>SJYX01005301.1:137858-191821 GCA_006410675.1 Oreotragus oreotragus
CTGGAGGGGAAGGGTGGCCGGCCCCGCATGGAGGAAAATGAATTGTACAGCAGCGCGACTGCAGGTGAGGGGGCCCCTGCTTCTCCCCTGGCTGCTCTCTCCAGGGCGTGGTGAGGAGGAGGTGAGAGCTGGCCGGCAGCTGGCCCAGTCTTCCTGCCTTGTGGTTGCCCCCAGCCCCAGCCAGCCCATTATCAGTCACTCTACATCGCTTCCGGCCAGGCCCAAGGTTGGGGAGGCTGGCCTGCCTTAAATGTCAGCCCTTCACCCTTGGCCCTCTCCCTCTGATCCAGGTCTGGCTGAGGGACCGAGGTGAAAGTGCTGGTCTGGAATTCTCCCTTAATGGGACCTGAGCAATCGTCTGTAAAAAGAATGGTTTCCTTTCCATGGATCTAAGGTGTCCTGCAGCAAGGGAGCTTTTTGCTGACAAGGCAGTCCCCCTCCTGTCCTCTTGTCTAGCGCTCTGGGGGCTGCCTGGGGGGAGCAGGAAGACACAGGGCAAGGGGTGCATCCAGGCTCCACCCCTCGGAGGGGCCCCCGACCCCCCATGGCCTCAGCAGAGGGTGGGTAGGCAGGGACAGCTGGGGAGGTGGGGTGGCACCTGCAGGTGTGGCAGGAGGGATGGGGAGGCAGCTGGGTTGGGGCGAGCAATGAGATGGAGGAGACAAAGCTGTGACTCTGGCGACGGGAGCAGGAAGGATGTGGCCACGGAGGAGTCGGGGTGCTCGTGGCTAGGGCACGATGCCTCCTGGGGGAGGGGGTGGGGGTTCCTGGCATCTTGGGGAGTCTTACCTGGCCCAGGGCAGCTGAGCCTTCAGAACACAGGCACCAGGGTCATGGGGCCACCGATAATACTTTTCTTCTGGAGACCTGGCCTGTTTATTTAGAGCGGTGGTGAATAATCCGCCTGCTAATGCTGGAGATGCCGGAGACTCCAGAGACCCAGGTTTGATCCCTGGGTCAGGAAGATCCCCTGGAGAAGAAAATGGCAACCCACTCCAGTACTCTTGCTTGGAGAATCACATGGACAGAGGAGCATGGCGGGTTATAGTCCATGGGGTCACAAAGATTCGGACACAACTGAGTGACTGAACATGCACACACACACAATTGAAGGAGGTTGGCTGTTTTTCCCATGAACTGTGTCTCCTCCCCAGGGACCACCCGAAAGGAGTTTGCTGTGACCGTGAGACCCACAGAAGTTAGTAAGAGGTGCCGGCTCCGGGGATCCTACACCCTCCGGGTTGGGGAGAGTGCCCTGGAGTTGTGGGGCGGCCCCGAGTCGGGCACCCAGCTATATGAATGGCCTTACAGGTTCCTCCGACGCTTTGGGCGGGATAAGGTGAGCAGGGGCTGCCAGGGGTAGGGCAGAAGAAGGATGAACTATGAGAGAAAAGAGAGTGTCAGGGAGAGGGCTGAGGGGCCCTCAAAGGAAGAGAGAATGGAGGAGGGAGAAAAGATGAGATAAAGACCGGCAGAAGAAAATCAGCCCAGCCCCCCGGGTGGAGGAGAAACCCGAGAAACCCGGGGAGGGAGATATGGAGGTGGAGGTGGGAGGGAGAAGGAAAGAAGAGGAAGCCCTGGGTGGGGAGTAACGGGCCATGTGGAGGTGAACTCTGTGCCACTCTTCACACGCTGATGGATGGAAGGAAGAAGGAAAAAGAAGAGGGGTTTGTTTGTAAGAAAAGACTTGGAGAGGAAGCAGCTTGGGGAGAAGGCCAAGCAGCTCCCCAGCCGGAGGGAAGTTGGAGGTGACGTGTTTGTGACTGGAAACTGGGTATAGGAGCAGCTGGCCTCCCGGTAATAGGTTTTCTCCCCCACCCAGGTAACCTTTTCCTTCGAGGCTGGCCGGCGCTGTGTCTCAGGAGAGGGCAACTTTGAGTTCGAAACCAGGCAAGGCAATGAGATCTTCCTGGCCCTGGAAGAGGCCATCTCTGCCCAGAAGAACGCCACCTCTCCTGGGCCCCAGACCCAGCCAGTCCCTGCGGTGCTCCCCCGGCCAGAGAGCCCCTACGCCCGACCCCACGACTCGCTGCCACCACCGTCGCCCACTGTCCCGGTGCCCGCTCCCCGGCAGCAACGCGGACCAGAGGGAGAGTACGCTGTGCCCTTCGATGCAGTGGCCCGAAGCCTGGGGAAGAGCTTGAGGGGCATCCTGGCTGTTCCTCCCCAGCCCCCAGCTGACCCTCTGTACGACAGCATCGAGGATCACCCGCACCCACGACCCGACCACATATACGATGAGCCCGAGGGGATGGCCGCCCTGGCCCTGTATGACAGCCCGCAGGAGCCCCAGGGTGAGGCCTGGAGGAGGCAGGCCACAGCCGACAGGGACTCCAGCGGCCTCAAGCATGGCTACATAGTGGGACAGGACTTCGCCGCCTCTGGCTGGCCACAGGGGACTGAGTATGACAATGTTGTACTTAAGAAAGGCCCAAAGTGATGGAGCGTGGAGGAGATGCCATCCCAATGGGAAGCCAGTGCTGGAGTCCTGTGCACGTGGGGCCAAAGTTAGAGGCTGGTGAGAAGGAGCTGGAGGGGCAGGTGGGCCTCTTCTTCCAGCTTCTGCTGGTGACTCCTGGCCACCGCATCCCAGGAGCCCTGCTCTGCTCCTTCTTGAACCCTCGGCTTGACCACTTTAGTCTGGTCCGAGGAATTGTCCCCTTCAGGGCGTGTGGCACGAGTCACCATCTGAGGGCAGGAAGAGCACCCTGCGGAGACCGCCCTTCTCCACTTCCCCTTCTTCTGCCAGCCCCGCTGGCCTAAATGGAACCTCTGGCATTTAGAGGACAAAAGGATGTCAGCAAATCGCCCTGGTTCCTCGGGCTGTGTGGGCCACCTTTTCAGGGGACAGCCGTGGCCCCAGGCATGCAGGAGGGATGGCTGCTTCTTTGGACTTCTCTGTGGCATTAAACGTTTCAGAAATACTTCTGTGCAACATGAAAGTGTGGGAGGCGGGGATGGGACAGGCACGGCCCTGCTGGGGGTGGATGCTTCGACTGGTCACCACTGACACCACCTCTCCCAGCAGCAGGGGCCTCTCTGGGCATCAGCTGGGTCGCCACATCTGGCCACAGATGTAGAGGTCTGCGCAAGTCAAGGCACTCCGGGAAAGATGCTCAACCCTTTGCTAGGGTAGGGTCAACACCCAAAAATAGTGAGGAAGCTGTGTATGTGTGTAAACCTGGAGTGGAAGACAGGCAACAGTAGAAATGGGACTCATCCCTTGCCTTTTTAAGACTTACTCTCCTTGTCTGTAAATTGAGGGAGTTTCTCCATTTGGGCTCTGAGAGCCCTTCCTGTTCTGAAGTTCCGCTTTGGCCCTTGTGTTTCTATTGAGTTGGCCCGAAAGTTCCAACCCGATATTTCCCTGCAGGCTCTGTGCCAGCTCCTTTCATCAGAACCTGCTGTCATGGAAAGGGCTGTCAGCATGTTTCTGCTGCTGGCCAACTCAACCAGTATTATGGGGCACTGTTTGTAAAGCCTCCCTTCGCCTCATGATGCTTATAGTCTAGAGGTGGGCTGAGATGAGGACACAGATGTCTATCCCAAAAGGGGATGTAAGTTTCACAAGGGGGGAATCAAGGCCTGGGGGTCAGGGGAGACAGCTGTTCACTGGGGGACCAAGAAAGGCTTCGTATCGAAGAGGGCACTTAAGGTGGCCCTTCAAGAGTGGGAAGGGATATGAAAAGAGGATACTGGTAGAAGAATGTGAGTGAAGGCATTGGGGTAAGTGTGTACATGCTCAGGAAAGAGTTCTGTAAGAATGGAGGGGAAGGTAGGAGGGAGGTTCAAGAGGCTGGAGACATATGTATGCCTGTCTGCCTGCTAAGTCGCTCAGTCATGTCCAACTCTTTTCAACCCTATAGACTGTGGTCTGCCAGGTTCCTCTCCCCATAGGATTCTCCAGGCAAGAATACTAAAGTGAGTTGCCATTCCCTTCTCCAGGGGGTCTTCCCAACCCAGGGATCAAACCCATGTCTCCTGCGTTGCAGGCAGATTCTTTACCACTGAGCCACCGGGGAGGCCTGGACGTATGTATACTTATGGCTGATTCATGTTGATGTGTGGCAGTAACCAACACAATATTATGAAGCAATTATCCTTAAATAAATAAATAAACAAGAATGGAGGGGACATGGGGCAATCTAGTTGAGAAGGCAGATGCAGATTCTAACCCTGTTGTGCAGGAATTTGTACCTAATTATAGGGGAAGGAAGAATGACAAGGCTTTATTTTTTAAAACTTGGATTATAAAAAATTTGAAACACACACAAAAGTGGGAGGAGTGTGTAATAAATCCCCATGAATCCATTAATTAGCTTCAAGAATTATCAATACATGGCCATTACATTGACAAGGCTTTTAAGCAGAGAATCTTATAGAGCTCTGTGTTGGGTCAGTAAGCTGTTGGGTTACTTGGAAGATGGGCTGGTGCCACAGTGAGCTGAATTGGAAAGGGAAATTCAGAGAGACTGGGGGTCCAAATGCTGTGGTAGAGCCAGGGCTTGCGGATCTTGGAGTCACATTGGATGTGCAACACAGAGAAATGGGGTGTTGAGAGATTTGGGTTTGTGGAAGGTGAGCTGAGTTTCTGACAGTTTTAGGCTAAGATGGCTTGACTCTCTGGAGAAGGGCATGACAACCCCCTCCAGTATTCTTGCCTGGAGAATCCCAGGGACAAAGGAACATGGGGGTCACAAAGGGTCGGATACTACTGAAGTGACTGAGCGCCCAGGCACCCACGCGTGATTTTACTCTATCCAGCTAGAGGGGTCCTAGCAGCAGCTGGAAACGGGCTCCAGAGCGGGGAGGGGAGCAAGAGAGAGACCAATGGGCTGCCCAGCTTCGCGTGTGGGTTGTGGGCACCTTTGATCTCAGCTCCTGCTTTTGCCCCCTTTTAAAGGAATTTGAGGCAACGGGTGAGCAGGCTGGAGACAGAGAGGGAAGCCATCCAGGAACCTTGACTCTTGCCTGCACCAAAGGACTCACCCGGCTGTCACCACCACATCCCAGCCTCAGAAGACACTGGGGGCAGGAGGCCTCATGCCTCTGAAGGTTTCAGTAGCTCCCTCTGCAGGCGAGGGGTGGGAGCCGGGGCGTTCTCAGGCAAGGATGGTTTGGTCCCTAAGCTGTGTCTCACTCTTATGACCCCGTGGACTGTAGTCCGCCAGGCTTCTCTGTCCATGGGATTTCCCAGGCAAGAATTCTGGAGTGAGTTGCCATTTCCTTCTCCTCTCCGACCCAGCGACCCAGCGGTTAAACCCGCGTCTCCTGCGCTGGCAGGTGAATACTTTACTGACAGAGCCACCAGGGATGTCCCTCCTTTTTCAGTTTCCATTGAGTACTTGGGACAGACACCCCAGCTCAGCCCAGCAGGGGGCAGTGTTGGCCTGTGGAAAAGGCCACTGGGGGCTTAAGCCCTAATCCTGTGAGGGGGCTTGGTCC
Organism: Oreotragus oreotragus; assembly: GCA_006410675.1. NCBI lineage: Eukaryota > Metazoa > Chordata > Mammalia > Artiodactyla > Bovidae > Oreotragus > Oreotragus oreotragus. The sequence goes on from SJYX01005301.1 coordinate 143,304, forward strand.
TACAGAAGGGAACTTCAAGATTTACTGCCCAGAAGAATGAGGGGATAGTTGCAAGGATCTGTGTTTCAGAGCTGGTCCCTTCAGATCCTCAGAGCTCCTCTTGGAGGACTATGGACCCAGCCACCGAGAGGTGTGGGGCCCCAAGCTGAAAACTGCTTCTCTCCTGGCCCCTCTCCTCTCTACTGAGATCCTGGGACTTCGGAGTTTTTCCTTCTGAAGCTAGCTTTGCTCGAAAGGGGAAGTGGTAGATTGGGGCCCTGGGGAAAGATGGGGTGAGAGCTGGTGGGGGCAGGGGAGCAGAGCGTTTGGGGAAGTGGGAGGGGCCATGAAAGTCCTGAGGATGCTGACTAAGCCCACGGGGTCTCTCTCAGATGTAACCAGATGGGGTAGGTCCTAACAGAGAGCCAGGCCAGCCCATCCCCAGTGGCACCGTCACCTTGGACTTGGGCCTTGTTCCCTAGTTGCCACCATGGACCAGCCCTGCTCTGTACCTATGTGGCTCCTGAACAGAGTGGTTGTGCAGGAATGGCTTCATGCAGGCGTGAGCCTCAGGGATGAATCTCTGCAAACAGAAACACAGAGGTGAAGCCCTTCTTAAAGTATTTTTCTAGCAGCCTGTTGTCAAGGAGCAAATTCATAGATGAGGAAACAGCCTGGTCTTGAAGGGGACAGGGCAATGTAAGACCAAGAGACAGCTCTGTGACAGCTGCCAGTGCCATGAGATGTTCTGCCGTGACCAAAGCACTTAGACACTGCTTTTATTTGCTAATTACTATGCAGAGGCGACATCAGGGCAGGCGAGAATGGCCTCAGGACTGGTGCCCAGCATGGGCTTGCCTGGGGGCTCCATTTGTAAAGAATCCGACCTCCATGCAGGACACCCAGGTTTGATCCCTGGGGTTGGGAAGACCCCTGGAGAAGAAAATGGCAACCCACTCCAGTATTCTTGCCTGGAAAGTCCCATGGACAGGAGAACCTGATGGGCTATAGTCCGTGTCCGTGGGATCACAAAGAGTCAGACAGCTTAGCACACATAGAGATGTATACATAGACAGGTGTAACTGCGTGCACACACAGACAAATATTCCATAGCATTCCTGTTCCTTTGTTTTCCTCTTTGCCTCCCTTTTTTTTTTTTCCCCCAGAGCACAGGACCAATATTTGTGTGTATGGGGTGTGTGTCTGTGTGTGTGTCTGTGTGTATGCATGCACTTGTTGACTTCTGGTCCGTCCCACAAGCCTGCTCCCAGGCTATGCTGGGGTGACCAAGGTCCTCTGGTGAATTCCCACCCTGGAGCTTCAGAATAAACCGAGACCCAGATTGTCGAGGCCTCTCTGCTCGCTCAGCCTCCTCCCTGCTGGCTGCACTCAAGCTGTTGCTGCCACCACCTTTCAGCCGTGATGCTAACCAGCCTCCTGCCTCGTGGGCGCTGATTCAATTAGCCAAGGTGCCCACCTCCTGCCAAGGCCATTTATAAAGTCAGCAGGGGCAGCTGGAGATCTTAGGGAGAGAAGGGTTGGGAAGAGAGGGGAGGGAGACCAGTGAGCTGGGAGGGGAAGACAGAGGTGTGAGGAGGATCTGGGAAGGGGGGTCTCATCTGATTAGGCATCAGCTTGGCTTCTCCTCTGGTGGGCGGGGCTGTATGACACTGGCCTGCCTCACTCCTCAGCTTCCAGGCCCATCCCATGCCTGGGAGACCATCTATCTCCAGGCTCCAGCCAGGCCTGCCTTTTTCCTCTGTGCTCCCTGCCAGCCCTCTTCTTTTCTATTTATTATTATTATTCTACAATGTATTTGTTTTTAATTGGAGGATAATTGGTTTACAATGTTGTGTTGGTTTCTGCATACATCAACAGGAATCAGCCATGGGTATACATAGGTCCCCTCTCTCTTGAACCTCCCTCCATCTCCCGCCCCATATAACCCCTGTAGGTTGTCACAGAGCACCAGGTTGAAAGAGTCCTCTTCCTGACACCAGACCCTGGATCTCTGGGCCAGAAGGTAGCCGGAAGGTTAGGGAGGGAAAAGCAGGGTCTGAGGGATCTGCTAGGGAGCTGGAGCCCATAGCTTTAAGTAATTCGGAGACCTGCAGCCTGGGACTGGCTCAGCCTTGGGCTTCGGTGTCTGATCAGAGAGGGCTGGGTGGTGCCTGAGGTGTGCCTGAGGGGACTACAGCTTTTGGGTAATAATAATGTTCTTGAGTTTGTACAGCTTTCCCTTATTTATAAAGTGCTCTGGGGGCAGTTAGAGGTAGTTGGTTAGGCAAACATACTGTAGCCTGTAAAGTGCGTGTGAAAGTGAAATGTTAGTCCGTCAGTCGCGTCCAGCTCTTTGGACTGTAGCTCACCAGGCGCCTCTGTCCATGGGATTGTCCAGGCAAGAATACTGGAGTGGGTTGCTATGCCCTCCTTCCGGGGATCTTCCTGACCCAGGGATCAAACCCAGGTCTCCCGCATGGCAGGCAGATAACCCGCATTCAGATTCTGACACTGCTCCTGCTGGCTGTGTATCTTCAGGCGGCTTCTCTGTGCACCTGTTTCCACATCTGTAAAATGGAGAGAGTATGTTTCTCAGAAGCTTCTTGTGAAGACTGAATGGGTGGATACACAGCTCCTAGACTGTGCCGGGACTACAGAGCTCTGTCTTCTCTACGACCTTCTTTTCCCTCCCAGGGGCTCTGACAGGTGGGTAGGCAGAGATGTCGTTTCATAAGCCAGAGGCTGGAGGCCCAGAGAAGCTGAGTCGTTTAGCTTTGGGGTGAACTCAGGCTTCACGGACATGGGAGGACCTGGCTGGGATTCTGATGAGAAGGAAGAAGACCAGAAGAGCATTCGAGGAGAGGGCGAGGATCAACATCAAAAGCCTTACAGCCCCTGGCTAGGCGGTTCCTAGTCGGTGAGCCCCATCCACCTGGGCAGAGCGGGGCTGGCCTGCGCTGTGAAGCCCAGAAACGGAAGCGCTTGGGAGGAAATGTCTTCCTAGACTAGAAGGCTTTTGGCTTGAGGCAAGGCGGAGGCCAGGAGCCACAGGGGAGATGGCTTCCCCCGATCTGAGTTGCTCCATCCCTGCTGTGGCCTGGCAGCTGGCACACCTGGGTGTGGGGGCAGGCTTCAGCTGGGTAGAAGCATGGGGTGGGGGGGCAGTTAGCACAGCTTGCCAAGGGGCGAGCATGTTGTGATCACACAACCCCGGGGCCACTGCCCTGCAGGAGCAGGAGGAGGCTGGCAGGGGGTAGGCAGGAAGGAGGTCTGCGGTCTCTCCCACTGGACTGCAGATGTGCTAAGGGCAGGATTCGTTTCTTTTCTTTTTTTCTTAAGTTTATTTGGCTGCTCTGGGTCTTAGTTGCAGCATGCTGGATCTTTTAGTTTTGGCATGTGGGATCCAGTTCCCTGACAAGGGATCGAACCTGGGCCCCCTGTATTGGGAACACAAATTCTAAGTCACTGAACCACCAGGGAAGTTCCAGCATTCGTTCTTAACTTAATTCATCCTTGTGCTCCCATTACCTAATGCACTTCTGAGCACGAGGTAGGCGCAGATTAACTATTTCAGGAGGGAAAGAATAAATGAAGTCAGCTTTACTTGGGGGGTGGGGTTGGACACAAATGGTTTGTGGAACCCTGGGAGGACTTCCCCTCCAGAAAGTTTCCTTCACGAACTCCAGGAAGCCTATCGTCAGTGTTTTGGCCCGATTCCTCTTCCCCAAACCTCTCCCAGCAAGGCTCTTTTATTTATTCATTTTTATTGGAAAAGAACCTGATGCTGGGAAAAACTGAACACAGGAGGAGAAGGGGCTGACAGAGGACGAGATGGCTGGATGGCATCACCGTCTCGATGCCCATAATTTGAGCAAACACTGGGAGACAGTGAAGGACAAGAAAGCCTTGTGTGCTGCAGTCCATGGGGGTCGCAAAGAGTAGGACACAGCTGAGCGACTGAACAAGAGCAACAATGGAAATTTTATGTTTCCATTTTTCATTTTACTTTTTAATCTATTATTTCAGCTGTGAGGCTGGCGGGATGTCAGTTAGCTCCCTGAACAGGGATTGAACCCTGGTCATGGCAGAAAGCCTGAAAGCCTGAACTTCTAACCAATTGGCCACCAGGGAACTCCGCAGACCTCTTTTAAAATGCATTTGCCCTGGGGCAGGTCTTTGCGGGACCCACTAACCATTCTTGGGAGAGAGGGTGTGGAAGGAGCTGGCCTGAGAATGGAGAAGGAGGTCCCTGTGGTGGCACCAAGGAGCACTGAAGGGGAGAGGCCTGGCCTGAGTCTGGAGTTGTGGGCTGGCTGGTGCTGTGCAAGCTGGCAGCCAGGCCTACAGGTGCAGGAGGCATGGACAGGCCTTGGGCGTGGGACACACTTTTTTTTATTACTTAAATTTATTTATTTTTAATTGGAGGATAATTGCTTTACAATATTGTGTTGGTTTCTGCCATGCATCAACATAAATCAGCCATAGGTATACATACATCCCCTCCCTCCTGAACCTCCCTCCCACCTCTCACTCCATCCCATCCCTCTGGGTTGTCTCAGAGCAACTGGTTTGAGCTCCTTGCGTCATATGGTAAATTCCCACTGGCTATCTGTCTTACATATGGTGTATTTTACATATGGTGGTGTTTGGGCCCCATGGACTACAGCCGGCCAGGCTCCTCTGTCTCTGGAATTCTCCAGGTCAGAATACTTGAGCTACATATGGCAATGTGTATGTTTCCATGCTACTCTCTCAATCGTCCCACCCTCTCCTTCCCTCACGGTGTCTGCAAGTCTGCTCTCTACATCACTCTTGGCAGATCAGACTCTGACTAGAACCCTGAATTGACGGGTTTCTCCCTATTTCTGCCCCCTGTCTTCCTGGGCCACCTCTCCATGCCGCAGCCTCACTCCCCCAAAGCCAGGACCCTGGGATGCTGGGGCAAAGGGTGCAGAGGGGAGTATGGAGCTGAGAAACCCCTGTCTGCTGACACTTCTAGGACCACAATGTCTGAGCCAGAAAAGGGCCTTAGCTCTCCTCTTGCCTGAGTTCTTATCTTCCACTTAAAGAAACTGAGGCCAAGTTAATTTTTAAATCCCTCTCAGATGTATTTACATTCTATTAGAATTTGTTTATGGTTGTGCTTAAGCCACAGGAACAAATAATTACTGTTGACACTAGCAAGTTTAGCCTTTTAGGTGGATGGGGAGGGACAAAGGGGAGGGGACTCTTGAGTTCCCTACTCTATTATTTCTGAGTAAGGCTTTCTTTCCTTCTCCAATGTCACTGTGGCAAGTCCTCAAGCAAATGCCCAGGGGTATGAGCAGAGGCCTGGATTACTCAAGGGGAGTATAGCTTAGACTTGCTTTTGAAATGTGGTGCTTGGAGAAGACTCTTGAGAGTCCCTTGGACAGCAAGGAGATCAGACCAGTCAATCCTAAAGGAAATCAACTCTGAATATTCACTGGAAGGACTGATGCTGAAGTTGAAGCTCCAGTACTTTGGCCACCTGATGCAAAAAGCCAACTCATTGGGAAAGACTGATGCTGGGAGAGACTGACGGCAGGAGGAGAAAAGGGCAACAGAGGATGAGAGATCACCAGCTCAACAGACATGAGTTTGAGCAAATTCTGGGAGATAGTGAAGGACAAGGAAGCCTGGCCTGCTGCAGTCCATGGACTGAACAACAGCAAACTGCTTAGACTGAGGCTGTTTTTGTTAATTTTCTGCTGGTTACCACCCTGGTCCATACAGAAAGGGCCACTCTGTGAGCCTGTTCCCTTTCTAGCTTCCTCCAATAACTATACCCCACCCCCTACTAGTCCTTCTCCCATGGTATCCTTGACCCTCATTCTCAGGGGCAGCTCTCCTGCCTAGACAACTCCAGAATGGAGCGCAGTTGCCACTTCTGGTGCCTGGACTTCTGTTACACCTGATAGACAGAAAAGAGTTGATCCATGAGTGAGGACAAGGTTAGGGCAGGGGAGAGGCTGCTGGAAGGTGGAGAGGCAGGTAGGATTGGGGTAGGTGGAGGGGGAGATGTGGACAAGAGAAGAAATGAACTGAGGTGGAGAGTGGGTGGGGAAGCAGGTGTTCCAGTGGGGTGGGAGGAGTGGATGGAGGAGTTATTTAGGGTAGCTTCCAGAACAGCACAGGGGATGGAGAAACATCAAGAAGCTGCAGCTTTTGAAAAGCAGAGTGGTTGGTGAAGCCAGGTTCCTGTGCTGCTGGGTGCTCTGGGAGGTTGGTTGTTTCAAATCTGGGGTTATGCCTGAGAACCAGAGAGAAAAGCCCTGGTTCTCTCCAGGAATGTTGGCTGAGGAGGAGTGGGAACCTGGCTGGCTCTGGGATGGGAGATGGTGCTGGAGGAGGGGTCAAGGGGATCAGGGGAGCACGGCCAGGCAGGGTGGGCTCAGTTGCAGAGTAAGGGCATAGAGCATTCAGCAGGCTTTTGTGGGCAAAGGCTGGGAGGCTTGTGTTGATCTCATAGGAAGTCAGATAGGTCACTCAGAGCCAGGCATCCAGTGTGCATCCCGTATGGCCAGCGCAGACAGAACTGACAAGCCAAGCCCATCCTGAGCCTAAAATAGAGCTAAGGCCACCCTTTTGGGGGGTGTTTGGACCTTCAGACTCCTGGTCCTGCCTTCTGTTTCGGCTGACCCAGCACAGGATGCTTCTTCCCAGTAGACAAGACAGACGTGGCTCCTTAAAAAAAGATTAAAAAAAAAAAAATCCCTTTGAGTTTGTTGATAGTGAAGGCAGTAAGGCCAGCCATGGTGTAGAGGGCTTGGTGTCTGGGGCATCTTTTCTTGCCCCGGGCATCTTTTCTTGCATCTTTTCAGCATCTCTGCGTCCTTATCCTCCATCTGTCTATAAAGAGGGATGCTAGATTGAGCACTGAGCACTGAGCCAGGAGCTCTAATCCCAGCTCTGCCCTAACTGGCTGTGGGCTGTGGGATGCTGGGCAAGTCTCTTCCCTTCTCTGGGCTTATTCTTCCATGTGCAAGATGATAGAGCTGGATCAGAAGAGCTTCATTGTCCCCCTTAACTCTACAGTCCTTTGTTTTGGGGAAATCTCCAGGACAGAAAGGAAGCAGAAATGACTTTGACAAGAGGGAGTGTAGAAAATATAGCTTCAAAGTCTTAATTTAATGTGTAGTGGGACCTACTGCTGGGATTCAAAAATGTCTGGAGAACTGGTGAGAATGGGTCCCATCCTGTGAGGGACAGAGGAGCCTCTTAGGAGAGGACTCACCTTATAGAAGAGGATGGCATTGCAGAATCTCTGTGCATGCTTGTGCAGGTTGAGCAGTGAACAACTCTGCTGCTGCTGCTGCTGCTAAGTCGCTTCTGTCATGTCCGACTCTGTGCAACCCCATAGACAGCAGCCCACCAGGCTCCCCCGTTCCTGGGATTCTCCAGGCAAGAAACTGGAGTGGGTTGCCATTTCCTTCTCCAATACGAACAACTCTAGGAGGTACCATTTATAATGAGGGCTCAGGTGAGCCTGACATGCTTGACCATGGAATAAAGCACAAGCTATCAGAGAGAGGGGGTGCTTTGAGGACCGTAGAGTGTCTACGGGGCTGTCATGTACCATGGCACAGGCTGTGCACTGTACAAGTGCAGGCAGCACCATTCACAGAGACCACAGTGGAGCCATCTATCCTTAAGACTTGTTTCTCAGCATCCCTGATTTCACCTAAAGCACTGGCTGCATAGTTAGGCATTTCTAAGGTGGAGGCTGAAACAGAGAAGGGAGAGAGAGAGTTTCCTTGTTTTGCTACAGGTTGCCAAGCACTGTCAGCAGATCCAAGGTCTCAGTGGCTTAAGGTTTTCTTTTCTTTTTTTGCCATTTACAACATTATGGATGGACGTGGAGGGTACTAGGCTGAGTGAAATAAGTCAGACAGAGAAAGATAAATACCTGATGCTATCACTTATATTTAGAATCTAAAAAATGAAACAAATGAGTGAATATAACAACAGAAAAACTGACTTACAGATATAGAGGACAGATGAGTGGTTATTAGTCGGGAGAGGGAAGCGGGGCGGGGCACTGTTGGGATAGGGGATTAAAAGGTTACAAGCTGCTACGTATAAAGTAGACTAGTTACAAGGATATATTGCACAGCACAATGAATAGAGCCAATATTTTAAGATCACTTTAAATGGAGTGTGATCTATAAAGATATTGAATCACTATGTTGCACACCTGAAACTAATGTGATATTGTAAACCAGCTACATTTCAGTATTTAAAAAATGCAGAAGGATAAGACACAGGCGTGGTGGTCTCAGCAGGGGTGGGATCAGTGCTGGAAGACAGAGAGCCAGCCCCTGAGACAGCTGTAAGCAGCACCTGGGCGGCACTTTTCGCGGACTGGGGTCCTTCATTAGCAGATGCCTGCATGGGCTATAAAATCCTGCTTCCCCTTACTTGGGTTTCCCTGACAGCTCAGTTGGTAAAAAATCTGCCTGCAATGCAGGAGACCCCAGTTCTATTCCTGGGTTGGGACGATCCCCTGAAGAAGGCAAAGGCTACCCACTCCAGTATTCTGGCCTGGAGAATTCCACGGACATATATAGTCCATGGGGTTGCAAAGAGTTGGACGTGGCTGAGTGACTTTCACTTTCACTTTCGCCTTACTTGGAAGCTGGCTGCAGAGCTGTCCCTCGGTCCAGCCACCTCTTTCCTCTCCCGTGGTCCCAAGTTGGGCTCACCCTCATGCAGATATTAGGAACCCCTGTCTCCAAGTCTGGTGAAGTCGCTCAGTCGTGTCCGACTCTTTGCGACCCCGTGGACCTGCCAGGTCTAACCCATCCCTATTCTGCATGGCTGCCTTTCCTGCTTCTCTCAGCTGTAGGCCTGGCCCACTTAGTTCTTTTCACAGAAGGAATCATGAGAGGAAGACTATGCTGCTGCTGCTGCTGCTGCTAAGTCACTTCAGTCGTGTCCGACTCTGTGTGACCCCACAGACGGCAGCCCACCAGGCTTCCCCATCCCTGGGATTCTCCAGGCAAGAACACTGGAGTGGGTTGCCATTTCCTTCTCCAATGCATGAAAGAGAAAAGTGAAAGTGAAGTTGCTCAGTCTGTCCGACTGTTAGTGACCCCATGGACTGCAGCCCACCAGGCTACTCCATCCATTGGATTTTCCAGGCAAGAGTACTGGGGTGGGGTGCCATTGCCTTCCCCGGAAAAAGTCCCCAGTTCCTCCAAACTGGATGCTATGAACTTTTTATACAGTTGCCAACTTGATAGGTAAAAAAATAGTCATTCATTATTTTAATTTGCATATCATTAATAGTGAAGTTGAGCATCTCTTGTTGCTTTTTGACCATTTTAATTGTTTTTGTAAACTGCCTGTTCACATCTCTTGCCTGTTTAGGAAAAAGTAGATCGTTTGTCTATTTTGTATTGATTGGTAGAAATCTCCATGTTACACTAACTTTTCATTTGTCATATGCTTTTAACATTTTTTCTCATATTTTTCATTTATCTTTGAACTTTTTAAGAGTGGNGGCTACTCCATCCATTGGATTTTCCAGGCAAGAGTACTGGGGTGGGGTGCCATTGCCTTCCCCGGTAAAAGTCCCCAGTTCCTCCAAACTGGATGCTATGAACTTTTTATACAGTTGCCAACTTGATAGGTAAAAAAATAGTCATTCATTATTTTAATTTGCATATCATTAATAGTGAAGTTGAGCATCTCTTGTTGCTTTTTGACCATTTTAATTGTTTTTGTAAACTGCCTGTTCACATCTCTTGCCTGTTTAGGAAAAAGTAGATCGTTTGTCTATTTTGTATTGATTGGTAGAAATCTCCATGTTACACTAACTTTTCATTTGTCATATGCTTTTAACATTTTTTCTCATATTTTTCATTTATCTTTGAACTTTTTAAGAGTGGAAGTTGGGTTTTGTGGGAAAATATTTGAAACATTTCTATGAAAATAGTTACAAGAAAAGAATGTTTACAATCAAAACTAATATTCTATTAGAGCTGCTGACCACCCAAAGTCATTATTATTTATTTATTTTGGCTGTGCTGGGTCTTCGCTTCTGCAGGTGGGCTTTCTTTAGTTGCAGTGCATGGGTTTCTCATTGTGATGGCTTCTTGTTTCAGGGGGTGGACTCTAGGCTGTGTGGGCTTCAGTAGTTGCAGTGTATGGGCTTAGTTGCTCCACAGCATGTGGAATCTTCCTGGAGCAGGGATAGGACTCCTGCCCCCTGTATTGGCAGGACCACCAGGAAACTCCAACTTTCATATTTTTATATTCAGTATTTTCACATGATATATCCATTCACAAAGAGAATCAAATTGACAAAATACTAAAGCCAGTGAGTTCAGCTGCATTGCCAGATGTATGATTAACAGACAACATATAAATAAAATGAGAACAATAATCAACCATAAAAATATCGTAAAAAGATATCATTCACAATTTAAAATGTTTACATTTATAGACATAACTTTAAGGAAATTGCAAGTTATGTATTAAGAAAATCAGATTATTTTAGTGGAAGACAAAAAGGGCTTGATTATTATGATTTTTGACTGTGCCGCATGGCTTGTGGGATCTTAGTTACCAGACCAGGGATTGAACCTGGACCAGGGCAGTGAAAGCACCATGTCCTAACCACTCACTGGTCCACCAGGAACTTCCCCAAATGCTTGATTAGGTGGAATTTTATCATGTCTGTGAATAGGAAGACTTAATATTGTAGAGACAAAGTTTTTGCTTTAGATTAATTTAAATTCTTGTTAAAACAGGACTTTGCATGGAATTTAAAGTGACTTTTAAATTTGCAAGGAAAGGAATAATTTTGGTGAAAAGTCTTTAAGAAGGAAGAAAAAACCCTTTAAAAGACCATTTTGGAAAACAGTTGAGTAGGTAAAATGATGATGGGGCAGGGGAAGTAAAGCCATGAATCATCTTTAACCACTTTAATGTGTCTTTCTTTAAACAGAATTTTTCAAGTTTTATGTAGTCAAATCTGCCTGTGGTTTTGGGGTTTTTGTGAAATGCTACCTCAGTATTATAAAAATATTTCCCTCTGGTATTCTTACAGTTGTATATTTTCAGTTTTATGCCTTAACCTCAGCTGCAGTTTATTTTTGTGTGTGATGAGAAGTAGTGAGAAATGCCAGACTTAAAAGGGACCAGTGATGTAGTGGGAAAGGTCCTAGCCTAGATGTCACCTTTGTAATCTCGGACAAATTAATTTCGCTCTGTCTGGTGCAAGAGTCCTTGACTTGAAGATGAGAGTCAGGCTAATTTCTAGCACTACTGTGAAGCCCAAGTAAGATCATAGGTGAAAAGTCTTTAAGAAGGAAGTAAAAAACCCTTTGCATATCTTCTAAAGTATCATTAATACTGATTTTTGGTTTATACACATCATATGTAAGTGAAGTGAAACATCATTTTTCAGAACCTGGAAACAGTTTATTCAAGTTTGTGCAAGAGACATCTGTGCTGCTGTCCACCTATTCCCTCACCGGCTCAACACCCACATTAGTAATGGGTCCAGTTCTTGTGTGCAGTGTTTTCTCCCCTTGTACATTGTAAATTCCTGGGTGAGGGAGAGAGGTCTAAGTCTTATCCTTAAGAAAAGCACCAAATAGAAAATAGGCATTCAGAAAAAGTATTAATTTTCATCTTTCCCACTACTACTACTACTTGGCGGAAGGAAGAGAAGAGTGGGAAAGATGAAGGCGAATGTTTTCCTGAATGCTTATGTTGTATTTGGTGCTTTATTTAAAGGGAGTCCCAGGTGGCGCAGTGGTAAAGAATTTGCCTGCTAATGCAAGACATGCAAGAGATCCAGGTTTCATCCCTGGGTTGGGAAGATCCCCTGGAGAAGGAAATGGCAACCCCCTCCAATATTCTTGCCTGGAGAACTCCGTGGACAGAGGAGCCTGGTGGGCTACAGTCCTTGGGGTTGCAAAGAGTTGGACACGAGTGAGCATGCACGCACGCATGGTTTACTTAAAGAAGCATAAGACGTAGGCCTCGCCCCGCCCAGGAGTTTACAGTCTTTCAGAAGGGCAGAAGACACTGTACACACGGGAACTGGAACCACTATTACCGTGGGGGTTGAGTCAGTGGAGTAGTAGGTAGACAGCACAGAGGTCAGTGTCTTCACTTTCTAACAATGAATAAACCTGACTGAAAGTGCTTTAAGAAGCACGTGCCCTAATCCCTTTGCCCTCATGCAGGCTTCATTCTGGGCAGCCTTCCTCAGCTTCCTCGGTACACCCTCCCTTCAGGCCCACCCCATCACTTTTTCAAGTTGTGTTTTAATGATTACCGATTGGTCTTTTCAAATTAGTCTTTTCCTGCACCAGCTCTCTATCACCTTAAGGAGGGTTGGAGTGTTTTCCCTTTGAAGGCTGGCCTGGGCCATTTGAGTGGAGTTAACCAGCCTTCCCTTTCTCCAGGGAGCGAGCATGCCTTAACTTTAGGCAGCGGCCTCCCTCATGACCTGTTAGCTGAAGTGAGCAAAGCAGACACACAGCACCTGGGGCAGTGCCAGGCAACAGGTACTCAGTCACTGTTGAACTAGCTGAACCTGTTCCTCTCTCAGAGCCAGTTGGGCTGCATAGTAGAAATGAGTGGTATTGGCTACCTTGGTCACCTGGTAGACCTTTTAGATGGGAGTGAATTTTAGGAGTTAGGAAACCACACGATGTAATGGGGTCATTCCTTGAGCCTGGTATACAGTTTGGAATTTTTGTTGCCCCTTCATTCCTTCCTTTATGTTGCTTAAAAATAATCTTTAATTATATAAGTCAATGGAATTATCACAGAAAATTATAAAAATATAGAAGTACATAAATAAGAAAATGAAAATCGTCTATAATCTCAATACCTAGAAATAACCACAGTTAATATTTTGAAGACTTTTCCAGTTTTAAAAAAATGCATGGGGAGTGACTGCTAATAGATAAGGAGTTAACCAGCCTTCCCTTTCTCCAGGGAGCGAGCATGCCTTAACTTTAGGCAGCGGCCTCCCTCATGACCTGTTAGCTGAAGTGAGCAAAGCAGACACACAGCACCTGGGGCAGTGCCAGGCAACAGGTACTCAGTCACTGTTGAACTAGCTGAACCTGTTCCTCTCTCAGAGCCAGTTGGGCTGCATAGTAGAAATGAGTGGTATTGGCTACCTTGGTCACCTGGTAGACCTTTTAGATGGGAGTGAATTTTAGGAGTTAGGAAACCACACGATGTAATGGGGTCATTCCTTGAGCCTGGTATACAGTTTGGAATTTTTGTTGCCCCTTCATTCCTTCCTTTATGTTGCTTAAAAATAATCTTTAATTATATAAGTCAATGGAATTATCACAGAAAATTATAAAAATATAGAAGTACATAAATAAGAAAATGAAAATCGTCTATAATCTCAATACCTAGAAATAACCACAGTTAATATTTTGAAGACTTTTCCAGTTTTAAAAAAATGCATGGGGAGTGACTGCTAATAGATATGGGGTTTCTTTTGGGGATGATGACAATGTTCTTGATAGTGTGATCCATGTGCAACTTTGTAACTCTACTAAAAAGTACTGAGTTGTACATTTGAAAAGGGTGAACTTTGTGATATGTGAATCATATCTCAATAAAGCTCTTATATTTAAAAAAAAACTTGTAGGTGCGTACACATAGTATTGTTTTCTAAACCAAGAGAAAGTGCATATACTATGCTCCTTTGCTGCTAAATGTTTCAGCATATGTTTCCAAAGAATAAGAACATTCTCTTCCATAATTGCAGTGCAGTGATCAAGCCATTCACAGATTCCACCAGTTCTTCCAGTGACTTTCTTTACAGCAGTTTTTTTTTCTTCCTTATCCAGGAACCCATTTAAGATCACATGTTCCTTTTGGTTGTAATGTCCCTTCAATCTGGAACAGCTCCTTAGTTTTTCTTTGATTTTCATGATACTGACATTTTTGAAGATTACAGGCTACGTTGTTTTGTAGAATGATCCTCAATTTAGATATGTTTCCTCATAGTTAAATTCAGGTGGTACATTTTTGGCCCAGTGATGCTGAGAGCTTTTCCATCCCTCGCGTCAGGAGACCCACAATGACTGTCTGCCCCACCATTGGTGATGTAATTCCTCAGTTACTTGGGTAAGGTGGTGTCCATCAGGTTTCTCTGCTGTAAAGTTACCACTTCTTTTAAAAGTGCTTTTAAGGAAAAGAATTTTACAACATCACCCAGAAGAAAAAGCTTTATCCAGGTTTTAGTGTTGTGTTGATGTTTTGAATGAGAGAGAAAGACAAAGTAACCTTTGAAGATTTTTAAATAAAAAGGAAAAAAAAAATCAACCGAGGAGGAAAAGGGAGGCGCTCAGTTAGCATTTAGGTTTCAGAAGATGGTACCATTCACGTAACCAGGGAGCTCGAGGACAAGAGAAGATTTGAGAAGGCTGATAATGAGTCCACTTTTGGACCATTTGGGTGTGAAGTCCTATGAGACTTCCAAATTAGGCAGGTGGCATCGTGGATCTGGGCTGGTGAGAGAGCTCTTGGATGGAGGAGTCACCAGCCTGTAGCCCTGGGAGTGGATGAGTGTCCAGGGAGAGGTGCAGAACACAAATGAAAGAGGCCCTGGAATAGAACCCTGAGCAGCTCTCGAGGGAGGTCCAGAGGAAGGTGAAGAGGCAAAGAGAACTAAAGAAATGGTCAGGGGTAGTCATATGGAAGCCAGTGAAAGAAGATATGTCAAGATGGAATGCAAACTGTATCTGATGGCCCCAGAGGGGTCAAGTAGGATAAAGATGATATGTGTCCGCTAGATTTGGATGCAGGGACATTCTTGGTGTCCTTGAAGGTGGAAGCTGCATGGTAGTGGGCTCAGGAAAGTATGAGAGGAAAGAAATGGAGTGGAGCTGTTTCAAGAAGGTTGGTTGAGAAGAGGAGGTAGCTGGAGTTGGGAACATGTGAGAGGTTTAGACAATTTAAAATGCTGTGATAAAGGGGTAGTGGGAAGGAGAGTTGAAGAAATGGGAGGGGTAATCAAGAGGGTATCCATGAAGGAGGAGGAGGGAAAGTCTTTAGATCAGTGGTTCCAGCTCAGACGTCCACAGAGCCAGGTTGGTAAAGCAGATGAGTGAGGTGGGCTATGTGGGCTAAGGGGAAACAGTGCAAAATCCTAAGGGCCTGTGGCCAGTTGTGAGGATTGTCATCCAGTTGTCAACCATCGCCCCGCGCTTTGCAGTGCCTACTTCTGGGAGGGTTATACATCCTTACCCCACCCACCCCAAGGCTTGTTTTGGTCAACTGGATTTGACCAGATATGCCACGTGCTAGGTCTGAGCTGAAGTTTTAGGAGTTGGTGCATGGTGTTCTCTGCCTTTTGCTTTTTTCCTCTCTGCAGTGAGAATGTTGTGTCCCCAGTAGAGGCTGTTCCTTCAGCCTGGGTGTTGGAATAAAGGTACATAAATCAGAGCTATAGCTAATCCAGTGTAAGCCATGAAAGAGAAATAAATCTCTGTTGTAAAGCAATGTTTGTTTGTTCTTTTTGCTGTGCCATGAGGCCTGGGAGATTTTAGTTCCCCAACCAGGGCACCCCTGCAGTGGAAGCACCAAGTCTTAACCCCTTTACTGCCAAGGAAGTCTCAAGGCAGTGGAGTTTTGAATCCATTATTTATCACAGCAAAACTAATACAGGAGTTCCACTAAAACTATATTAAGGTAATTTTTACTCCTACAGTTTAAAAAATTCAGAAGTTTGACAGCACACTGTTACTGAGGCTGAGAACACAGGCTCTTTCATACATTTGGTATCACTGCTGTGGATGTTGGCAATGCTTACTGAGCTTACAAATGCAGGTGGCTGTAATTGAAAAGACAGACAATAACAAGTCTGGCAAGGATTCGGAGAAATGCAAACCCTCATGGCAATATAAAATAGTGTAGCCACTTTAGAAAACATTTCAGCAGTTCCTCAAAAAGTTAAATGTAAAGTTACTGTGTGTGTGTGTGTGTGTGTGTGTGTGTGTGTGTGTTCAATCGCTCAGTCACGTCTGACTCTGTGTGACCCTATGGACTGTAGCCCGCCAGGGTCCTCTATCCGTGGGATTTTCCCAGGCAAGCATACTGGGGTGAGTTGCCATTTCCTTCTCCAGGGGATCTTCCCGACCCAGGGATCAAACCCATATCTCCTGCGGCTCCTGCACTGGCAGGGAGATTCTTTACTGCTGAGCCACCAGGGAAGCCTGGAATGTATGTACCAGACACTGATAAATATTAAAGAAAGGGAGGGCTCCAGAGTGCAGGTGACAGAAAGAGTGAGTTTGGATGGCTTTTTATTTGCTATGAGAAATTTGAAATGAGAGGGAAACAGGGACAAGATTGATGGGTCAGTCATTTGAGAGTCGGGGAATTGTGAAGTCATAGCTCCAGAGACTTGCAGGTAGAGCTGTCAATGGCAGAACAGTAATTTTGCCAGGCAGTCTTGTCTGTTCAGTCAAGTAGAGTCAGTGCTGCTTTTTGCCCCTGAAGATGGTCACCGCCCTCATCATAGTCCTGGGGATTCCCTTCGCCTCTCTCCTGCGTTGGGCAAAATTGGCTGTGGCCTGACTCTCTGTCCTTGGTCTGTGACCTGCTTTGCTGTGTTTGTTGCATCTTGTCTCTGGAAGTCTGTGGCTCCTCCATTGTTCTGAAACAGTATTGTAATCTGTCTTTCTGTCAGTCATTCAGTGGATCCTTTTGGTCTATCCTTCGGTTCTATAAAGTTTTTCTTTTTAAAAATTTTTAGTATTTTCCTCCTCCCCCCCACCCCCTTCTCTTCCTGTAACTTCTGTTAGTTGACTCTTGAGACTTTTGGATTGATCTTCTAAAGTTCTTTTCTCTTTTACTGTTCATCTCTTTATATTTTATCTTCTGTGTGATTTTCTTGACTTTGTCATTTCAGTTGTCATGGGTTTAAAACTCTAGAGCTTCTGCTTCTCTTGAGTACATATGACGGCAATCTTATTTGTTCTTAATGGATTCAGTATCTTGCGTTTTCTTCTGCTTCCTGGGTTTCTCCTCTTCTACCGAATGCCTTTTTTTCCCGTTTGTCTGTTTTTGCCTCTGTGGTTCACATTAGGGGCTTTGCTCAAATGTCCTGTAGCCCTAAGAGTGAGGCACTAAGGCATATTGGAAGGCCCAAGTGCATAGAGGATGTATTTATTGACCTGTGAGCATCACTGACTAGGTGATTGGTCAAGGACTGAAAGAAGAGTCTCACTGAGGTCAGTATCTCCAGACAGGGAACACTGTAGTCTCCTGGAAGCTTTACCTCTGGCCACTGACTCTGAACATTGGTTGGGAGAAAGGAGTTGACGCCATAGGTTACTTCCTCCTAATCTTCCTGTATTCATTACAGTACTTCATCCTCACCTCCTGCTGTGCTTGACATACTTAAGTCCCAGACTTTCAGTTTCTCTCCTTCTTGCTTCTTTGGAATCAGGTGGAGGAGAGGGGAGTCACTTGGCTGAATGGGCAGGGGAGGAGAGTGAGGGTCTAAATGTTCCTTTTAGAAATTTTCATGTTTTCAGCTGTGCTTCTCCATCCTGTCTTCCAGGATACCTAGCGTTGTAAATTCCTGAGCCTTTCTTGGCCTATGCCCTAGTAGTTTATATCCCTCTGGCATAGCCCCCTACAGACAAACTGACTTTGACTTTCTGCTATTTGCTGAACCAGCTACCACTTCTCATCTGCTTTCTCTCCTCCACAGTTATTGACATCTCTCACCTCCTGTCTCTCATTGGTTTTATTCTTCAGGATTTAAAATTCCACTGATGTAATTTTAGTGGGGTTTCAGGAAGGAGTAGTGGTAAACATGTGTTCAATCTGCCACATTTAACTGGAATGAGCACAGAGACCATGAATTTATAGCAAAACCAATTTGAATGTTTAGGTGGTTTTTCGCTAGCAGAATCCACAGTCCAGGTGGATTTGGTAAGAGGAGGACTGGCCAGCTGGAGTGGGATCCTGCCAGGTGAGTTTGGTGGAAGGACATTAGGGCTAGGGAGTTGAGGATTTTGGACAAAGGGTGGTTGGAGCGGCAGACTGTGCACCCCGGGCTGTGTAAATGAAAGAAAGATACAAACGAGTCGGTGGTCGGAGGGATTTATGAACCGGAGATCCTGTGAAGTCAGAAAAACTTGTCCGTTTTCAAATGAACCCTGCTCGGCCCCTGCAGCATCCTCTCAGCCAGGGGTGAAAGCGCCCTCCCTAAGTTTATTCTTGTTTCTTGGCTTTGTTATTCTATTTTAGGGGCTAATGTCCCTCTTGCTTCGCCACTCCTCCCCACCGTTGCTTTTTAAAAAGAAGACTGTGTACGTGCAAGGGCTGTTGCCTTCCTCGGGTCCCCGAGACAGGATGCTGTATGGAGTGTGAGGGTACGGATGCCTCATCTCCCCATTACCCCTGGAGGAGACTGGGTGTTCAGGTCCTCGCCTCAGCCTTTCATTTCTCTTTTAAAAGCGGCTTTGTACGTTTACTTTCTGTTTCTGACGGTGCTGGGTCTTCAGTGTGGTGCAGGCTTTTGTCCAGTCCCAGCGCTCGGGCTTCCCGACGCAGTGGCTTCTCTTGTTGCAGAGCAAGGCTGTAGCACGTGCGGCTTCCTCAGTTGCAGCTCTGGGCTCTGAAGCACAGACTCCGCGGCTGGCCCTTGGGCTTAGTTGCTCTGAGGCATGTGGGATCTTCCCGGATCAGGGATCCAGCCAGTGTCTCCTGCATTGGCAGGCAGATTCTTTACCACTGAATCACCAGGGAGGCGCCCACCTTTCATTTCTGAGCAGTGACTTTGGTCAGATGGATTCAGAAGGGGCCGGGTGGACAGAGCCACGTCTCCCATGCAGATCTCTCTTCAGAGCTTTGGAAAGAGCCCCCATCCAGGCTGGGGTCTCCCTTTCTTCACCAGTTATTCCCTCCTGTTCTTTGCCCTACTGGCCTGCTTGCCGTATCCAATGGCTTGAGCTGACCAACACCAGCAGATGTTTTGGCCGTTCTCTCTTTGAAGCCCTTATTTCATAGAAACAGACCTTGAGGTGTCCTCACTCCTGGCCCAGAGGTGTTTGCACCACAGCAAGCTCTGGCCGAGGAAGCCCTGTGTGAGGCTGTGGAACGTGACAAATTAGGATGGGGGCTTCAAAGTCCAGACCCAACTCAAGACACATGCTGGCTGTGTGAGCTGGACAGGTTATATCCATACTGTCTCTGAAATCTGTTACCTCATTTTTTAATAAAAAATTTTTTATTGGAGTGTAGTTTGTTTATAATGTTGTGTTAATTTCAGGTGTTCAGTTCATTTGCTCAGTCGTGTCTGACTCTTTGCGACCCCATGGACTGCAGCACACCAGGCTTCCATGTCCATCACCAGCTCCCAGAGCTTGCTCAAACTCATGTCCAATCCTGAGCCTTTCTTGGCCTATGCCCTAGTAGTTTATATCCCTCTGGCATAGCCCCCTACAGACAAACTGACTTTGACTTTCTGCTATTTGCTGAACCAGCTACCACTTCTCATCTGCTTTCTCTCCTCCACAGTTATTGACATCTCTCACCTCCTGTCTCTCATTGGTTTTATTCTTCAGGATTTAAAATTCCACTGATGTAATTTTAGTGGGGTTTCAGGAAGGAGTAGTGGTAAACATGTGTTCAATCTGCCACATTTAACTGGAATGAGCACAGAGACCATGAATTTATAGCAAAACCAATTTGAATGTTTAGGTGGTTTTTCGCTAGCAGAATCCACAGTCCAGGTGGATTTGGTAAGAGGAGGACTGGCCAGCTGGAGTGGGATCCTGCCAGGTGAGTTTGGTGGAAGGACATTAGGGCTAGGGAGTTGAGGATTTTGGACAAAGGGTGGTTGGAGCGGCAGACTGTGCACCCCGGGCTGTGTAAATGAAAGAAAGATGCAAACGAGTCGGTGGTCGGAGGGATTTATGAACCGGAGATCCTGTGAAGTCAGAAAAACTTGTCCGTTTTCAAATGAACCCTGCTCGGCCCCTGCAGCATCCTCTCAGCCAGGGGTGAAAGCGCCCTCCCTAAGTTTATTCTTGTTTCTTGGCTTTGTTATTCTATTTTAGGGGCTAATGTCCCTCTTGCTTCGCCACTCCTCCCCACCGTTGCTTTTTAAAAAGAAGACTGTGTACGTGCAAGGGCTGTTGCCTTCCTCGGGTCCCCGAGACAGGATGCTGTATGGAGTGTGAGGGTACGGATGCCTCATCTCCCCATTACCCCTGGAGGAGACTGGGTGTTCAGGTCCTCGCCTCAGCCTTTCATTTCTCTTTTAAAAGCGGCTTTGTACGTTTACTTTCTGTTTCTGACGGTGCTGGGTCTTCAGTGTGGTGCAGGCTTTTGTCCAGTCCCAGCGCTCGGGCTTCCCGACGCAGTGGCTTCTCTTGTTGCAGAGCAAGGCTGTAGCACGTGCGGCTTCCTCAGTTGCAGCTCTGGGCTCTGAAGCACAGACTCCGCGGCTGGCCCGTGGGCTTAGTTGCTCTGAGGCATGTGGGATCTTCCCGGATCAGGGATCCAGCCAGTGTCTCCTGCATTGGCAGGCAGATTCTTTACCACTGAATCACCAGGGAGGCGCCCACCTTTCATTTCTGAGCAGTGACTTTGGTCAGATGGATTCAGAAGGGGCCGGGTGGACAGAGCCACGTCTCCCATGCAGATCTCTCTTCAGAGCTTTGGAAAGAGCCCCCATCCAGGCTGGGGTCTCCCTTTCTTCACCAGTTATTCCCTCCTGTTCTTTGCCCTACTGGCCTGCTTGCCGTATCCAATGGCTTGAGCTGACCAACACCAGCAGATGTTTTGGCCGTTCTCTCTTTGAAGCCCTTATTTCATAGAAACAGGCCTTGAGGTGTCCTCACTCCTGGCCCAGAGGTGTTTGCACCACAGCAAGCTCTGGCCGAGGAAGCCCTGTGTGAGGCTGTGGAACGTGACAAATTAGGATGGGGGCTTCAAAGTCCAGACCCAACTCAAGACACATGCTGGCTGTGTGAGCTGGACAGGTTATATCCATACTGTCTCTGAAATCTGTTACCTCATTTTTCAATAAAAAATTTTTTATTGGAGTGTAGTTTGTTTATAATGTTGTGTTAATTTCAGGTGTTCAGTTCATTTGCTCAGTCGTGTCTGACTCTTTGCGACCCCATGGACTGCAGCACACCAGGCTTCCATGTCCATCACCAGCTCCCAGAGCTTGCTCAAACTCATGTCCATTGGTGATGCCATCCAATCATCTCATCCTCTGTCGTCCCCTTCTCCTCCTGCCTTCAGTCTTTCCCAGAATCAGGGTCTTTTCCAGTAAGTCAATTCTTCACATCAGGTGGCCAAAGTACTGGAGCTTCAGCTTCAGCATCAGTCCTTCCAATGAATATTAAGGACTGATCTCCTTTAGGATGGACTGGTTGGATCTCCTGGCTATCCAAGGGACTCTCAAGAGTCTTCTCCAACACCACAGTTCAAAAGCATCAATTTTTCCGCACTCAGCTTTCTTCCTGGTCCAGTTCTCACATCCATACATGACTCCTGGAAAAATCATAGCTTTAACTAGATGGACCTTTGTTGATAAAGTAATGTCTTTGCTTTTTTAATATGCTCTCTAGGTTTGTCATAGCTTTTCTTTCAGTTCTTCAGGCAAGAATACTAGAGTAGGTTGCCATTCCCTTCTCCAAGGGATATTCCCCACCCAGGAATCGAACCCGGGACTCCTGCATTGCAGGCAGATTCTTTACCATCTGAGCCACCAGGGAAGCCCGTTTCAGGTATGTGGTGAAGTGAATCTTATGCATATATTCACTCTTTTCTAAAAAAATAGGATTCTTTTTCCCATGTGGGCCGTTAGAGAGTAGGACTAGCGTTCTCTGTGCTATACAGAAGGTTACTTAGTTATCTATTTTGTATATAGTAATGTGTATATGTCAGTCCCAACCTCACATTTTACCCCTCCCCTGCCTGATTTCCTCATCTTTAAATGTGGGTCATAAACTTACCCTCGATGATTGTGAAGATTAGACTAATGCATGTTATGTTCAGACTGAGGCATGTGGTGAATACTCCTATGGTGCCGATTTTAACTAGCCTCTGCACCTAAAACGCCCCATCAGGGGAACCAGAGTGAGCGCTGGTGAAGGATTGAGTGTCTTGTTCTCAAGGCTGGCCAGCTCCTCTGGTTTCCCCAAACCCAATTTACTGGGGAGAAGTCTAAGCGTAGGACCACTGGTTCCTTGGGGTCCAGTGGCTTCTGACAATGGATCATGTCAGATCAGTCCACTTTGAGGTTGATTGCTCCTTTCCATGTTTTCTGGATCCTCTTGCCTCCTCATTTGGGGGTTCCCTAGGCCTTGATTTTGCCCCTCTCTCCCTGTCCATGTCTCTGAACATTCTCTCCCTGGGCAGAATGGAGCCCATCACCAGGCTTTGGTTATACCCCAGCTCCCAAGGGTGCTTTTCTCTCACTTCTCATCAGAGCGCTGAACCTGACTTCCTCCCAAATGAGTGTTTGTAGCCCCTGTCCCCTCCACTTGGATGAGTATTTCTAAGAAATAACAATTTTGCTTTCTATCTAGCTTCCACTTTGCGCATCCCTGTTTTTTTTAGGGGCACTGTTCTTTTTCCTGGGGCTTCAAGCCCCAGGGTCATTTTTGACCCTTCCCTCCCCTCCAATGTAGATTCCGTAAGTGTTGAATTGAGTGTGAACTGGCAAGTGGTTAAGCCTGCATGCTCCTCTACATGTCCTTTCCTACCCACACCTCCCTTGTTCACATGTGGGTCACCTCTTTACTGGCTTGCACCAATGACCTGTTGTTCATTCTTCCGCATCCGGCTGCTATACGCTGGTTTCTGAGCGCATCGTTTTCATCATGTTAACTTGCCACAAAATCTTTCAATGGCTTTCTATTTTCTGCAGATAAAATCTAGATTCCTGGCCTGGCTGGCACTCAAGGCTGTCCATAATGCGTACAGCCCTGCCCTCCTCGCCTTTCTCCCCATGATGTCCCTGCAGATCTTTCCAGTGGCCAGGTGTCTTCATGGACCCAAGAATCAGCACACTCACCCCCAGTGTCAGCTCGTGGCCTTCCTTCCCTGGCCCTGCATGCCTCCTGTCCTCCTTCAAGACACAGCCCCAGTTCCCCTGCAGATCTCCCCCTGTCTTCAGCCTTCATCTGTCTCCTCTTCTCCTGAGTGGCACTGGGGATCAGCATCTAGACGGTGCCCCGTCCCCTCACACCCTGGTGTGAACACAGTTTGTGCTCACTTTAGATAGCCACTCCCTGTTACTTGAGCAGTTCAGCCTGCAAGGCACAGGACTCTACTTGTTTATCAAACTGCTACCCTCAGTGTGACCTGTCTTCCTCCTCTTCAAAGGAGAGGACTTTAGAAATCAGGACAGTTCTGAGAAGATGCCAGGGGTTGGGATGCAGAGATTGGCCTCTGAAAGTCGCTCAGTCGTGTGTGACTCTTTGCGACCCCATGGACTGTAGAGTCCATGGAATTCTCCAGGCCAAAATACTGGAGTGGGTAGGCGTTTCCCTTCTCCATGGGATCTTCCCAACCCAGGGATTGTACCCAGGTCTTTCAGCACTACAGGCGGATTCTTTACCAGTTGAGCCACCTCTAAAGCCTGCCTAAACCGTTTTACCTCTCTGGTCTTGCTCCAGGTCGCTCCCCACCTCAGCCTCTAGGGTGAGCCGCTGCAGCTTCCTGCCTCTGCCCCACTCCTGGCCCTTATCTCTTAGCTGAGCAGCCCTCTCTCTCGTCCCCTCTCCAGGCCCTTTGGTTCTTGGTGGGAAGTCCGATGTCCTGCTGGTTCTCCTCTCTGCTCCCCTCCAGCCCGAAGTGGAGGTGTTTCTGCCTTGTATCTTCTCTCCTCCCTTCATCGAGTCAGCTAACGATTATTCAGGAAACAACCTGCTGGCCCTGTCCCAAATCTTTAGGGCAAGGGTCATGAGAGTGATGTCACGGTCATGTGACTGCTGCCTATACCTTGCCCCCTCTGCTGCCCTGGTCCTAACACTCTAAAAAGCCAACTGTGTCCTCTGCCTCCAGTTTATCTGGACAGAGACCTGAGCAGAAAGGTAAGCTTCTCACCTTTGCCTTCGGTGAACAGGGACCACTGGATTCTACCTGCTTAGCACTAACTTCCTTTCTCTTTCCCACCCATCTCTGCCGACTCTCTCCCTGGACGCTCCCACTTGCCCTTATCTGTACAGTGAAGGCTGGGCCTTAGGCCCATTCCAGAGTTGAGGAATGGGTTAGGTTAGGTCTCCCTGGTTAGGTCTGGGTGGGGTCCACAGGCTGAGTAGGGAATAACTCCTGCCCTGCTCACAGATTTTCTCCTGATGGCTGACTCTCAACCTCTCCTCTCCCTTGATGGGGACCCTGTGGCTGCAGAAGCCTTGCTTCAGGATGTGTTTGGGATTGTGGTGGATGAGGTCATTCGAAAAGGGACCAGTGCCTCTGAGAAGGTGGGTCTTTTCTCTCTCCTCCTCCTCCTCCCGTCCACCAAACCTGACTCAGAACTTCCCCCTCTGTCCAGGCTTCTCCCCAGAACCCATCACCGCCTCACTGTGTGCCTCAGGGATTGCATACTGGATCAGACTGTTGATTTACCCTTGTTCGTGTGCTGCTTGGAAAACATTCCAAACTGATGTTGAGTGACAGTTTGTGGTGTCTGTTGTCTGTTGAGGCATGGTTTGGGCAGCCAGTCGGTTGGCTGCCTCAGTGCCCCCGGAGCCTCCCGTGCTCTCCTAGGTCTGTGAGTGGAAGGAGCCCGAGGAGCTGAAGCAACTGCTGGACTTGGAGCTGCGGCACGAGGGCGAGTCGCAGGAGCAGATCCTGGCGCGGTGCAGGGCCGTGATCCGCTACAGCGTGAAGACCTGTGAGTCTGGGGCTTGGGGGAGGCGGGTCTGGAATTTGTGCCCAGCTCCACTCTGAGCCTGCGTCCCCCTTCTCCAGGTCACCCTCGCTTCTTCAACCAGCTCTTCTCCGGGTTGGATCCCCATGCCCTGGCCGGGCGCATTGTCACAGAGAGCCTCAACACCAGCCAGTGAGCCATCCCAGGACCCCCGCCCTCCACCCCACGAGGGATTTGGGTTTGCGGGAGATAGACCCTGGGAGCAGGATAGGAGAATGGTGTCTGCCCCCTCTCTTTGCGGGGAATCTCTGCTGGCAGAGTCTTCCCCCTCCTATGCTTCGGGATTCCTTTTCCAAACTTTCTCTTGTATTCCGGCTCCACTGTTTTCTCATTCTTTCTTTCCTGGTTCTTTGTCACCAATCCAGTTGTCTTCTTCAGCCCCTCTTTTTAGTCACACTCTCCACCTCCTCTGAGAGTCCCTCCCAGTCTCTTTCCCATTCTCATCATTCCCTCCCCTGGCAGGTACACGTACGAAATCGCCCCTGTGTTTGTCCTTATGGAGGAGGAGGTGCTGAAGAAACTCCGGGCCCTGGTGGGCTGGACCTCTGGGGACGGGGTCTTCTGCCCTGGTATGTGAAGAGGAGGGGGGCTTTTCGAGAGTTCCTCCTTCCCCGCCATCCTCTTTCTCTGGGCTGGCCGGGAGGGGTGATTCTCCTTTGTTTCTTCTCCAACTGGGCTTGGGCCAAACCAGAGAGAAACTGCCCAGTCCCCTGTATCCTCGTGTTTGCCAAACAGTCCATGGGATTGGTTCCTGCCGTCCTGGCAATGGGTGGAGGGTGGCTCCTGGATCGGCCCAGGGTGAGAAGCAGGGGTGATCAGGAGATCTGCAGATGCTGCCGTTCTGGGTCACTAGCATGCCATTTGTCAAATCCTCAGAACCCGTGGCCAGGTAGCCAGTCACTTGTGCTTCTGGGTGGAGAGTTCAGGAGAGCCAAGCTCCAGTTTCGACTCACTGCCACTCCCTCTTGCCACCACCCCTTCCTTCCCTGTGACAGGTGGCTCCATCTCCAACATGTATGCTGTGAACCTGGCCCGCTATCAGCGATACCCAGACTGCAAACAGAGGGGCCTCCAGGCACTGCCGCCCCTGGCCCTCTTCACATCGAAAGAGGTGGGAAGAGGCACAGGCCTACCCTGGTCTCCCGATTCTAATCTCCAGCCAGCTGAGTCTGGTACCTGTGACTCAGCCTGCCCAGACCCTTCTCCCCTGAGGCTGGCCTCCCCCGTAGGTGCATGTGCTTCCTTCCAACCAGAGGGGCTGTGTGGGGGCCCTGCTCACCTTGCCTGCCGTCTGGGGTAGTGGAGCGGCGTCCAGCGCAGTGTACACAGTCTGAGAGTGTGGTCTACAGACCAGTGGCATCACTATCACTTGTTGTTTAGTCACTAAGTCCTGTCCGACTCTGCAACCCTGCGGACTGTAGCCCGCCAGGCTCCCCTGTCCGTGGGATTTTTCAGGCAAGAATACTGGACTGGGTTGCCATTTCCTTCTCCAGGGGATCTTTCCCACGCAGGGGTTGAACCCGTGTCTCCTGCATTGCAGGCATATTCTTTACCACTGAGCCACCAGGGAAGATCAGTATCACTTGGGAGCTTGTTAGAAATGCCGAATCTTTGGCCCCTGTGCAGACCT
Organism: Oreotragus oreotragus; assembly: GCA_006410675.1. NCBI lineage: Eukaryota > Metazoa > Chordata > Mammalia > Artiodactyla > Bovidae > Oreotragus > Oreotragus oreotragus. Next base: position 169,835 of record SJYX01005301.1, read on the forward strand.
ACTGAACGTGAATCTGCATCTTTACCAGACACACTGGTGATTTGTAGGCATGCGAGTGTTTGAGAAGCCCTGGTCTACAGGGTCTCAGCCATTTAACCCTTCCCTTTCCTCCCCACCCTCCCTGCCCTTTTCCCTCCCCCACAGTGTCATTACTCCATCAAGAAAGGAGCCGCCTTTCTGGGACTTGGCACCGACAGTGTCCGAGTGGTCGAGGCAGACGAGAGGTGAAGGTCCTTCTGTCTGCGCGGCTCAGGCCCAGCCTGGCACAACACGTCTTCCCCTTGCCAGAGGCTCTGGCCTTGGGCCCATGCCGCGGCGGACTTCTCTCCCTGCTCTCTTCCCTCCGAGTTGCCTCTTCTGTCTGCCGGTGCCTGCTAGAGTCTCCGCCCTGTCCCCTGAGATCTGTTTACCCCTCTTAGGGAAAAATCAACACTGTGGCCTCCCCAGTGCTAAGCACATGTTACCCTGCTCTTGAAAGTTCTGCTGCCTAGCCCAGAGAATCTGTTACTTCTCCACCCACTCAGTTTTCTCTTCCAGAGGGAAAATGATCCCTGAGGATCTGGAGAGGCAGATCAGCTTGGCCAAGGCCGAGGTGAGTGAGTGAGAAACGCTGGGCCAGTGGAGCGGGGCTCCTCTGCCCCTTTCTCGGAGGGTCTTTGACTGGCCCTCCTCCCTCCCCCTGCACTCTGTGCCTGTCTCCCCAGGTGGGCTGAAGTGACCCCTCCCTCCCGAGTGATCCCAGTCCCACCGAGACCCACGAGCAGGATCAGACCCTGGGACAAGGGCAGAACTGAGTCCCTGAGTAGAGTCCCCGGGAGCACTGCAGGGAGGATGTTGGGGACCTGGAGGGTAGCACAGAAGGTTTCTGTGAGTTGGGAGGGTCTGTGCAGGGCGAGCAGCGTGGACTTGGAGTGATGGGAGATGTGGAGGCCCCTTCACCTGGGGGACACAGAGATCCTGCAGCCATCTTAGAGGGCATTTCAGCACTGTCTGTACCATTTTTAAATGTATCTATCCACTGACTTCCTACTACTAGGATTAGCCTATAAATTTTCATTACAAAGTGCTTAGAATTGTGTGCACTGGGGCAAAGTATAAAATTTTAAAAAACATTTTAGTATTCATCAATAGATGAATTATGGTGTATCTGTGTCAGTTTCTTCCTTTGCAAAATGGGCATGATGTAGAACTGATCACAGAGTTGTTATAAGGCTGAAATTAATGGTATGTAAAGCCCATGAAAATGCCTCAACTATGTACTTAAGTATAAATTTAAAAAATATGTTTATATCGTCACATGCAAATAGTTGCAGCACCATTTCTTTTAAAACTTTATTTTGTGTTGGGGTGTAGCCAGTTAACAGTGCTGTGATAGTTTCAGGTGAATAGCAAAGGGATTTAGCCTTACAGATACATGTCTCCATTCTCCCCCAAACTCCTCTCCTGTCCATGCTGCCACTTAGCATTGAGCAGAGTTCAGTTGGTCCTTGTTGGTTATCCATTTAAAATATATCTGTGTGCACATGTCCATCCCAAACCCTCTCATCCTCCTTCCCCCATCGCCAGCAACCGTAAGTTCGTTCTCTAAATCTCTGGGTTTCTTTCTGTTCTGTAAGTTTATTTGTATCATCTCTTTTTAGGTTCCTCATATAAGGGATGTCATAGGGCATTTCTTCTTCTCTGTCTGACTTACTTCATTCCGTATGACAATCTCTGGGTCCATCCATGTTGTTGCCAGTGGCATTATTTCATTCTTTTTATGGCTGAGTAATATTCCATTGTGTATATGTACCACACCTTCTTTATCCATTCCTCTGTCGGTGGACATTTAGGTTGCTTCCATGTCTTGGCTGTTGTAAACAGTATGCAGCACCAGTTTTTGAAAATGTCTGTTTTTCCCCAGCGACTTGTCTTGGCATCCTTGTTAAAACCCGAAGAGTGTTTAAGTGTGAGGATTTATTTCTAGACTCTCAGTCTATTCCATTGATCTGCATGGCTATCCTATTGACCACACTGTCTTAATCTAGCTTTGTAGTAAATTTTGAAATCAGCTAAGTCCGTTAAGTTTCCACTTGAATTTTAGGCTCAGCTGTCAATTTCTGCAAAGAAACCAATTGGGACTTTGATAGGGATGTGTTCAATTTGTGGATCCATGAACATGGAATGCCTCTGTTTATTTAGGTCTTCTTTGATTTCTTTTCAACAGTGCTTTGTGGTTTTCACAGTATCTGTTTTGTATTTCTTTTGTTGAATTTATTCCTAAGTATTTTATTATTTTCATTCTTATGAATGAAATTTTCTTGTTTCCATTTTTGATTGTTCGTTTCTAATGTGTAAAACTGCAACTGATTTTTGACTATTGATTTTGTACTCTGCAAATCTGTTCAACTCATTTATTAATTCTCAGTCTTTTTAATGGGTTCCTTAGGATTTTCTAGATATAATAGGTTATCTGTAAATACAGATGATTTTCTTTTTTCCTTTTTAATATGGATGCCTCTTATTAAAAAAAAAAACTTAATTTTCTCTTTAAACTAGACGAGATTGGCATTAACACTTTTATTTTTTGGCTGTGTCAGGCCTTTGCTGCGGTCCGAGGGCTCCCCCTAGTTGTGGCACAGGAGCTGTAGAGCGTGTGGGCTCAGCAGGCTCAGTGGTTACAGTGCACTGACTTCCTTGCCTGTGGCATCTGGGAACTTAGTTCCTGGGCCAGGGATTGAACCCGTGTCCCCTGCGTTGGAAGGTGGATGCTTAACCACTGGACCACCAGGAAAGTCCCTGGATGCCTCTTATTTAAAAATTTTTTAAAACCTAATTGCCCCGCTAGAACCTCAGCACAGTGTTGAATAGAAATGAGGAGAGTGAACATCCTTATCTAGTTCCTGGTCTTAGGGGGAAGGCTTTCAGTCTTTCACCATTGAGCATGATGTTAGCTGTGGGTTTTTTGGTAGTTGCCCTTTATCAAGTTAACATTCCCTTCAAATCCTTTTTTATTTTTCTGAATGTTTTTATCGTGAGGATTTTGTCAAATGTTTTTGTATGTCTACTGAGATGATCACTATACCATGTTGAGATGTGGGTTTTTTTTTCCTTTATTTTATTGATTATTTATAATCAATTTATAATATTATATTAATTGATTTTGGGGTGTTAAACCAAACTTGCACTCTTGGGACAAATCCCACTTTGTCATGGTATTTGATTCTTTTTCTGTGTTGCTGATTTGGGCTTGCTGGTGTTTTGTAGATTTTTATGTCTTTATTTAGAAGAGATACATTCTATATTTTTCTTGTGATATTTTGTTGGTTTTGGTATCAGGGTGAAACTCATTTTATTGGATGAATTCAGAAGTGTTCCCTCCTCTTCTGTTTTTTTGTAAGTTAATGAAGAGCTGGTATCAGTTCTTTCTTAAATGTTTTGTAGAACTCAGTGAAGCCATCTGGGCCTGCACTTTTATTTTAATACTAATTCAATTTCCACATAAATTTTATCCTATTAGAATATTTAAAATAGTATTTTGATCTTCTAGTAAGACATTCAACTTTTTTGAAAGAGTATAAGCTTTGGAGATAGATATTAGACAGACCTAGGTTTGAATTCCAACTGTGGAGTTGCAGCTCGGGGGCAAGTTTCTTAATATCTCTGAACCCTAGCGTCCTCACTTGCAAATTAAAAGGGGCAGTAACACATAGTAAGGTTGCCAGGGCCCAGGTCAGGCCTGTGAAGAGTTTCTAGAGCTCAGCACCAGGCTCTGGATAGCTCTCCAGATGAGTTCTCAGCCTTGGGCTCCCTCTTCATTTTTGCCACAGGGCGCCGTGCCATTCCTGGTCAGTGCTACCTCTGGTACTACAGTGCTGGGGGCCTTTGACCCCCTGGAGGCAATCGCGGATGTGTGCCAGCATCATGGGCTGTGGCTGCATGTGGACGTGAGTTGAGACAGGCCTGAGAATGGGGTTGGCTGAGCCAAGGCCAAGGCCCATATTGTTCCTTCCGCTCCACAGGCTGCCTGGGGTGGGAGCGTCCTGCTGTCACAGACACATAGACATCTCCTGGCTGGGATCCAGAGGTGCATATGGCCCCCTACACCCTGACTCTCACCTTTCAAATCTTTGATCCAGAGAACACTTTTGGGCCGGGGAGCTCCGATGGGAATAGGGGAAGGAGGCTGGTGGGAGGGAAGTGGGAGAGATGATTGATTGGGGCTGGGATGTTAGACATCAGATTTGGGAATTCTCCACTGGGCTGAGATGAGACCAAAGCCTCTTTTGCTGGAGATCTGGAAAGGGTGAGGAGGCTCTAGTTGGGCAGCTTGACTGGGAGCTGGCTGACCCTGCTTTGCTCTGCCCACCCCAGGGCTGACTCCGTGGCCTGGAATCCCCACAAGCTCCTCTCCACAGGCCTGCAGTGCTCAGCTCTTCTTCTCCGGGACACCTCGGTGGGTCTGCCCCAGCCCTGCTCTGGCCCCGCTTCCCGCCCTGAACCTCTGTTTCCTCTTCTATCTCACCTGAGGGGAGCTCCAGGCCTTCCATGGTCTCCTTACCATCCCATCTGAAGCTGATTATCTGTGACCACCCTAATCCCCAGTAGTGGGCTCTCTCACTCCCCCTGTCTTCAGGCAAAGGAAGAACTTCCCAACAAAAGTTTTAATCAGAGGGATCCCGGGTCATTTGGGAAGAACTCTTGAGTGTTGGAAGAAAACCCAGAGAAAGGGTTTCAGTGAGCTGGCAGCCGTCCCATCCGTGCTGCCTGATTCCAGGGAAAGAAACGCGTGGACTGAGCTAAGACGTCACCCAGTGCAGCCCTGGAGGGAAGCTCGGTGGCCGGGGGAGTCTGACTGTCCCCCCACCCTCCGCAGAACCTGCTCAAGCGCTGTCACGGGTCCCAGGCCAGCTACCTCTTCCAGCAGGACAAGTTCTACGACGTGGCTCTGGACACGGGAGACAAGGTGGTGCAGTGTGGCCGGCGTGTGGACTGCCTGAAGCTGTGGCTCATGTGGAAGGCACAGGGCGGGCAGGGGCTGCAGCGCCGTGTGGACCAGGCCTTTGCGCTTGCCCGGTAGGAGTGGGCGCTGCAGCCCTGCACGCCTCTGCTGGGCTGCACCCCTTTGGTTCACTCTCTGGGGCGCTTCTGTTTCTGTATCTCTGCCTCTGCTCTTCCACCCGTGATTTCTCACTCTCTGATCACAGGTACCTGGTGGAGGAGCTGAAGAAGCGGGAGGGATTTGAGTTGGTCATGGAGGTACGACCCACCTTGTGCTCTTCTGCATCCTCCGGAGCCCTGCCCCGAGCCGGTGTCTCACGCAAAACCCTGATGGGAGAAGAGGGGCGGTGAGAGGGGAACGGCCCCTCTTCCTCTGCTCACACCTTCCCCCTGTTTATTCCTCCCAGCCTGAATTTGTGAACGTGTGTTTCTGGTTCGTGCCCCCCAGCCTGCGGGGGAAGAAGGAGAGTCCAGATTACAGTGAAAGGCTGTCTAAGGTAGGCTTTCTCCCTGCTCTGGTTAGCCAGTGCAGCTGGTGCGTTTCTGCCCCCTGCTGGCAGTGAGCGGCATGGCAGCTACCTTTGCTAGTCTCGCTCTGATGGGACGGTGAACCAGATGACACCCGCTTGTCCCCGCTTCTGTGAGCCTGGGGGATGGAGGATAAGGTGTGCTTCTGTAAAGTGAGAAGAAGACAGAGAGGGACATTGCAGAAGTCGCCAGTGTGAAGTACGTAGATTGGCTGTGTGGGGCGTTCTGAGAGCTGAGTGAGGCAGAAAGGTCTCAGAAGTTTTACTCACTGATGCTGGGTACAGAACAACCCTGTCAGGCCAGGAGATATGTCCTGGCCCCTAGGGTTAGATTGGTACTAGGGATGCAGATGATCCAAAAGGACAAGAATATTCCCTTAAAGTGAAGTCGCTCAGTTGTGTCTGACTCTACGACCCTATGGACTGTAGCCCTGCAGGCTCCTCCGTCCATGGGATTTTCCAGGCAAGAATGCTGGAGTGGGTTGCTGTTTTCCTCTACCAGGGGATCTTCCTGACCCAGGGATTGAACTCAGGCCTCCCGCATTGTGGGCAGACTCTTTACCATCTGAGCTACCAGGGATTCTCACCCTTAAGGAGTCATTCATTTAGAAAACAAGCATTACCTATTTGAAACCGGTGTGTTCAAGGCAATCTTGGAAATTATATATTAGATCACAGGTGCAGGTAAAAAAATGTTACAGGAATTCAGAGAGGGGAGAAAAAGGTGTCAAGGATGATGAAGGCTTGAAGTTAGACTGAAAAAGCAGTTGTTGAGATTCAGCGAAAAGTCAGGATTTAGCAGAAAATGGCCTGTGTGACAACTTGGAGACTGGTGAGTTGGAGGAGAATGCCGGAGGTAGAGAAGGTCCAGTGGGCCAGATGTGGTGGGAAAGGTAAACTGGGGCCACGGTCAGAATCCAAGCAGTGAGTTGCTGTCTCTGGAAGGCAGCTAGGTGGAGAGGGATGCAAGTCAGGGAACCCATCCCTTCCCCTGACCCCAGGCTGCAGCTAGAAGGTCCCTCCACGCCTCCCGCAGGTAGCCCCAATCCTCAAGGAGCGCATGGTGAGGAAGGGTTCCATGATGATTGGCTACCAGCCCCATGGTACCCGGAGCAACTTCTTCCGCATGGTCGTGGCCAACCCTGCGCTGACACAGGCTGATATGGACTTCCTGCTGAATGAGCTGGAACACCTGGGCAAGGATCTCTGAGTCGCTCCATCTCGCTGCTGGCCTGGACCCCTCCCCCCACCCTCGCCATCTCCCTGTATTTCCTCTCTACGTTCTCAAGAAGAAACTCTAGGAAACAAAGCGTCTTCATTTTTCTGTGCTTTGACCCACTAGCTCGCCTGTAAATTTTGGGCTGGCCAAAAAGTTGGTTCTAGTTTTTCCTCGTAACATCTTATGGAAACACCCAAATGAACTTTTTGGCCAACCCAATATTTGATATTAAGAGGATATTTAAATAAATGGTAGGGTATCTATATGGTAGAATATTACTCTGCCATTTAAATTGTGTTTACAAAGAGGACTTTTATAGATAGGAGAAAAATAATTTTAATACAATGTTATGTTGAGAAAGCTGGATATGACTGTATATATGGTAATATCTGACCTGTATTCAAAAATACATAGGAAAAGACTGATGAGATGGAATATGCCAAAATATTAATAGTTTTACCTGGGGTGGGATTATAAGCAGTTTGGAAATGAACTTCTTTATGCTTTTTGTGCTCCCTCCTTTTATGAGGATAATGAATATCTGTTGCATTTATTAAAAATAGGAAAATAATAAAAGTTAAATTTTCAGCCATATTATTTAGGTATATTGTAAAGTTTTATACCTTTCAACAAAATAGCGGGGAATGCAGATTCACTAAAAAGGCATAATAGAGGCTAAAAATAGGGGGAAAGTTTCCCAGAAATCTTGAGTGGGAGGAGAAAGACCAAAAGTGGCGTTGCTCTGAAGTTAGTTGTACCTTAATGACACTGAAAACAAGATGGGCACTGACTGTATCTTGAGACCAGAACCTTGTCCACTAATCACTCTTGAAAAAAATCTTCACATACACCAAAAAGGTAAGAATCTTCCTTTTCTAATTGAAACAACAGAAACCAAGCTGGGAAAAAAAAAAAAAAAAGCCCGACAACAAAACCAGCCACTGTTATGTCTTGTATCATTGCTATTTTCTTACATAAAAACATCCATTTAACACTTAAAATCCTAGGCTGGTGTTGCATCTCAGTCACTTTTTTTGGAAAGCAGCATTTAGCTACAGAAGTTATTCAGGACAAGTGGCAAGTCTTCCAGAACTTTCTGTCATTTCCAATTCATAAAAATACCGTTTATGAAAACAATAACGTGGTCATATAAAAGTCATCCAAAATTATTTGAAGAGGCAAATACAGACTGTACAAACCATAGTAAAAAAACATCCAAATCTCAAACCCAATTGTCTTGACCATTTGGGGGAAAAAAGATTTTCTATTCATAAATTGTGAATAATTTCCCTATAAACTTGTTATTTTTATTATAAATGATATCTAATTTCTTCCAAATAATAAATTTAAGAGTACTAATAATCTGAGCTCCAAGCCCTAATCTTAAAGAGTTATTTATCTGAAAAATGTCTTAAAACACTGTAAAAGCAAACTAAAAAAAAAACACACACCCTGTTTTTCAACTCAAAGCAAAACCAGAAAGCAAAAAAAAAAAAAAGAAATCTTAAAATTTCTTGAGTCACCTCCATCAGCAAAGTATCTTTTAAGGCTAGAAAAACAGGACATAAAATCAATCACATGTTTTTCTCCAGCTTTGTGAAACTGATTCTTATTTCCTCCATTCCCAAAATTCAACCTCAAAATCTCTGGATGCAGTATGATAACCTCTTTCTTTCTCCTTCTCCCGTCCACAGCTACTGAGCTCCTGCTGTGTTGCAGTTCCTTTCCCTGCCTTCCAAGAGCCTTCCTAAGACTGAAGCAGTCATTCCCCAACTGAGGCCTGTCCCTGCTCCAGAGCCTCTCGCTGCTGTCCCCTTTGGCCTCAGTGTTCACCCGGCTACATGGTTCTCGCTCCCTCACTGCCTTTAGATTTGTGCTCAGATGTTATATCCTTAGTGAAGCCCTCCTTGAATTCTTTATTTGAAGTTACATTTTCACCCTCTATTCTTTTATCTGCCCTGTTTTTCTCTATAGCATGTATAAGCATCTGGCATACACTAACTAATGAATTAACTTATTTACTTACTTCCCCTGACCCGGCAACACCTCTGTCCCTGTGGGTCTCACCCAACTGCTCTGGGAGCAGAGATTTTGTATCACTGCCTCCCAAACTGGAGTCTGGCACTTCCTAGGTGGGTAATGTTTAGTGAGTGTTTAATGAATTCCAGGTGCTAGTTGACTTGCTCTCAGTCACATAACTTTTTTAAAAATTTATTTGACTATGTGGAGTATTAGTTGTGGCGTGTGGGATCTAGTTCCTTGACCAGGGATTGAACCCAGGCCCCTTACATTGGGAGCTCGGGCCTTACCTCCTGGACCACCAGAGAAGTCTCCAGTCACGTAACTTTTCAGTGGTGGGTCAAAGCTACATTCAGACCATCTTCCTCTGGCTCTGAACCGTGGGTCTAGTGTGTTTCCGATGACAGGTTTATGTAATTCATAGGTGTGTGCATGTCAAGGTTTTATTAACCCTGTGCCATGGATCTACTGCTTCTGGGGAAGGATGAAGGCATGCACAGGTTTGGTCCCTCACTTTGCCTTTGGCCTCAAGAAACCACATTTCTATCAAACAGGAAATGAACTTTTTGGGAATACCTGGGTGAATTACAATATTGCAGTGGGTATTTTTTTTGTTTTTGTTTAAAGGGGTCAAGTATTAAAGAGGCTAGCCTCCCCATGGCTCGAGAAGGAAGATGGTGACTTTAGAGGGTGCCAGGCCAAGATCTGGGGATCTAAAAGCTGGGTGGGGCACATTGGATGTGGCAGCTCTTGAGACGGGTGAGAGTCTTTTTAGGAGAGTGGATGAAAGGGAGCAGACTACAGTAAATTAGTATTTGGATACTTGGAACTGTTCTAATGCATTCTAGGTCCTCAGTTGGCTATTTCTCTTCTGTTTATATACTTTAAAAAAATCTTTTTTATTTTGAAATAATTTGAAACTGCAAGTACTTCAGTATACTCTTTACCTGAATGTATAATTTTCACAAATTTTCTTTTATCATTATATATGTACTAGAACCTGTTTTTTTCAGACCCATTGGAGAGTCATAAACAATACAACTCTTTATCTCTTAATATTATAGTATATGTTTCCCAAGAACATTGTCTTAACCATGATATAATGATCGAATTCAGGAAATTTAACATGACATTATACTTTCGTCTGAAGTCTATATTCTGAAGTTGTGGATTGTCCCAACAATGCATTTTTTTCCCTTCCAGTATGAGAGCCTAGTCCAGGATCATGGATTACATTCTGTTGTCATGTCTTTTTGTCTCCTTTATTCTAAGATAACTCCAAGACTTCCCTGATGGTCCAATAGTTAAGACTCTGAGCTTCTAACGCAGGAGTTTGATTCCTGGCTGGAGAACTAAGATCCCACATGCCGTGTGGCATGGCTAAAGACTAGATTAATTAATTAATTAAAGTAGTTCCTCAGCCTTTCTTTGTCATTAGCTCTGACATTTAAAAATAATACAGGCCAGTTGTATTATAGAACGTTCATCAACTTGTTTTTTCCTGCTGCTTCCTCACAGCTGGATTCAGGTTATACGTTCTAAGCTGTAATATAATTTGCCATGTGTGTCCTTTTCAGAGAAGCACATCACAAAGTCTGTAATGTCCATCTGCTCCTTATTGGTGATGTAATTTTCAGCAAGGTCAAAAGTGGTCAAGGTGGTATGTGGTTTCTCCATGGCATAGTTACTATTATTACCTTTGCATCTAATAATCTGAGGAGACATTCTGAGATTTTGCAAATAGCCTGTTCCTCTTCATATTTTCCCCACCTAGACTTAGCATCCTCTCATATATCTTGCCAAGCCACCTTTTAGTATAATGGTTGCCAAATGGTACTTTTATAATTCCAACACTCCCTCCACTTTTACAATTTGGGATTTGTATGGGACTATAAAGAAGAGCCCTCCCTTCTCCTTACTCATTTAGTTGTCTATATTTTTTCAACATGGACCCTTGTTTTATTCAGTAATTTCTAGTCCGTTTATATATTTATTTTTTAATGCTCAAATTGTCCCAGTTTGACCACAGAGAGCTCCTTTTATCTGGCTCCCATGTCCTTTAGACATGTCTTAAAAACACACAGCTTTTGTTTCTGGCACAGCAAAAACCTTGTCCTTTCTCTGCCCAGTCTTGCAATCTGCAAGGAGCCCTGATTAGTGGAGCCTTTTGGTGGAGAGTGGCATTTAGAAACCACAACCTAGGCAGAGGTGTGTTCATTGATACTGGATGTAGTCATGTACTCTTAAACTGTAGACTAACATCCTCGGGAGCTCCTAACCCATCTTACCTGTGCTAATGGAAACAAAGGACCACAGCTTTAAAGGGGGAAGCGATGCACCCCTGGGAGCTGGCACGGGAATAGCAGAGAGAATGGACTGGTAACCTAGGATGGTAGTGGGGCAGGTGAGGTACAGAGTTGAGGTGCTTAGTTTATGCATCTCTTGTTTTCTTTTTGCGTTTTTAAAAAATATATTTATTTATTTGGCTACGCCAGGTCTTATTTGCAGCATTCAGAATCTTTAGCTGTGGCATATGGGATCTAGTTCCCCAACCAGGGGTTGAACCTAGGCCCCCTGCATTGGGAGCATGGAGTCAGCCACCAGGGAAGACCCTTGCATTTTTTAAATCTTAAAAATTTTTTTTCAAAAATTAGAGTATAATTGTTTACAATGTTTGTGTTAGTTTTTGCTGTACAACAGTGTGAATCAGCTATATGTATACATATATCCCCTCTCTCTTGAGCCTCCCTCCCAGTCCCCACATCTCGCCATGATTCATTTCTTTTTTAGAGGTTTTCTTTTCTTTTTTTTTTAATGTTAAGTGAAGAACCTTGCCTATTGGGTTTTGTATAAAGTGGCAATTCTCTTATAGACCCTGGTTTAGCATTAGCATTCCAAGTGTCATAGAATTTTCCTTCTTAGAGTTGGGAGGCCAGCACAGGAACTTGTCGGGTATAACCTCGGTCTGTAGGTAGATTTTTAAAACCGTTATTTTACAAATAAGGCAGCTGAGGCTGGGCAAAGTTCAGATTCTTAACAAGGTCATGAAAATGTCTCTTAAGCAGAGGATGTATTTAGTTCTAAAGAGGAATATCATTTGTTTGTATAAGCCACCATCTCTTTGATTTTATCCCCCCAATGCAATATTTCTGTGCTTTCTTTTCTACACTGATAGTCTTAGTTCTTGAGATCCAGTTTTCGCCTGTTAGAAGAATCTCGTAGTCTGATGGCCTAGTTTTGAAATTTTCCTTAAGTTCACCAGAGAATTTTCAGCAAATTCTCTGGTGCCAACTTAATGAGCTTGCACATTCCTTAGTTTGTAGCATGTTATTTTTAGCTCTTTCTTGTTACCATATACATTTTAAAGTTGGCTCAGAGGTTTAAGTGTTTTTACTGTCAACTGGAGGTGTTGTGGTGCTGTTCCCTTTTGCTACATACTGTCACACATCAGTGCTGAGACAGGGCCATATCCTGAATGGAACTTCAATTACAATGGAAGCTTTGATGACTACAAAGCTCCAGTAATCAAGACAGTGCAGGCTACAGGACAGACATGCAGGTCAATGGAATAGACTGAGAATCTAGAAATAAACCCTCACATTTGCACTTAGTTGGTTTTCAACAACGATGCCAAGACAATTCATTAGGGGAAAGAATAGTCTTTTTCAATAAACGATGCTGGGACAACTGGATATCCACATGCAGAGTTTAACCCCTTTGTCACATTATACACAAAAGTTAACTCAGATCATAGAACTAAATGTAAGAGCTGTGCTGTGCTTAGTCATGTCCGACCTTTTGTGACCCCGTAGACAGGAGCCCGCCAGGAGATTCTCCCCGCCAGGGGATTCTTGCCTGGGGATTCTCCAGGCAAGAATACTGGAGCCATGCCCTCCTCCAGAGGATCTTCCCAGTCCTGGGGTTGAACCCACGTCTCCTACATTGCAGGCGGATTCTTTTACTGTCTGAGACCACAGAAGCCAAAGAATACCGGAGTGGGTAGCCTATCCCTTCTCCAGGGGATCTTCCCCACGTAGAAATCAAACCGAGGCTTCCTGCATTTAGGGCGGATTCTTTTACCACCTGAGCTACGAAATGTAAGACCACCTGAGCTACGAAATGTAAGAGCTAAAACCATGAAACTCTGGGGAGAAAGCGGAGGAGTAAATCCTTGTGAGCTTGGGGTAGGCGAAGACTTCTTAGGTATGACACCAAAGCGCAAGCAACCAAAGAAAAAATAGATTCTTTTTCTTTTTCTTAGCAAAGTTTAAAAATGTACTTCAAAGTTTGTGCATCAAGGAGGTGAAAAGACAGCCTAAAGAATGGAAGAAGACATTTGCAGTCATATGTCTGAGAGGGACTTGGGTCTAGAGTAGGCGAAAAATTCTTACAACACAGTAATAAAAGACAAATAACTCACTTTAAAAATGGGCGAGGATTGGGACTTCCCTAGTGGTCCAGTGGCTAAGACTTTGTGTTCCCAATGCAAAAGGCCTGGGTTAGATCCCTGGCCAGAGAACTAGATCCCACACGCTGCAACGGAAGATCCTGCAAGACGGAAGATCCTGCGTGCCACAACCAAGATGGAAGATCCTGCGTGCCGCAACCAAGACGGAAGATCCTGCGTGCCGCAACCAAGACGGAAGATTCTGCTTGCTGCAACTGAGACGGTGCAGCCAAAAAAAAAAAAAAAAGGACAAGGGATCTGAACAGACATTTCTCCCAAGAAGATACATACATGGCTAGTAAGCCCATGACGAAATGCTCAACATCATCAGTTATCAGGGAGCAAGGTAACACTTCACACCCACTGCTGCTGCTGCTGCTGCTGCTAAGTCGCTTCCGTCGTGTCCTATAATTAAAAAGAGAAATAGCTAGTGTTGCTGAGGATGTGGAGAAATTAGAGCCTCCTTCACTTCTGGTGGGATTATAACCTGGTGCAGCCACTTTTGAAAAATGCCCCAAAAGGGAATGGGAACAAGATTTTTTGAGACAGTGATGAAAATGTACTAAAAATAATGAATTCTGGTGATGGTTGCACAAATCTGTGAATGTACTAAAATTATTAATTTCTATCCTTTTAAAGTAGATAAACTAAATGGTATGTGAATTATATTTGAATAAAGCTGATGAAAAACTCATCTACACATATCCTTCTCTCTAGATCAGGGGCAAGGCAAAGATGTCCACATTCACTCATTCTATTTAAAGTTGTGCTAGAGGTTCTACCCAGGCAAATAGGCGAGAAAAATAGAGGACATAGCAATTGGAAAGGACATAGCAATTGGAAAGGACATAGCAATTGGAAAGGAAAAAGAAAAATTGTCTTTATTTTCAGGTAATAGAATCTATTTAGAACATTCTGATGAAGCTGCAAAATGCTATTAATAGACCTAGTTTAGCAAGATTACAAGGCACAAGATACAAAATTCAGAAATTAATTTTCTATATACTAGCAACAGACTATTGGAAGTTGAAATGAAAAGACAGTATCATTTACAATATCACCAAAAATGAAATACTTAGGGACAACTCTGACAAAAGATGTGGAAACTCTATACACTGAAAACTAGAAATATTGCTAAGAGAAATGAAGCAAAATTAAATGGAGAGGTATACCATGTTTATGGATTGAAAGACACAGTATTGCTGAGGTATCAGTTCTCCTCAAACTGATCTAGAAAGTCAGTGTAATCTCAATCAAAATCCTAGCATAATTTTTGTAGAAATTAACACCTGATTCAAAAATTCATGTGGAGGGACTTCCCTGGTGGCCCCGTGGTTAAGAGTCTGCCTGCCAATGCAGAGGACATGGGTTTGATCTAGGAAGATCCCACATGCTTCAGAGCAGCTAAGCCTGTGCAACACAACTAGTGAGCCCACGCGCCGCAGCTACTGAAGCCTGCATGCCTGGAGCTCGTGTTCTGCAAAAGAGGAGCCGCTGCAACTAGAGACTAACCCCTGCTGGCTGCAACTAGAGAAAGGCAGAAAGACAGTATGGTATTAGCATAATAATAGATCAATGGGACAGAAATCAGAGTCCAGAAATAGATCCGTACATATAGGATCAGTTGGTTTTTGACAAAGTTGCAAAGGCAATACAGTGGAGAAATTAGTCTTTTTCAACAAATGGAACAACTGGCTATTTATATACAAAGTTAAGTTAATATCTCCTGCTCTTAATATGTGAGAAAATCTCAGGCACTGATGGTAAACATGTAAATGACTCCAAGCCTAGCTATTCTGGAGAACTTCTGGCTGCTCTTAGTAAATTTAGTAAAATTAAATATGTCTTAAGAACTAGTTCCTCGGAGATCCCAAAGAGAACCCCAGTCTCCTCAGGCCCATACTAAATGTCCACTGCAGGGACTTCCCTGGTGGCCAGTGGCTGACTTTCTTCCAGTGCAAGGGTTGTAGGTTTGATCCCTGCTTGGGGAGCTAAGATCCCACATGACTTGCAGCTGGAAAACCAAATCATAGAGCAGAAGCAATATTGTAACAAATTTAATAAAGACTTTAAAATGGTCCACATTCCAAAATAAATGTCCACTACTAAATGTCCAAGGAGGGCTTCTCTGGTGCCGCAGACGGTAAAGCGTCTGTCTGCAGTGTGGGAGACCCGGGTTCGACCCCTGGATCGGGAAGATCCCCTGGAGAAGGAAATGGCAGCCCACTCCAGTACTCTTGCCTGGAAAATCCCATGGATGGAGGAGCCTGGTAGGGGTCCATGGGGTCGCAAAGAGTAAGACACGACTGAGCGACTTCATTTCACTTCAAATGTCCAAGAGACATATAAAATGCAGTGCATAAATATGGAAGGAACTGTCAGCAGAAATTAACTAAATTGTAACCTTGGTGGAGGAGGTGGCCTGGATAGAGCCCAGCTGTGTACAAGTGTCGGTATTAAGAACAAATGGGAGAACCCAGTATAAGATGAGGGGATGATACTTCCCTGGAACTGGATACTTTCCTTGCCCCCCAAAACAGTATCATTTTGAAGAAGATGAAGGAGGAGGGCTTGGATTGGTATGTTCTAACACAGTGGTTGTCACACTGTGGTTCCTGGATCAGCAGTAATAGCGTTCTCTGGGAACTGGTTAGTCATGCAAATTCTTAAGCCCCACCCTAGACCACATGAATCAGAAATTCCTGGGATAAGATTCAACCATCCATATTTCAAGCCCTGGAGATGATTCTAATGCATGCTCGAATTTCAGAATCACCGTTCTAAGGGAATTTTTTACTCCCATCTCTGAACACTTTTCTCTCTTTAGCCATATTGCTGCTGGGGCCAGTGGGCAGGGTATGCAAGTGTAGGCTTGGACTTGGCATTGGTCTGAAGGCCTGGTATGGAGACAGGTGAGGATTTTCCTCATTCTCGCCACGCAGGAGCCTGGAGAGCAGCTCTGGAGAGCCCTGGGGCAGAGGTCAGGACGGCGGGCATACTGTAAGGGATTACTCAGAAGGCCTTGGCCCTGCAGGAATGAGGTCATTCCAGCTGGTCTTGCCCACCAGACAGCGCAGGAACCACTGAAGAGGCATGTGCCAACTCAAGGAAATATTAGGAGCAGCTAAGAAGAGTCAAGGAGTGTACTAGAAATGTACTTTCTGAAACTAAAACTATTATTTTCAACAACAACAACAAGAATCAGCATATTTATTGAAAGAAAGAAGTCTGTTCACCGCCGGGACTCAGACTAGTGGCTTGGCAGAACAAGTGGAAAAATATTTCAAAGCACAGAGCAAATAATACAAAGAAATGGAAATAATGAGGAAAATATGAGACTTGGAGAATAGACCCAGTAATGCTAAGATTCAAGTATATTAGTTCCAAAAAAAAAAGGCATAAAAGAAGGAGAGGCAATGATTTAAAAACAGGATATTTTGCTGACCCAAAGAAATTTCTGACTTACGGACTGAAAGGGCACACAGGAAGATACAAAAAGAGAAGGGAGACGTCTATGCTTGGAACTCCTGAATTCCAAGATTAAAGAAAGATGTTTCCAAGTATCTAGACAGAAAGAACAAGTTACCTACAAAGCAAAAAGAATCAGATTGATACAGAAGTTTTCATCTGCAACACTGAAATCTAACAGTGCATATATACTGAGAGAAAAGGATGGCTACCCTGGAATCTCATACCGCAGCTGAGAAAGCATTCAACTGTTAGTGCAAAAGAAAGATACATGGAGATATAAAGGATTCAGAGGGTATATCAATTCCATTTCTCACCTGAGGAAAATACTCAAGAAAATTTTGGTTAGAGAACAGAGAAGTCAAGATAGGGGAAAATGAAAAGGAGAAAGAATACAGAGTGAGCAACAAATCTGGTAAAATATTATACTGTTAAATGTTTATGGAGATTGATAGGCATCTAATTATATCTAGAACCATAAATATACTATTTCAGCAAAACCTAGGAATCAGAAACAGAGTGAAAGAGGTAAGTAAAAGAATTCTAAAGGTCTCTTTTGTTGAGGTGAAAGTGACAGGAAATAAAACACATTAATGAAAGAAAGAATTGGTGTATTTTCAAATAACGGTAAAGAAATACATATTTGATTATCAGTGCTGGAAAGGAAGATTACTATCAAAGGAATGGAGAAGTATAGTATTAATAGAACTTTCAAAATAGCAAGGAAGGAGAGGAAATGGAACGAATAACGACTTGCTCAAAACAGCAAAAACATAGCAAGATCGAAGAATAAAATAGAATCTGGGACTTCCCTGGTGGTCCAGTGGCCAGAACTTCACGCTTGCACTGCAGGGGGTGCAGGTTCGATTACTGGTAGGAGAATGGAGACCCTGAATGAGGCCTGCTGCTAAGTCGCTTCAGTCGTGTCCGACTCTGTGCAGCCCCATAGACGGCAGCCCACCAGGCTCCTCCGTCCCTGGGATTTTCCAGGCAAGAGTACTGGAGTGGCGTGCCATTGGCTTCTCCGAAGAACAGATGGGACAGACAGAAAACAACAGAAAGATGGTAGATTTAAACCATATCAATGATCATATTAAGTGTANGCCCCATAGACGGCAGCCCACCAGGCTCCTCCGTCCCTGGGATTTTCCAGGCAAGAGTACTGGAGTGGCGTGCCATTGGCTTCTCCGAAGAACAGATGGGACAGACAGAAAACAACAGAAAGATGGTAGATTTAAACCATATCAATGATCATATTAAGTGTAAATTGTTCAAGGACTTCCCTGATGGTACAATGGGTAGGAATTAGCCTGCCAATGAGGGAACATAGGCTCAGTGCTTAGTCTGGGAAGATTCCACCTGCCATGAAGCAGGTAAAGCCTGTATGCCGCAACGACTAAGCTCATGCCCACTGGAGCCTGTGCTCTGCAACAAGAGAAACCACGGCAGTGAGAGGCCTGTGCGCCGCGACTGCAGAAAGCCCACAGGCAACAGCGAAGACCCGGTGCAACCATAAATAAGTAGATAATAATAAAATGAATGCAAGTGGCTTAAGCGTTGCAATTTAAAGGCAAATACTAATTCACGTGATTAAAAAAGCAAGACCCAACTATATTCTACTTACAAGAAACCCGTTTTAAAGAAACAAATACATTAAAAATAGAATGATGAAAAAAATAGAACGCTGAAAGAAGATATAGCATGCTAACACTAATTGGAAGAAAGGCAGTGTGATTATAATAATATTAGATGAAATAGATTTCAAAGCCAAGTATTTTACAAGGGATAAAAACGGCTGTTTTATAATAATAAAGAGGTCAGTTCATTAAAAGGGCATAACCTAATGTTTACGCAGTTTCAAAAAGAGCTTCTCAGACTCACAGATACAACAGTTAATAGCAGTTACCAGTCAAGGTGGAGGGTCAGGGTAGGGGTGGGGGAGTGGGAGGCACAGACTCTCAGGTGTAAGGTATGCTCAAGGATGGATTGTACAACATGAGGAATACAGCCAATGTTTTGTAATAACTGTAAATGGAAAGTAATCTTTAAAAATTGTGTAACAATTTAAAAATTACTTTTAAAAGAGCTTCAAAAATATGTGAAACTAAAACCAAATATAAAAATCCACAATTGTTTTATCTCTCTTTCAGTAATTGATAGAACATTTAAAAAGTTAGTAAGGACATAGAAAATTGAACAATACCAATAAATAATTTGACCTAATTGATATTTATATAGTCCACCCAACAACATATTGTTTCCAAGTGCCCACTAGACATTTGCAAGGTAGACCACATTCTGGACAGTAAAACAAGTCTCAGTAAGTTTAAAACAATGCCAATCAATCAAAGCATGTTCTCTGATCAAAATGATTTAAATTAGAAATATAAAACAGAGGGACTCCCCTGTGGTATGGTGGTTAAGAATCTGCCATGCAATGTGGGGGAAATGGGTTTGATGCCTGGTCTGGGAAGATCCCACATGCCACGGGATGACTAAGCGCGTACACCAGAGCTACTGAGCCCAGGAGCCACAAGCACTGCACGTACACCAGAGCTACTGAGCCCAGGAGCCACAAGTACTGGAGCCTGCATACGCTAGAGCCTGTGCCCCGCGGCAAGAGAAGCCGTTGCACCGCAGCTAGACATAGCCTGCATGCAGCAACAAAGACCCAGCACAGCCAAAACAAATAAACATCAGGGTATACTAAAAATAAAACAGATATCCGGAAAGTCCCCTAAATGTTAGGAAACGAAGGCACGTACTTCAAAACCACTCACAGACCAAAGGTGAAACGTGAAAATATCAAAAGCAGAGACATTACTTTGCCGACTAAGGTCCGCCTAGTCAAGGCTATGGTTTTTCCTGTGGTCATGTATGGATGTGAAAGTTGGACTGTGAAGAAGGCTGAGCACCGAAGAATCGATGCTTTTGAACTGTGGTGTTGGAGAAGACTCTTGAGAGTCCCTTGGACTGCAAGGAGATCCAACCAGTCCATTCTGAAGGAGATCAGCCCTGGGATTTCTTTGGAAGGAATGACGCTAAAGCTGAAACTCCAGTACTCTGGCCACCTCATGCGAAGAGTTGGCTCACTGGAAAAGACTCTGATGCTGGGAGGGATTGGGGGCAGGAGGAGAAGGGGACGACTGAGGATGAGATGGCTGGATGGCATCACGGACTCGATGGACGTGAGTCTGCGTGAAGTCCGGGAGATGGTGATGGACAGGGAGGCCTGGCGTGCTGCGGTTCATGGGGTCGCAAAGAGTCGGACACGAGGAGCGACTGAACTGAACTGAACTGAATACTTTCACCTGAATGAAACACATCCAGATGTGTGGGAGGCACTTAAAGCACTGCTTGGAGAGAAATTCACACACCAAACACCTATATTATAAAGAAAAAAAGATTTTGAAGACCTCAGCTTTTGCCTTAAGATAATTGGAAAGAAGAAGAGAAAATTAAGCCCAAAGTAAGAAACAAGGGAGTTAAAAAGATCATAGCAGAAATCAGTGAAGCTGGAAACAGAAAATCAATGGAGAAACTCAGTGCACCCAAAAAGTGTTTTTTTTGTGTGTGTGAAGATGAATACAATTGATAAACTGAAGTCATACATCATCAAGGAAAAAAAAGAGAGAGAGAACACCCAATTACCAATATCAGAAATGAAAGAACTTCCCTGGTGGTCCAGGGGTCAAGGCTCCACGCTCCCAATGCAGGGGGCATGGGTTTGATCCCTGGTGGGGAGATCCTGCATGCCTGCATGTCCCTTGGCTTGGCCAAAAAAAAAAAAGACAATAAATGCAAGAATGGGCATAACCACAAACGTTACAGACATGGAAAAGGATGGAGGAATATTATGAATACATTTTGCTCATAAATTTAGTTGCAGCACTTGGGACCCTCCTTGTGGCCCACAGGCTCTCTAGCTGTAGTGTGTGGGCTTGGAGCACACAGGCTCAGTAGTTTCGGCACACTGGCATAGTTGCCCTGCAGCACCTGGGATCTTTGTTTCCTGACCGGGGATCGAACCAGTGTCCTCTGAATTGCATGGCAGATTCTTAACCACTGGACCACCAGGAAAGTCCTCAATCTTGCCCATAAATTTGACAATACAGATGAAATGGACAATTTCCTTGGAAGTCACAAACTACTAGAGCTCAGGTCAGAGGAAATAGGTAGCCTGAAAAACCCTAAATATATTTAAGAACTTGAATTTTGAAAACCTTTTTCCAAAGAATACTCTGATCTTGGGTGGCTTTACTGCTGAACTCTACCATACATTTATTTTTTTTAAATGGCACTTCTACACAAACTCAGGGCTTCCCTGGTGGTTCAGAGGTTAAAGCATCTGCCTGGAATGCTGGAGACCCGGGTTCGATCCCTGGGTCGGGAAGATCCCCTGGAGAAGGAAATGGCAACCCACTCCAGTACTCTTGCCTGGAGAATCCCATGGAGGGAGGAGCCTGGTAGGCTACAGTCCATGGGATCGCAAAGAGTCGGACACGACTGAGCGACTTCACTCACTCTTCACTCACACAAACTCAGAAAATCAGTGAAGGGAGTATTTCCCAACTAATTCTGAGGCCAGAATTGCACTCATATCAAAATAAAGGAGTTACAAGAAAATTACAAATCAATAGCTACAAAAAAAAAGCTAGTGGAGGTGATGGAATTTCAGTTGAACTACTTAAAATCCTGAAAGATGATGCTGTGAAAGTGCTGCACTCAATATGCCAGCAAATTTGAAAAACCCAGCAGTGACCACAGGACTGTAAAAGGTCAGTTTTTATTCCAATCCCAAAGAAAGGCAATGCCAAAGAATGCTCAAACTACCACACAATTGGATTCATCTCACAAAGTAATGCTTAAAATTCTCCAAGCCAGGCTTCAGCAATACATGAACCATGAACTTCCTGATGTTCAAGCTGGTTTTAGAAAAGGCAGAGGAACCAGAGATCAAATTGCCAACATCTGCTGGATCGTCAAAAAAGGAAGAGAGTTCCAGAAAAACATCTATTTCTGCTTTATTGACTATGCCAAAGCCTTTGACTGTGTGGATCACAATAAACTGTGGAAAATTCTGAGAGAGATGGGAATACCAGACCACCAGACCTGCCTCTTGAGAAACCTATATGCAGGTCAGGAAGTAACAGAACTGGACATGGAACAACAGACTAATTCCAAATAGGAAAAGGAGTACATCAAGGCTGTATATTGTCACCCTGCTTATTTAACTTCTATGCAGAGTACATCATGAGAAACGCTGGACTGGAAGAAGCACAAGCTGGAATCAAGATTGCTGGGAGAAATATCAATAACCTCAGATA
>SJYX01005301.1:193773-234213 GCA_006410675.1 Oreotragus oreotragus
GAGTCGGTGATGCCATCCAACCATCTCATCCTCTGTCATCCCCTTCTCCTCCTGCCCTCAATCTTTCCCAGCATCAGGGTCTTTTCAAATGCATCAGGTGGCCAAAATATTGGAGTTTCCACTTCAGTATCAGTCCTTCCAATGAACACCCAGGACTGATCTTCTTTAGGATGGACTGGTTGGATGTCTTTGCAGTCCAAAGGACTCTCAAGAGTCTTCTCCAACACCACAGTTCAAAAGCGTCAATTCTTGCAGCCATGAAATTAAAAGATGCTTACTCCTTGGAAGGAAAGTTATGACCAACCTAGACAGCATATTTAAAAGCAGAGACATTACTTTGCCAACAAAGGTCTGTCTAGTCAAGGCTATGGTTTTTCCAGTGGTCATGTATGGATGTGAGAAATGGACTGTGAAGAAAGCTGAGCGCCAAAGAATTGATGTTTTTGAACTGTGGTGTTGGAGAAGACTCTTGAGAGTCCCTTGGACTGCAAGGAGATCAGTCCTGGGTGTTCATTGGAAGGACTGATATTGAAGCTGAAACTCCAATACTTTGGCCACCTAATGTGAAGAGCTGACTCATTGGAAAAGACCCTGATGCTGGGAAAGATTGAGGGCAGAAGAAGAAGGGATGACAGAGGATGAGATGGTTGGATGGCATCACCGACTCGATGGACATGGGTTTGGGTGGACTCCGGGAGTTGGTGATGGACAGGGAGCCCTGGCGTGCTGTGGTTCATGGGGTTGCAAAGAGTCGGACATGACTGAGCAACTGTACTGAACTGAACTGAGCCCCTGAGAACAGAGATGCAAAAGTATTTTTAAAATTTAGTAAATAGAAACAAATGACACATTTAGAAATGTAACATCACTAAGTAGGATTTATTCCAGAATGTTAACTCAATGTAATTTACATACTGAAAGTTTTAAAATGGAAAAAATATAATCATCTCAGTAGATGCAGAAAAAGCATTTGACAAAATTAAACATCCATTTATTTTTATTTTATATTTTGGCCATGACACATGGCTTGCAGAATCCTGGTTCCCTGACCAGGGGTTGAAGCCGAGCTCAAAGCAGTGAAAGCACTGAGTCCTAACTACTGGACTGCCGGGGAATTTCCTAAACATCCATTTCTGGTAAGAAAAAACTCTTAGCAAACTAGAAACAGAAAGGAACTTTCTAAACCTCATAAAGGGCATCCATGAAAAACCTACAGCTAACATTAATGCGAAAATCTGAGTGCTTCTCCCTGAGATCAGGGCAAAGATGTCTACTATCATTACTTCTTTCCAACACTGGAGGGTCTAGGTGGTGCAATAAGGCAAGAAAAAGAAATAAAAGGCATTAACATTGGAAAGGAAGAAATAAAATTATCTTTATTTGCTGATGGCATGACTATCTCTGTAGAAAATCCTTTGGAGTCTTCAAAAGTAAGCAGCTCCTAGAAATAATTAGTACCTTTAACAAGGTTTAAAGATACAAGGTCAATACACAAAAATCAGTTTGATTGGGACTTCCATGGTGGTCCACTGGTTAAGAATCCACCTGCCAAGGCAGGGGACACAGATTTGATCTCTAGTCGGGGAGTTTAGATTCCCACACCTCGGGGGCACCGAAGCCCCTGTGCCACAGCTACTGAGCCTGCACGCCCTAAAGCCTGTGCCCCACAGCAAGAGAAGCCCCTGCAGCGAGAAGCCCGCGCACCACATTAGAGAGTAGCCCTGCTCGCTGGAGCTAGAGGAAGCCCGTGCTCAACAGTGAAGACCCAGGGCAGCCAAAAAGGAGAGCCGACTTCACTATCCTAGCAACTAACCATCAGAAATTGTAATTAAAAACGTCATTAAAACCTAGGAAATACTTAGGGGAGATTCTGACAAAATGCGCCAATCCTGTGCACTAAAACCCACAAAATGTTACTGCTGTAAACTAGAGAAGACCTCAATAAATGGAGAGAGATAGTATATCAATGGACGGGAAGACTTAATTTTGCTAAGATGTCAATTTTATCCAAACAGGTCTACAGCTATAATGTGTAATTCCAATCAAAATCCCAGCAGACTTTTCTTTCTTTTTTTAAAAAGAAACTTACAAGCCGATTTTAAAGTTTATAATGAAAAAAATAAATAAATAAAGTTTATAATGAAAACTCAAAGGACTTCAAGTAGGCAAAATGACTGAAAAAGAAGAAGGCTGAATGACTTACACTACTTGTTTTCAAGACATTATACAGCTACAGTAATCGTGAAAGTGTGGTGCTGGTGTAAAGAAAGACCAGATAAATAAATGGAACACAATAGAAAGTTAAGAAATTGAACTACAGTTGCAAAGTCAAATGCAATGAAAATCACAGCGGTGAAAGCATCAAACCCTAACCATCAGACTGCCAAGGAACTCCCTAAATGTCCATTTTATAGTTGTGGAAGCTGAAGCTCATGAAGTGAAACGAGCTGGCTAAGGTCTGTATAGAAGGGTCTTCTCCTGGGTCCTCTGAAGGAAAGGAGGCCCCCTATGTGCTCTCTGAAAACGTACTGGAGATTGCCAGGATTAGCAGGATTAAAGGGTTGTGGAAATGTGATCTGAAGGAGGAGAGGTAGAAGGAGGAGTGACTTGAGTTTTGGCCAGATTGGGGTGGCCTAGGACACGACTGAAGTGACTTAGCAGCAGCACAAAAAATACGGGAGGATGTCACTCAGCCCCTCAGCCCCTCCCATCACAAAAGTCCTGCCTGTGCAGGCACACTCTTCAGTCATGCTTGTCAAAAGCGGGTCGTCAACGTGCTGTTCAGCTGCTAAGTCATGTGTGACTCTTTCTGACCTCACGGACTGCAGCGCTCCAGGCTTCCCTGTCCTTCACTATCTCCTGGAGCTTGCTCAAACTCATGTCCCTTGAGTTGGTAATGCCATCCAACCATCTCATCCTCTGTTACCTCTTTCTTCCGCCCTCAGTTTTTCCCAGCATCAGGGTCTTTTCCGGTAAGTTGGCGCTTCACATCAGGTGACCAGAGTATTGGAGCTTCAGCTTTAGCATCAGTCCATCCAATGAATATTCAGGGTTGACTTCCTTTAGAATTGACTGGTTTGGTCACCATGTACACAATGCTATATTTAAGATGGATAACCAACAAGGACCTTACAGAGAACTCTGCTCAATGCTATACAGCAACCTTAGATGGGAAGGGAGTTGGATACATGTACATGTATAGCTGAGTTGCTATGTTGTCCACATGAAACTATCACAATAGGCTATACTCCAGTGTAAGATAAGTTTTTGTCTTCACATAGAGAACAGACTTGTGATTGCCAAGGAGGTGGGTGGGGAGGGGAGGGATGGACTGGGAGTTTGGGATTAGGAGATGTGAACTATTATATATAGAATGAATAAACAACAAGTTACTGCTATACAACACAGGGAACTGTACTCAATGTCCTGGGATAAACCCAATGGAAAAGAATATAATTTGAGTTTTGGGCACACACACACACACACATATATAAAAAGAAGTCATTTTGTTGTACAGCAAACATTAACACAACATTGTAAATCAACTTATACTTCAATTGTAAAAAGTTCTTAAAAGTGGGTCTTCAAGGGACTTCCTCGGTGGTCCCGTGGTTAAGACTCTGCTTCCAGTGCAAGGAGTGTGGGTTGGATCCTTGGTTAGGAAACTAAGAACCCACATGCTGTGTGGTGTGGCCAAAAACATGGGTCTTCAACAAATGAATAAATGAATTAAAAGTGATACATACAGTTTATTATTGCATTGGAAAGAGTACAAAGAAACAAATCCTTCTCAGACCTTGATACTTCAGCTTGCTCTAAGTCAAGCCACATTCACCAGATCTGTAAGATCCTTCGTGTCTCTGCCAGTCTGAACAGCCATGGAGCGAGAGGGGGCCCTCTGCCCAGTCCACAGGGATGGAGGCTCAAGAGTCATCACCATTCTGAGTCTATGCTCACAGGTCCACAGATCTCAGTCCCTGCAGTTCCTTGCTGGAGTCAGGCATGGCAGGCCCCCTTGACTCAGAGCTCGGTCTGAGAATGCAGAGAGGAGCCCTGGTCCCAGACTTTGCAGGCAGAGAAGAACTTGGTGGTGTCATCTGTGCAGTGACAGTACCCTGGCATTTAGGTATGGCAGGACCAAGATCGAGGTGTCACCAGCCCCCAGAAGGTTGTCTGTGCCAGAGAAAAGTGAGTTGTGAATAAGATCCCTCCCAGGGCTTACCCTATGCATCTAAGACACAGGAACCCATCATCCCCAAACCAGGCCCTGGCCCCTGACCATGGCTGTTGAACAGCGCAGCAATAGGGGCTGGCTGTTGGGGAGAGGAGGCGTGTCCTGGGTGAGGAGCTGAGTGGGCGGTGGGGGTGGGGGGGTCATGGGCGCTTACCTGGGGCAGGGGGCAGTGGCGCCGTGCATACCACTCCTGGCAGTACAGGCTGACTTGGATGCCCTGGCCCAGGAAGAGCAAGGTCCACATGAGCACGTTCCATGCTGGGCCCGTGCGCCGGTCATGCATTGTGAAGTTCAGTGGCCCTGATGCAGGAGGAAAGGTGGTCACCTCAGCTCCAGACACCTGTAATTTGTCTTCCTGGCTGCCTTCTTATCTCAGGGCACAGGGGAGATTTGGAACAGGAAGACGGAGAAAGATCTTGAGCCCAACTCCAGGCACCCACGGAGGTCTCAGGCATTCCTCAGGATTCCTCAGTTTACACTTCACTATCCTGGCTCCCTTACTGAGCCTCCCAACCCACACCAGTTTTCTCCCCTTTGTCTCCCTCTATGTGTGCCCTGCTCAGATGCTCCTCTCCAGCCAGAAGTGTTTTCCCACTGTACCCACCTCCAGGATACCCCTGTGCTGCCTCCCGATGCTGCCCCCTTCCCAGCTCCCAAGTCCTCTGCCCCCCAACGCTCACAGACAGCACCATGCCTTCCCCCAGGAGGCATGCACACCCCTCTTCTGTCTTGGGTACATGGCCTCTCCCATCAGTCTGGAATCTCCAGGACTCTTGCCTCGGGATGTCGCTACAGGGGCATACAGAGGCCAAGCTCACCTCCAAAGACAAGGAAGAGCAACAGCATGACAGGGTAGAAGAATCCCAGGACGAAGCAGAAGATGTATTCATGGACCACTGCTGAGACCAGGAACACGCCCAGCATGGCCGCACCTCGGGCCCGGCCCCCAAGCAGCTGGCAGGGTTCGGGGGGAGGGTAGAGTGAGTCTCCCTAAGCATCCCCCGCAAAGAACCCCCTCCTTAAGGAAGCCAGAGGGTACGTAGTACGGTGGAAAGAATATGGGCTTTGGGATCAGAAAAGCTGACATGTCTTACTTAAAAGCATTATATTATCTACTGGGCCTTAGAGGCCACTTTCAAAAGGGGGATATAATAATACTTACTTCTCAGGCTTACAGTGCAGATTACACAGTGTGGGAAAATTCTTGGTAACTGAAAATTGCTATATGCGTGTTCCTTAGAAGGCTAAGGAGGGGAGACATGCCCTGTGGAGGATGTAGTTGAGGACAAGGAAGGAAGGAAGTCAGATCATAAGAAGGACTTTCTTTCTGCCCACTGGGTTGAGCAGAATGAGCGAAGTCAAAGTCAAAAGGGCCCTTAGGTCTAGAAAAAATGGAATGTGCAGAGAAAGGGAAAGAGAGGCTGTCCCAGAGAGGTTCTGTTAACCGTGGGAGCTGAGCCCGTACCCAAAGCCCATCTTGATACACGTAGCTGTACAGCCAGTCATGGACCACCACGTTCCATGTGCGGTAGTAGTTGGAGAAGGATGTTGAGTTCCACCAGTCCTGGGGGCGGGGTGGGATGGGGTCAGGGCGGGGGAGGAGGTGAGCATCAGGGCCCCGGCTCTGCCCAGTTCCCAGCTGCCCCTCCCTGCTCCCCACTCCCCGTCCGTGTTCTCTGCAAGGGCTGGCTCCCGGCAGGAGAGAGACAGCAAGCATCCGCCTAACTCCCTCCTCAGGCCCTGGGGCCGCTGCCCTCCCTCTCTACTCTCAGGAGAAGAAGATTCCAAAGTACCATCCCCATGAAAGCAATGAGCCCTGGCTGGTCAGGAGGTGGACGGGTGACATTATAAGCATACCCAGAGGAGCACATTTCTCACTGTGGGAGACTGCCAGCACAGCTGAGGTTGAAATCGTGCCCCTTGGGATTAACAGAAACTGGTGACTAACAGAAATTCTTGAGCTTGTCTTACAGAATAGCAGGTAAGGGAACAGTTTGTTAAAAATTCTTCTGCTGTAACCTGCCTTCACTGACAAAGCCTTTTTTTTTTTTTGACTCCTTAACCATCCCTGTACAGATAACACCTCTGATGTATGGGTCACTATAGCAACAGGAGGCATACATTTTCCAGGAACTTGAAGTTGGCTCCTGTCTAGTTCAAGTGGGCTAAGACAGGCTAGGACTACCGACCCTAAAACTGGGCCTGTAAAGCTGTTGGATGAATGACTTTTTGACATCAGAGAGCCAAAAACTCCACTCTCCAATCTTGCCAAGAGCCTCCATTCGTTAACATGCATCCCATGAAGAAGCGTGTAACTCAGATACGCCTGTGCAGAACACTGATTACCTCACATTTTCTCTACCTCCACTCACTTTTCCCAAGCCTAAGATCTCCTTGATTCTTTATCCTGTAAATATCACAAGCCTTTGGCCTTTGGGGAAGCAAATCTGAGCTTGTTCTCACTGCTCCTTACTTGGCTGCCTTGTTGAAGGAACCATCTCTCTGCTGTAAATCTCGGTATCTCAGCGTTTGACTTAGAATTGGGCCAATGCACCCGGTTTGGTAACAAGGTGAGAACCAATAGCCACCATCCTCCCCTACGTCCTTCCCTAGCTCTCCCTGCATCCAGCTCCCAGGTAGCCCAGGTCCAGGCCCCACCCGATAGAACATTCTGTCTCCAAATCGTAGCATCTCCGCGAAGGCGTTGAGCCAACAGTGAAGGAAGGCAAAGAAGATGAGCAGCAGCATAAAGATGCCTGGGAAGTGAAGACAAGGGGCTGCAAGTCAGACTGGTCCCCCTGGTCCCCCACGGGCCTCTAGGGTCCTCCCAGGGAGCCCTCACCCAGCAACCTACCAATCACTTATTAATCATTCACGGATTTAGGCACTCACTCA
This sequence comes from Oreotragus oreotragus, assembly GCA_006410675.1. Lineage (NCBI taxonomy): Eukaryota > Metazoa > Chordata > Mammalia > Artiodactyla > Bovidae > Oreotragus > Oreotragus oreotragus. Next base: position 200,903 of record SJYX01005301.1, read on the forward strand.
TTCAATCCATTTGCTTATGAAGCCCCTGCCTGATGTTGGAACAAGAGATGAATGTTAAAGCCTCTGCCTGCTGGGAGAGGTTGGGGAGAGGACGGCAATCTGAAATGCTACTGCTGCTTGGTCGCTAAGTTGTGTTCAGCTCTTTGCGACCACGTGGACTGTAGCCTGCCAGGTTCCTCTAGCCATGGAATTCTCCAGGCAAGAATACTGGGGTAGGTTGCTATGTCCTTCTCCAGGGGATCTTTCTCGACCCAGGGATCGAACCTGTGTCTGCTGCACTGGCAGGCAGATTCTTTACCACTGAGCCACCAGGGAAGCCCCAGTCTGCAGTGAGACTCTGACAATGAGCAACCGTAGGAGCGGGCAGATATCAGAGGGAGAAGGTGTTGAAACTAAGAGTGAGAGGAGAGAGGAGTTCCCTGCTAAGCCTCCTCCAGGGTGCAGCCTTCTGCAGCTCTGCCTCCAGTGGAGATACCTGGCAAGGTGGCATGCATGATGGAGAGCACCAGGGCACGGGTGCTGAAGGGCTCCTGGCTCATGTTGGCAAAGACAGGAACACAGAGGCGGCCCAGGATGAAACAGGCGTAGAGCACGCAGCCCAGGGCCTGGAGAGGGGCAGAGGACACATAACTTTGAGAGGAGTCACTGGCAACTGGCCTCTTCCTCTGGAGTTGGACTCTGGCCCAGCATCTGCTTCCCTTCTCTTTGCACAACCCTTTGACCTCTTCCCAGGCCTCCCCTACTTCGTGCCCAGGAATGTCCCCTCAGCCACCATGAGTCACAGGTAGTCCACGCTTCGACTCTGTCTGCTGACCTGGGCAAAGTTCTTGGCCACATAATTCCACCTGACGTTGGGTGTCCTGTTGCAGCAATGGAATGGAGACAGTATGTTTCTGATCATTTTATCTTGTTCCTCCCCTGCAGGCATAGCATCCGGGGCCCTCTATCCACAGCTCCCTCAATTGCTCAGGCCTGGGAGGATTACCTGGGGAGGTAGGGATCTAGAACACTTTGGATCTTCCTTAACAAAGATGACAAGTGGAATTTTAGCTTAAGCGTCCACTAAGTTTGCTCCAGACTGAGGGGTTTCCCAGCACATAGGAATTTCAGTGCTAAAACTGGGGCAGTCCTGGGCAAACCAGGACAGTCAGTCACCCTGGCATCACCATGGGCTGGGGCTAGAAGAAGGGGTAATGTATCTGTCCCTTATTCCCATCTTTATTGTGAGGTGCTTCCTGAGAAAGCGGCCAGTGTCTGGGTTGAGACTAAACACTTCAGGGAGAGGAGAGTAGAAGGGTTGGGTCCCCGGTGGGCCTGGACATGTGGGGAAGGGGGTGCAGGCTCTTACCTGGGGTAAGTTTCCCTATAGATGAGTGTGGGGCAGAAGAGGAAATAGAGGTAGCTGGAGAAACTGGGGGCCCGGACCCCCTCACCTGAGGAGGAGTAAGAGGGGGCTGTCAGTGAAGAGGGAAGGGAGAGAGGACACAGGTGGTTGGGGTGGCAGGGAAGGGCAGCGGAACTGGTGAACAGAGCTGGAGAGGACAGAGGTGCGGGGTGGGTCAGCACCTGGATGTGGGATCTGAAGGTGGGGGGAGAAGGTGAAGCTGGGCAGGAGTTGACCTGCTTTTTAACAGCCCCCTTTTGCTTCTGTTCCAGGTACCTCCCCCCTTTCCTGGCACAAGACCTACTGTGGCCAGAGCTTCATTTGGCACCCACAAGTCCCACCATCCAGTTCTCTCTCTTTCTGGTTTGACTTTCTCATATAAGGCTCTCATACCCTGGGTCTAAATAAGGATGAGCCAGAAGTCCTGGGCAGTAGAGCAGCCTTCTCAGAAGTGGGACCTGAGAGAACGCCGATTGGCTAAGGCCCAGAGACCCCAGCTGGCGGCTGGAGGTGTGCCCTGTGGGCAAGATGGGCTTAGAAAGTTGGAGCGTTTATGAGGCTCTTGCACCTGCTGGCTTCATTCAACCAACCAAGAGGACTGAGTTCACAGCAGCGCCCGCTGAAGGCCTCACCTCCTCTGGCCCAAAGTGTCCCAGGTACTGTCTCTCTCAGGAAGGAGTAGCTTTTCATCAGGAGCCTGACCTGAGGTGGAACAGAAAAGAGGTTAAGGAGCTGTGGGACTTTGCACAGATCACTTAACCTCTCTGTGCTCACGTTTACACAGGGAGAGGGGCAGGCAGACTGTAAACTTTGTCTGGTCAAAGTCCATACTTTTACCTTTTGTTGGACAGTCAGAGCCTAACACAGACGGCTGCTGGGATGAATCTAGGGTAAAGGAATACCAGAAAGGGCAGAGCCTCTAGCCAGCAGCTCCCTTCGATTGTACGATTATATTTGCATAGCAGTGTCCATTTGTTTACATTTCTTTGGAGACTGCTGGTTGGCTCAAATATCTCACAAAGGACTCTGCCCCTGATAATTAGCTCCACCCCCACCAATACAGTATCCAGTGCCCTCTCTCCCAGGGGCTCCACCCCACCTTTGGTCCCGCCCATCACCTACCTGCTCAAAGACTAGGACACAGCGGGAGGCTGGCGGGAGCTGATACTCCACTGCCACGTGGACCGGGAGGATGCCGAGCACCACAGTATGGGCAGCCAGCAGCAAGCAGCCCAGGCCCACCCCCAGGGTCCAGGCCCCTCCAGACTGGGGCCTCTCCCACAGCCGCAGGGCCTGGTAGGGCACCAGCAGAGTGGACAGGAACATGGGGACCCACGTCACCAGAGCCAAGGGCAGCTGTCCAAAGCTGAAGGTCAGCAGATCAAACTCCATCATCAGCCTGGGAGTGGGGAAGCCGACAAAGCAGACGAGTGTGAGGCCCATCCTTGTCCCCTTCCTCTGCAGTCAGAGCTCTTGGAGGACAAACTCCTGAGCCCACCTGCCGCAACTCCTGAAGCTCTCGGGCCCTTGAGCCCGAGCTCTGCACCCACAAAAGCCACCTCAAGGAGAAGCCCCTGCACCACAACCAGACGCAGCAGAGAAGACCCAGCGCGGCCGAAAGGAAACAAGTAGAATCATCTGTATTATATAGGTGTAAAATCATATATGTATATAGAACATATATATTATGTATATAGTTTGGGAAATCCCTGGAGATCCAGTGGTCCGAACTCTGCGCTTTCACTGCAGTGGCTCGGCTTCAATCCCTGTTTGGGGAACTAAGATCCAGTAAGCCACACAGTGTGGCCAAAAAAGAGCACATGGCTTGTAATGGTAAATTAGAAGCGATTTATAAGTCCATTAGTAAAGAACTAAATGATCAAAAGCTGGCACTTTCAGACTTTGCAGCCATTAAAATCAATGGAGCAACATGGAAAGATCCCTAAGGTGGGTCTTTAGGGAGTGAAAAGGAAACAAAAGGTACAGTAAGTATCTTAGTAATGTAAGCCCCTCCCCTCCCCTCCCTCCTCCCCCACCCAATGCATCCCCTTGGTTCTTATATCTGGAAGTGGAGGCATGGAAAATGCCCTGGAGAGCAACTCTTACAATTGTTAAATATGTTACCTCTGGGGAGCAGTCTGGGATAGAGGGGATGGTGGAGGAGTCGCTCTGCATATATTTGAAAATTTACTTAGATTTGATCCTTAATTTTAAGGACTGACAACAATTTTATCGAAAGGAAGTGCTGTTGCTGAACCTGCAAACCTTTGGTCCTTTTCCTTTTACTGCTTCCTAAGCTATCTAGTGAAGAGTCGGACACGACTGAGCGACTTCACTTTCACTTTTCACTTTCATGCATTGGAGAAGGAAATGGCAACCCACTCCAGTGTTCTTGCCTGGAGAATCCCAGGGATGGCAGAGCCTGGTGGGCTGCTGTCTATGGGGTTGCACAGAGTCGGACACGACTGAAGTGACTTAGCAGCAGCAAGCTATCTGGAGGGTGAGGCGGGATCGTGTAAATCCAAACCCCCAAGGGTCCACAGTCCCCTGAGGCTCATCCCAGAGAAGGAAGGGGTTTTGTAGGGAAAACTGGGCTCTTGTGGGCATACATCTGTCTTCCCCAAAAGACTGGGAATGCCTCACAGACAGGGGCATGGCCTGTCCTCTGGGCCCCGGGGCTGGTACTTAGGGGACTCACTGGAGGTTGCTTGAGCTGAACAGCACTGTCTTGGAATGGAGTGCCTGCGAGCAGAGGTGGGAACCACATGTACGAGTGCATACACAGGCATGTCTGCCTCAGGACAAGGGTTCCAGAGGAGGTGAGTGGGGGCCTAGTGTCCCCAGGGGACCAATCCAGGGGTAAACAGGCCAAAGGCCATCCAAGCCTGTGCAGGGAAATCCAGGACGGCTTTAGGGGTAGGAAGGTGGTGGGAAGCAATGTTGATGTGTGTCTCAGAATAGAATGGACCTGCTCAATGGGGCCCCAGTGGCAGGTGGAGTTCTAGGAGCCCAGGTGGTCTGATCTGGTCTGTGGGCCTATGAGAGGGAGACGGGTACCTACCTGCCCTCATCGATGAGGTCGATGGCCAGGGTGCTGATGATGAAGACACACAGGCCGGCGACAAACATATGGTAGATGGTGCGGAAGTGCGGCACCTCCATCAGCTCGCTGGAAGGACAGGGCCCGGAATGTCAGCGGGAGAGTCCTTGAGGTGGTGCAGGCCAGCGCAGGCACTGAACACAGTGGGGATGGGGCCTAGGGACTGGGAGCTGGAAGTGACAGGCTGTGGTGCGGCTGGGACTTCTGTCCAAAGCCCTTGCCAGCTTGGCCAAATCTCATCCTGGGGGGCCTTTCTTCCATGATTACGCCCAGGGCAAATAGAGAAACAGAGCCTTAGAAACCATCTCTACGTCCTCTCCCAAACCACCTAGAGCCTGAGGATGACAAGCGAGGTGTCCTGGGCCTCCAGACAAAGCTCCTTCTTCTTTTCCCGTCCCCTGTCCTCACCCCGACTTACTCAAGCAGGGACTTGCGGATGATGAAAACTTTTCGTTTCCCCAGGGATGGCTCCCGGGTCCTGAATTGAGACAGTTGTTCTGGGTTAGGAACCAAAGGCAGAAGGCTATAAGCAGAGCGTAGGGCTTTGCAGGAGGTCACTACTTGGGAGCCAAGGGCAGTAGTAGGGGAAGGTCAGGGTTAGGGCCAGCAGGCAGGAAGAGGCGAAAAGGTCATGGCCGATGGAGAGCAAAGCCCAGTAGTCAATGTCAGGAAGACAGAGGCAATAAGGGAAGAAGAGGGAAGACTGAAGTCTAAGTTACATCCATGCTGGAAGAGGGCACGGGAGATACCGTCTGTGGCTCATAGTCCTCATGATGGAAGAGGCCGCACAGCCGCTCCCCAGCCCCTGGCTCCTGAGACTCTTACTTGCGCAAGGAGTCTGGAGGGATGGAGGGCACTGGTCTGTCTTGCGGTGGGTAAGCTTGAACAGCCTCCCACATGGCCTGATCCAGCAGCTCCATCAGCTGGCCCTGCGCTTGCTCCAGCAACTGTGTCTTGACAGCCTGCAGGACAAAGCAGGGCAGAGTGCACGGTCCCTCCATCCAATCAGCCTTCCTCCCATTCACCAAACACTTCCCCAGCCTCCCTCCATGCCAGGCACACTGCTAAGGGCCCAGGAGGGACAGAAGAACAGGCATGGCTCCTGCCCAGAGGTCCCCCCTACCCGCAGTTTAACTCCCTCTGGTTTCCCAGGGCAGCCGTGAGGATCCGGGAAAGACGCTTTCAGTCTCTGGATCTGACCCCCAACCACCTGGTCCTCTCCTCTCCGGTCCTACTCTTTCCTCCCTGACCCCAGCCTTTCCTCTCCTGACCTCCAGTCCCACTAACAGAAGACTGTTTACTGGCTGACTTTGGGCCCCTCCCCTGATGGCCTGTGCTTCAAACTCCTCAGTCTTAACCCTTACCTCTACGCTGATCTGAGAGGTTTGAACCCAATCGTCTTTATCAGTAAACCAGTCCTCACCCTTGCCTCCCTCTACTCCTGGACCTGTCCGTTCGACCTCCGACATCCCTCACCTGCATATGCTGGGTCCATTGCACCAGATCTGGGCCTCTGTGCACCTCTGCGTTTCCTAGGACAAGGAGTTAGGGTTTGGCTGTCTAGTGCAGACCCAGAGGCTTTCTCTGTCCAGCAAGTTTGCTTTCTTTGTGCTCAACAGCCTCCCCTCCCCACAATCAGTCAATATCTAGTATCATGGCCGGGGTAGGGAGGGTGAGCAGGGTGGGGGTAATCAGAAGGAGGGCATTTTTGCAGGGGGTGAGCAGGCCACTGGTAAGCAGGGAGCCTGATAACATTACTGGAAACAGGGTATCCAGGGAACAAGAAGCTACTCTAATCACTGACTGGGGTGAAAAAAAGTCAGAAAGACAAGGCAAGGCACTGAATAACCCGTTTCTCCTTACTTCCCCAGCTGGGGAGTTAGGAGGCAGAGGCTGGGGTCTGCCTTCACTGGCCTCCCAGGACAGCAGGAAGGATTGAAGGTAGATAGCAGGAGCCCCCTCTTGCCAGCGCATCCCCACCTCCAATGCCACCTGGGCGTTCTGCACCCCCGGAGCGGGGTTCCCCTTCTCTGGACGGCCGGTCCTCCTGCTGTCTTCCTAGCCTTTCTCTCCTCTGCACTTGGGACGCCCTTGGCTCCATGATGTGAGTCTTGACCAGGCAGTGGCGGCTGATCAGTGTTTTCTGTTTTCCTGCAAGCTTGCCTGGCTGAGCGCTTATCTCGGTACCTCTGACAGCACCAAAGACTAAAGTCCTTTCAGGAGGAGGGGTTATAGGTTATTCGATCCCCTATCCCCATCCAGAAGGCAGCACCATCTCAGCTACAGGCTCTGCTTTGCTGGTTGTCACAGGACATTCCCTTATCCCACCCCACCCCCACCAACAAACACCCCGGCCACCATCCAGATGCCCAGCTCTCTCCCACAGGAATGGGGGCTCTGCACCCATACATGTCATGGGGAGGGGGACTTTGCCCCTCTGAGGCTTATCACCTGGAATGGCTGCTTCACCTGCTCAGTAGGCTGAAGGTTGGGGAGGAGTCAGCAACATCTTCAGGTATCAGGGCACTCAGCTCCCTGAGACCGTAAGGTGTGTGAAAGAACCTTGTCAACACAGCTTTATGTGCACGTGACTACTATTCTATGAGGTGGGTACCTGTGACAACTGTGGGGCTGTGGCCCCTGCGGGGAGCTGGGGGCTGGGAGCTCTGGACACCAGCTCTTCCTTACACCTGCTTGGGTGAGCAGGTGAGCAGAAAGGAGACAAAACAAAAACTTATTCAGCACCTGGGGATGCCCAGCATTATCATGTATGGGAGAACCAGATTTCAATCCTCCCGCGATCATTTGCTGGCTGTGGAATTTCAGGCAAAGGACCCAAATAGTTTAAGCTAAAGTTTCCTCCTCTGAAAAACAGGTTCGAAAGTCCCTATCTCACAAGGTAAGCACAAAATGAGGTAGTCCAGGTAAAAGCACATGGTCCAGGGCATGGTCCATGGCAAGAGCACAATAAATACTAATTCCCTTCTCTTTTTAATATGAAGTAACAGAAGGGTAAGTGCCTTGAGTTTCTCTTCATTGAGCTCCTGGTGGGGATTAACTATTAATCCTTCCTCTCCCTTTATGTCAAAAGATCAATGGTAGAAACAAAGTCACAACTCCAGACCAAGGCCTGCCAAGGCCTCAATGTCTCCCCACCCGCATCTCCTGCTTCCCACTCCCTGGTGGGCAGTTGGGTGAGGCTTGAGGCTGTGTGGCTGTCTTTGTCATTCCGAGTGTGGCAGGAAAGACTGAAGGCAGTCCACAAGAGAAGAGAGCTTCTATGGGGGTGCTGGACGGAGGTAGAAAGAAGGGCCAGTGACTCCATAAATGTGAGAGGTGAACACAGAGACATAAACCAGAGATCCCCCCCAACACAGCTTTATTAACACCCCAGGCCGACACCAACAATCTTTCCACATGTGAGGTCCCGGGGGTGAGGGGGACCGTGGGGGCAGGGCCTGAACGTGTAGTTGCCCATCACTCAACAAACAACCCAAGAGGATGGCCTCATGCTCCTGCCAGTGGCCCTGCAGCCCCCCAGCCCAGGCTTAGCCGCTGCTGCCGGTAGGGCAGAGGGAACTTCCATCGCCGCCTTCTGAGGACCCGGGCAGGGGCTGGCCCATGCGATCCACGCACCAGCAGGGACCGCGGCGCTGCCCCTGGGAGGAGCGGCACTGGGGAGAGAGGCACACGGGTCAGAGGTGCCGTGAGGCTCCAGCGGGAGAGATGGGAGGGGCCCCGGGGTGGGGAACCAGCTGTGGACTCTTGGGTCTGAGTCTGTGGAAACATCTGAGTGTTCTCAGGATAGTGAGGCCCACTGGCCTCTCTTCCTGGCTTCTCTTCTCCACCCTCTAGAGCGTGCCTGTTCTTCCAGGCTAGAGCTGTGGTTCCCAAAGTGTGGTTTCTGAACCAACAGCGTCACTAGGGGCCACGTTAGAATGCAAATTCTCAGGCTCCGCGGGTGGGGCTCTGCCACCGGTGTTTATGGCAGGGTGATTCTAATGCTTATGTGAACCTCTCTCAAATGGCAACCCACTCCAGTACTCTTGCCTGGAAAATTCCATGGACTGAGGAGCCTGGTAGGCTACAGTCCACGGGATCGCAAAGAGTTGGACACGACTGAGCAACTTCAGTTTCAGTTTCAGATAATCTAAGAGCTTCCCTGGTGGCTCAGATGGTAAAGAATCCGCCTGCAGCGCAGAAGACCTGGGTTTGATCCCTGGGTTGGGAAGATCCCCTGGAGAAGTATTCTGGGATGGAGAATCCCATGGACAGAGGAGCCTGGCAGGCTATACAGTCCATGGGGGTCACAAAGGGTGGGACATGACTGAGCGACTTTCAGTTTCACTTAGATAATCTAACCCCTCCCACAGCTGCGGTTTGCTATTCTTTATGCGTGGCCCTAAAGCTGCTGCTGCTACTGCTAAGTCGCTTCAGTCATGTCCGACTCTGTGCGACCCCATAGACGGCAGCCCACCAGACTCCCCCGTCCCTGGGATTCTCCAGGCAAGAACACTGGAGTGGGTTGCCATTTCCTTCTCCAATGCATGAAAGTGAAAAGTGAAAGTGAAGTCGCTCAGTCGTGTCCGACTCTTTGCAACCCCATGGACTGGGAGAGCCCTAAAGGAAGGGCAGTGTCTCATTTATACAACTCTGTAAATCCCCAACTCTGTAAAACCCAATCATCTTGTAGGATGGGCCAAGGGAGGGGAGGAATGGCCTCACCTGCCGCTTCCGGTAGAAGCCCCTATGGTCACAATTAGGCACGTAGAGGGTGTGAGCCCCGCGGAAGACCTCGGTCTGGAGTTGCTGCAGCACGGAGTCCAGATGTTTGCGACAGGGACCCTGGGGGGAGGGACAGCTTTGCTGCAGAGCCTGCTGGGCCCACCAGCCAGGCTCCCAGGACTGGGATGGGAGACTTTGCCAAGCCCAAGGGAGTGGTCTCAGAGGAGAATCTCCAAGGCTCCCCACCCCTTCTGCACCCGGCCAGCAACAAACTCACCATCTCAGAGTCTTGTACGCCCCCAGAATTGGTAGAGATCCCCGAGTTCCTCTGTTGGTCTCTGCGGTTCACGTCCTGCGAACGAGCGGTCCCTGCTTGGGGCTTACTCTCCTTAGGATTCTCTCCTACAGCCGCAAGAGGAATGCGGTAAGAAGAGCCCGGAAATCCACCAGATGTCAGAGTCAAGTGGAAAGGACTGGGGTTTTCAGAGCAGTGATGGGGTTTAGAGTCTGGCTCCACTGTTACCTTCTCAAGGCCTCGGTTTCCTTCTCTGAACAATGGTGATATTACCCTTCGTGATAATATCCCCAGGCTAGTTTTAAGGCTTATAAAAGACAAGTACTTTGGAAAGCGAAAATCAATACCGTACTTGCATTGATAGAGAGCCTTGGGGCTTTGGGTGAAAAGGCCTGGTTGTTCCACCGGAGGCCAGCAGGGGGCGCACCAAGCCAGGGAGATGGGGCAGAAGGGAAAGGCGATGCGAGGGGGTCAGCAGGGACCCAAGTGGAATGTGTGTCCCCGCTGTGAACCTAATGTGACTCAGCCTAGCCCTCCCAGGCCGGAGACACAGTTAATTTAGGGGCACTGCAATGGGGGCCTTTTGGTCCCCTGAGGCTCAGCCAGGCTCAACTCCTGCAGTTCCAGGAACCTGTGCGATTCAGCCAGCCGTTAACCAGGAGGTGGAAGGCGGGCAGGCTGTAAAGGTGCAGAAATGAAAGGTTCCAACCTGCAGGCTGCTCCTTTCTCTGAAAAAAGTTTCACGCACGGTACTGGGGGGTTTGGGGAGAGCTCAGGATGAGAAGGGAAAGTCAGAGTGTCAGGGCGAAAAAAAGACACGGAGGAGAGTTGGCGCTGCCTGAAATCTGCCCCAGCTAGAAATGAAATATTATGAGCCCTGAAGTGATGTCTCTCCCTCTAGGTGCACAAAGACAAGCTCTGCTCAGCCCCCAGACCTCAAGCCTAGACAGTTGCTCTCATCTCAAAACCCAAGAACCATTTCTTCTGCAATCCCAAGTCTGATCCTTCTTCCACCACACTTCTCAGATCTTGCGTCTCATTCTCTCTATTCAGTGTCCTACCATGACCATGCTCCCAGCTGCCCCCTCTGACCCACACAGACCACTACTTTCCAGAAGAACCCCAAGCAGCTAGGACCCAGGCATTTGGGACTGAAAGAAACTGAAAGTTGATTTCCCATCCCTTCCCTTGGAAGTGCTCAGATGCCCTTGGGGTGGGGGCTGTTTACATTTCCTGCTTTCCACATCTCCCTGCTGCCCCCCATCTTTCAGGTTCTGACTCACTTCTGTCCCACCCACTCAATGACTCAGCCTTCTATTCTCCTCTCTGGCTTAGGGTGCGGTGAGGTGGGTGGAGGGTTCTGAAAAGCTTTAAATCATAACCCTGATTTGGCAGATTCCTTCTTTTCCCACCTCTAACCCTCCCCCTGGGGGCAGGGGAGAGGGCCAGCGCCAACCCTCTGACCACCCTAGTCTAGTCTAAAACAGCTCTGGACTTGAGCCATCTTCTATTTTTCACTCTATGTTCAGGTGCTTTGGACACCCTGATATTAAAAGGAGATATTTCTCAGTGTGTTCAGGGTTTGGGAGTCTGGAGTTCTCTTCCCTCTTTTTCTAAGTGGAAGCTGGGAACAATGTCTGGGTGCTTTCTCCAGCTTGGGCGTCTAGGACTGAAGGAGTTGGGCTTCTGTGGCATACAGCAAGTCCCTAAACCCTTCCAACCCTCCCTTTCGCCTCAAGAGAAAATAGGCTGAGGGGGCAAAAAAGGTTGCCGGGTCAGACATCTCCCTGCTTCCTCCATAGGGCCGGCAGCCCACTTGCCCTTTCACCCCTCAAAATATACCCCCACCCCCCCGGAGCTCAGGATGGGAAGGGAAAGTCAGGGTGTCAGGGCGAAGAAAAGACAGGGAGGGGAGCAGGCACTGTGTGGAATCTGCCAGAGATGGGGAGAAGGAAGCTCACCCCTCGGGACCCAGTCTGCAGAATTGCGGGGCTCACGTGGGCGGGGCAGGGGCGGGGCGCGGCGGACTCACCCGAGGGCGTGCGCGCCCGGCCGCAGCGGCCCCGGCCCTGCAGTAGCGCCCGCAAAGGCAAATCCTCTTTCTCCGGCGGCTGGCACTGCAGTCCTGGGGCGCAGTTGGGAGTGTAGACCCCGCACTGCTGGCCCTCCCTCCTGAGACAGCCCCCAGCTTCCGCACAGCCTTCCGCCGCCGGCGCCCCGTCCTCCTCCGCACAGCCCCCTGGACAACCCGCCGACACCCCCTGCCCGCAGCCTGGGCACCTTGCCAAGGCGCCTCCTGGGCGGGCAGCGAGCAGCAAAGTTAGCAGCAGTGGCGGCAGCAGCCTGTGGGGGGTCATGGTCAGGATTTTCGCCCCGTCCACTCCTCCCAGAGCAGTCGTAGCGAAGCTGCTGCCCGCCGCCGCCCCTCTGCCTTAAGTAGCCGCCGGCAGGGGCCGGGCCCTTTAAGAGCCAGGTGAAGGGGGGGCGTGTGGAGAAGGCAGGGGCATTCCCTAAACTGGGTGGGACTGGAGAGGCCCCCCCCTCCACCTGGGTCCTCCCCACTCTTCTCTACCTCCTCCCTTCCCAGTTTCTGTTTTCTTCCCAAATTACTCTGATTTTTCTTGCTTTGTTCCCGGGAATCTCGCCCGGAATTTGGGAGCTGGACAGCTGGCTGGAGGCCCTGGAGGGTGGGAAGGGGTGGAAGCCGGAGAGGACCGGAGTTGGGATGAGGGGGAAACCTGAAAGCCAGTTCGGGTGTGTGTGTGGCGGGTGAAGGAGACCCAGGGACTCCGGTGGGGAGGGAGAAGATGGCGGCGGACTTCAGTGGACGGAGAAGGGGTGGTGTGGGCGTCGGGAGGGGCATGCAGGCCAAGCAAAGAGAGAAAAGGCGGGGGCGACGGAGAACCGACTGCTGCTGGGAGAGAGTAAACTGAGGGCGAGGAGAGGAAGAGCAAAGCTGAGGGAGGAGCAAGAGAAAGTTTCCCTGAGACGCGACTGAGGGGGAGGCAGGTGATAGGGCCAGACCTGGGTAGGATGCTGCAATGCTGGAAGAGGCGGGGAGCACACCTGGAGTGAACTGTCAGAAATCCTAGGACTATACTGGGGCCATAAGAGTCTGGAAGGATTGTGGGGCATGGAGGGGGAGGCAGCGAGGCGGCAGTGTGGCAACAGGAGAGCTGGCTAAACACCTGGGAGGTAGGGATGGGTGACTGACCAGCTGAAATTATGGGGAGTTGGGGTGAAGAGGCAGAGGAACCCACACTCTGGCTGCTCTAAGGGACGGTGGCCAAAGAGCGGAACTCAACCAACCTCTGTCCTTCATCCAAGTCAGCCCACCCCTCCATTCCTCTCCTTTCCCAGAATCTGGCCCCCACTCCATCCCCGCCCAGTATCATCCACTGGGTTTTCTGGATTATTCAAGCTGTTCTATGCCAAGGGGGGTTGGCCGGTGATGGGGCTGAGTGTTTCGGGTCAGCCTGCTCTCTGGGGCTTTCCCTCCCTCCATTGGTCAGTCCACCCCACCTCCCCCACCCGTGGCCTCCCTTCCCCAGGCAGTGCCCTGCCCATCCCCAGAACTCCTAGCTGAGCCTTCCTTCCTAGAGGGAGGAAGAAGGACCGTTTCCTTCTGCAGCCCCCACCCACACAGCTCTGGGTTACGCAACACTGGCCATCTCATTCTTTCCTAAAACAAGGGCTCTGGGCAGTGACTAAGTTTAAATTCTGGGCCCCCAAGCAAGAATGTCAGCAAGAGCTTCCTGAACTTTTGGGTAAATGAAAAAAAAAAAAGGTTATTCCCAGCCCCCTCCCCGCAGGGCTACCCCAGGACCCTAGGACATTTAGGAAGCAGTATCTTCCAGCAGCCCAGAGACAGTGACGCAGTTTGGGCAGGCAGGGAGGAGGGTGCTGGGGCAGTGCGGAGGGGCAGTTCTCCTCCACTCTAGCAGACTCTGGGGCCTCCTGCTTCAAGCTCTGACCCCGGGGTAGTGTGCTCCATTCTGTCCCTCGATCCTTATCACTATTTATTTTGCCCAGCACATGTCTCTGGCTAGGGCTTTTCTCCCGACTCCACCTTGTTGCTCTTGAATAAGATGGAAAGTTCTATGGAAAGTTGGGATGGGAAAGAGATGGCCACGCTCCCTGCAGGATCTCAGTGTGGCTTTTAAAGAAAGTTTGGGTAAAGTGATTTTGCAGGTTATATTGCACAGAAGCCCAATACTCTGCTAGCCTCTCACATCCACCGCTCCCTTCCCAAATTCCCCCATGCACCCTCCTACATCACCTCTACAGATTTTCCCTGGTTATATTCCACTGCCCAGCTTGGTGCTGCCACGTAGTCTCAGCACAGCCCTGAACAGCCCGTTCCCACCTGCCTCCCCAGCACTGCTCTTCCCTCTTCCCCATGCCTTCAGCCTAGGTGTGCAGAGCTGTGTGCTTCCAGTGCTGAGCTCTAACTAGGCTCTTTCTTGCAAAGTGAGACTCTCAAACTCTGCTTTCCTCCCTTTGGGATGCCTTTCACCTCAGCACCCAGAGCAGAGGTCTGAAGGTCACAGTAAGTGCTCAGGATGGAGCGTGGGTCAGAACAGACCCCTGGGACTCTGTCTGGCCTCTGTGGAGACAAAGCTTCTGTCGGGGCTGTGAAAAGACTAGACAGCTTGGGCTGTTACTTAGGCTTTTTATAAATAAACCTTGACAGGACTTCCTCCTCTTGCAAGTTACACTCTGTCCTTCTACTCCTCTCACCCAAACCAGTCCCTCCAAACCCACAGCCCCATCAGGTGCTGACTTCCTTTTGAGAACCAGGGGTAAAGGTAAAGAAGGCGGCCTGCCTGGATCCTTTTGAGCGTTGAGTCTGCAGAAAGACAAGTGGTAGTACAGTCTACAGGTGGAAAGCCCCAGAGAGATGGCTAGATGATCATATCATGACGTGGCCTGAGTCTGGTGTGAGTCTGACGGGAACTGTTGTGATAACCTCAGCTGGTCTCCAGCTTTGCTTTCTGCCATCTGTCCCACATGCAGCCTCCCAGTTGGTCTTGCTCCTGTGGCTCTCTCCTCCTCAAGCACCTTTGGTGGTACTCTGTACCCCTCTTCTCTGCTCAAGGACCTGTGCTCCCATATGGCAGTCATGGCCTGGTGGACAGTTGGCTCTGGAAGCATACTCTGGTTCAACCAGTTGGTGGGATCACCCTCCCCAGAGCTCCTTGGCAGTTTCTCATCTCTGAGTCTGAACTGAGATTAGGGGAAGTGAAGGTGTGATGCTTAGAGGTAATCTGGACGACAAGTCTTCAGCTCATAAGGATGAAACTCCCCCTGCCATTCCTCTTACTACAGACCAGATTCTGCCACCTCTTCCCCACCTGCTTGGCCAGCGGTCTGCCTTTCTCTGAATTCATCCATATTATTGTGTTGCTGTCTTAAATGTCTGCTTATCTTTTCTCGTGTCTTATTTTTCCAATTAGATTATGAGTGTTTTAAGAACAAGAGCCCCGTACCTTCTTCATCTCGGGACCCCCAGTTCCTAGCTCATGTTTGGAATTGATACAAGTAAAGATTGTTGTTTTGGGTGCGAACAAAGGCAGTCCTGGGGGAGGGCCTTGAGAGGTGAAGGGGGTACACTGTAACTCCCTGGAGGCTCCACTGGTGCTTCTATACTTCTGAGCTAGCCCAGGCCGCCCAGGGCAGCTCTTGGCTTTCTCAGCCCTCCAGCCCCTCCTCTCACTTTCCCTGTCCCTCCTGTTCTCAGAGTAAAGGCCAAAGAGACTGAGAGGCCCAGTGTGGTCAGGGTTCAATAAGAGAGGGAAACCTGGCCCCAGGATAAATCAAAGAGGGTTTCCTGGAGAATAGGTCTTTAAAATAGAATTTAGGAGAAAGATAGGTTAAGATAGCTTGAAGAGAGGGAAGGGCGGAGGCTGTCTCAGAAACGCACATCTTTGTGTAAGAGGTATGAGAGTATAGGGTCATGTAGCGGGTGTGTGTGCATGACTTGTTCTGCCTCGATTCCCAGTGTCCCAGTCATGCCAGAGAAAGGTAAACCAGAAAGGTAGCAGAGAAGTTTCTAGATGGGGCTGGAGTTAGCCAGATGGTTAGGAACTTGGAATCATTAATGAAGAAGGAGTAATAACTGCAGATATGAAGTTTGCTTTTTTTGATAATTACATGAATAAAAATCAATAGATTGATAGAGCATTTATTTATGTAGATGTGAGTGCAGCCATGAAATTAAGACGCTTACTCCTTGGAAGAAAAGTTATGACCAATCTAGATAGTATATTCAAAAGTGGAGACATTACTTTGCCGACTAAGGTCCGCCTAGTCAAGGCTATGGTTTTTCCTGTGGTCATGTATGGATGTGAGAGTTGGACTGTGAAGAAGACTGAGCGCCGAAGAATAGATGCTTTTGAACTGTGGTGTTGGAGAAGACTCTTGAGAGTCCCTTGGACTGCGAGGAGATCCAACCAGTCCATTCTGAAGGAGATCAGCCCTGGGATTTCTTTAGAAGGAATGATGCTAAAGCTGAAACTCCAGTAGTCTGGCCACCTCATGCGAAGAGTTGACTCACTGGAAAAGCCTTTGATGCTGGGAGGGATTGGGAGCAGGATGAGAAGGGGACGACAGAGAATGAGATGGCTGAATGGCATCACTGACTTGATGGACGCGAGTCTGAGTGAACTCCGGGAGTTGGTGATGGACAGGGAGGCCTGGCGTGCTGCGATTCATGAGGTCGCAAAGAGTCGGACACGACTGAGTGACTGAACTGAACTGACTGAACTATATGACATGGACATACTTAAGGAGGAATTGTATTCACAGGGAGCTTAGAATTAATATCTGTCCATCCAACACATGTTTAACACCTAAAAAAAATCAAACAGGATGGGCAGGTATTCCAGGATAGAATACAGATTGTAACAGGTAAATCTATATTATACATGTATGACATAAGGTGACACACTGAGGTGGTGAGGGGAAAAAAGGTGCTGACCTAAGTAACTTTGAAAAACAGTGTTTTGACTGAAAACTGTAAAGCTAATGATAAACGGAATGGCATGCTCTATATGCTACATAAAAACTGTACTCTAGTTGATAAACTTGTTTCTCATGGGCTTATGGATTAAAAATTTTGAAACTGCTTAATGTACACTGGGGTTGAGCAAATAAGTAATGGATATTGGGTTTCTCTTTGTCTGAGAGAGAAGTTACAGAGAAGTAGGGAGGAAGGCTAAAATGAGCTCTGTGGTATTGGATTAGAGTGGAAGACATCAGTACAATCCTCGTGGATTGGACTCCATATTGTTAAAATGTCAATTCTCCCAAAATTGATCAATAGGTTCAGTGTAATGCCAATTAAATTCCCAGAGTGCTTTTTTGGTAGAAATTGGCAAACTGATAGTCTCATATGGAAATGCAAAGGACATGGAGTAACTCAAACCAACTTGTAAAAAGAACAAAATCGAAAGACTTATCCTACCTGATTTCAAGATTTAATATAAAATTATAATAATCAAAACATAAAACAGATCAGTGGAACAGAGAGTCTAGAAATAGACCCACAAGAATATGGCTAATTGATTCCTTTTTAAAAAACACTTAAAAAATTTTTATTTATTTTTGGCCACACCCTGTAGCATATAGGATCTTAATTTCCCAACCAAGGACTGAATCCACACCCCCTGCATTGGAAGCATGGAGTCCCAAACACTAGACCACCAAGCAAATCCCCTAAAGACTTTTTAATAACAGTTGTTCAATACATGTTTTACAAAGGTGCAAAGGGATTCAGTAGAGAAAGGACAATCTTTCCAACAAATTCTGCAGGAGCAATTGGATTTCCATGTATAAAAAAAGAACTTTCATCTCGTAACATATACAAAAATTACTCATAGATCTGAATAAAGTTGTTAATGTATAACCTCAATCTAATAATGAGTAAAATGATAGTAGGATAAAATAAAACCGAGGGACAGTATATAAAATCACTGGCATCTACTTTTCAGGAAAGACTGAATAACTGGCCCAGATTAAGGAGCCTAAGGAAACACAAGTAAATGTTAGTCAGAGATCAGGGGTTCTAATTCAGATTTCTTAATTTCCAGTCTACATCTATTTCTGACACCTATTTCCATTATGCCAAGTGGCCACTGTTCATGTTATAAGAGTGCATGGCTTCCATTTCATTCAACATCTGTAGAGCACCTTTTTATGATAAGAATAAGATAGCTCCCATGGGTCAGAAGGACCTCACACTCCAGCAGAGAGAGATCTACACACATAGATCACTTTAATGGTAAAAGTGAGACTGTAATAAAGTGCTCTAAATGAGGTGCAAAGAAAATGGTATAAGAATACAGAGGAGAGGGGATATCCCCCGGTGGTCCAGTGGTCAAGACTTCACCTTCCAGTACAGAACTTGTGGGTTCCATCCCGGGAAAAGGAGCTAAGACCCCACATGCCTCATGGCCAAAACACCGAAACAGAGAAGCAATATTGTAACAGATTCAATAAAGACTTTAAAAAGAAAAAAAAAAAAAAAGGAAGAAGAAATACAGAAGAGGGGAAAAAACCTTCTTACCCGAAGAGAAATTTGGTAATGGGAGGAAATGGGGAAGGTCCTCCCCAGAAGGGCAATAATCACCCTCCAGTAGGTGTGCGATAAAGGTCAGTACCATATCCATCTTCCCTACTCATTATGGCCCCAGCGTAACTTTCCTTAAGTCACACCAATCCCTCTGCTTTTTACATTCGAAGTTCTCTCCTGGTAGGAATGCCTTGCCCAGAATGAAGGCAAGGTGACATGAAATGGAGCTCGGGAGAATATAAAGCACACGGTAATGGTATAACTCTGGAGAATACAAAACAGATGGTAACAGGTACACGCGTTATGGAGACCAGTCTCAGGCTCTGCACACGCAGACAGGATTTAATAAGAAGACTCATTTCATAAGGTTGTTGAGCGGATTAAAAGGACATTCCAACAGAGCTCTTAGCATCACGTCTGACACGCAACAGGGGCTGAGGGAATAGTCACAGTATTTGTGGGTACGCAGCGACCTTACCCGCCCGCCCCACACGGGGTGGGAGCCGCCTCTTGACCGGCCAGTCAGCGCCCGGGGCGCCAGTGCGGCGTCCGGGCCGCCACGTCGCCGCCTACCACCCTCTCGACACCCGGGTTTACCAGCCCCTACCCGGCGCTAGGTACCCGGTTCACCGGGCCGCGCCCGGTCCGGCCTGCGTCCTTCGATTGGCTCGTGCAGGTGCCTGTCATTCTCAGCCGCTATAGATTGGCCAGAGTGGGTGCAAAGGGGCGGGTCTCGAGGAGCGTAGGAAGGGCGGGGACCCGGATGTGTGTGGTGTCGGCGGCCGAAGAGCTAGTGTGCGGAGCTGAGAGGCCTATGGATGAGGAGGACGCGGCGGCCCCGGTAGGCGGGGATCAGGGGCGGGGTCCCGGAGGCCTCGGGTCGGTCTTCACCGAGCCTGAGGCGGGAGGCGGGAGGCGGGGGTCCTGGGCGGAGGCTTCGGAGTCAGGGGCGGGGCCTTGCGCTCTGGTCGCTGGGCTTCCTCTCTGGGGACCCTTCTCGGCCCAGTGCAGGGCCTGGGGAGTCTGGGCGTAGTCACACTGACGGGCCAGTGCTCCTTTCCCCCGGGTCTCCTCTCAGTGATCCGGGTGGAGGCGGGGCCCGGTGCGGCCTCCTCTCGCTGGTGCCAAGGCTATGGTATTCTAGGCAAGCAGATGCCCCTAGGTCTGGGGCGCCAGCATCAACCTGGGGTCAGCCCTGGCCGAGTGCCGAGGAGGCCAGTCCTAGGGCTACCCTGCAGATGCCTACCCTCCTGAGCCACGCAGTGGTTTGTAGCTACTGCAGAAGCTTGTAGCATGCGCATGGGGAGTGAATTTAGCCTAGCCAGCTTCCTAAGCCCCTACTGTGTGCAGGACACTGTCAGGCCTTGATGGAACCCTTGTCCCAGGGTTTGGAATATGGGAAGAGAAAGTAACCCCTCTTTTTGCCACTTTGGGGAAAATTCATTCACCTATGCGTTAGCACTGTTGGTGGTTTAAATACCTGGGTCATCCTACTCCGCTCCGTCTTCACTACTACCATCTTTGTGGATGCCATCTCTCATTAGAGCAGCAGCTGCAGCCTCCTGATTAATTATTTGCCACTCTGTTTTGCTCATCTTGTGATGAGTTTGCTGCTGCTAAGTCACTTCAGTCGTGTCTCCAGCCAACCACCTAAATGATCTTTACAATCAGATAAGCCTTAGAAACATATCATTTCTGAGCTTAAAACTCTCCGTACTTTCCCATCATACTTGGCATAAAATTCAAACTCCTTAACATGGTCTGTAGAGCACTGATCTGGCCCCTACCTTCCTTCCATCCTTTTCCGGTACATTTTTTCTGCCTCACATTCCCTGCACACCAGCCACCTGTCCTTTCTATTTTCCTATCATGCCAGCTGCCTTGCACCTCAGGAGCTGTGTTCTGGCTGTCCCCTCTGCCTGGGATGCTCTTTCTTGGGCTTGTCGCATGCCAGTCACCTTTTCATCTCATAGCGTTCAACTTGTTATTCTTTCATCACGTCACTCTGCTTATTCCTGTGCTGTCTAGGTCGGATGGAAGCACTGTGAGAGTAGGCAGCCCATCCTTGTTCACAGCTGTATCCATAGCACCTTGGACAGCAGGAGCACATAGGGGGAGCAGTAAATGTTTGCTGAATAAAAGGATGAGGGTGGGGATTGTTAAGGTCAATCTAGGCAACTGGCATCAAGTCTAGAGTCCTTTCCTCATTCTGGGTAGAACCGGCCAAGGTGCTCAGGGCCCTGCTTCCTCTTCCTCAAGTCCCTTCTCCCCCTGGCAGGTTTGTTCTCATGAACAAGATGGATGACCTCAACCTGCACTACCGGTTTCTGAACTGGCGCCGGCGGATCCGGGAGATTCGAGAGGTCCGGGCTTTCCGATATCAGGAGAGGTTCAAGCATATTCTTGTAGATGGAGACACTTTGAGGTGAGTTTCAGGGAGGGTTTTCACATTTTCCTTTCTATGTCAGGTCTCAGAGATGAAAAGGGGCTTTTGCAGAAGCAGAGACCTGTCTATACTGCATGGGGATGCAGTGGGCTCTGGAGGCCTTTCTGATGGAGCAGTGTGCTTCTTCACCTTGCACCCCTCTGTGCCTGTGTCTCTGGGTCTCTCTGTCCTGGGGAAAGTAGGAAGTAGTCATGTCAGAGATGGAGGCTGCTGGGGTCTCAGGAGTTGCCCAACTGTCTTGTCGAGAGGACTCCAGTGAATCTGTGGGATGCCTGGGTCTCCTGCCTGCATCTCTTGAATTGGGTTTGGTGAAAGAATGACCATTTCAAAGGCAGTGGATTCCTGTTTTGGGAAGAATGGCCCAGTAGTGCCTCCTGCTCACTGCCTTCCAATCCTTTGGTTTGTGTGTTTGTTTTCTCTCTGTTTCTGGCTTGAAACTCTCCCCGGACTCCGTTGGAACCGAATTCTCTCACAGAGTTGTTGCTGGAAGAGGGACAAAAGTAGTGCTCTCTAGCTTGGAAACAAGAGAGTTGAGGAGTGGGGAGTGAATAACTCAGTCTATGAAAGGCTTTGGTCCAGAGGGTAGAGACTGGCCATTCTCAAACTCCACTGAGGACAGAGCCAGAGGAAAAGGGCTGAAGCTGCAGCGTGAAGGACTGAGGTTAGACAGGGTGTGAGACTGCCTAATAGGCAACTGCGGGAGGCTCTGCCTTCTCTTCCCCACCGGCAGTGCGCAAGCCCGGCTTACAGTGGTCTGGTATGGGTTGGACCCTTGCTGGAGGCACCCGGTGGCCTCAGGTGTCTTGTTATGGTGTTTGTGCAGATGTGACCAGATGGATTCTCCTCTCTGCTGGCCCTCACAGGGTGGGGGTTGGGGACACTAAGGCTCTCCCCAAACTGCTGGTGGACCTCTCTCTTCATTTCTCCTTCAGTTACCATGGAAACTCTGGTGAAGTTGGCTGCTATGTGGCTTCTCGACCCCTGACAAAGGACAGCAATTATTTTGAGGTGATCAAGGCTATGGGTGGGCAGAGCAGGGGGTGAAATGGTTTAGCTCCAGGAAGCTCTTTTACTGGATTCTTGATGTAGTTCTTTAAACTTTCCAGCAGGATTATCCTGTTGGCTGGGAAAAGGGCCCAGGATATCATGATGCCTAATCTGAGAGGCACCGTAGAGTCCTGTCACCCTGTCCCTTTGGCTCTCCTGCCCTTCACCTAGGTAGAATTTGACCCATGTCTTTTCTCACACCCTAACCCAAGCCCGACATCTGCTCCATCTCCTATCTTTTTCCATAGCTTGGAAATTACTTTCTAAGTAATTGTGGTAAAGTGGGCCCCCACTTTACCCAGTTCATCCTCTGGGTGCCCTTTCTCTTTGATCCCCCGCCTCCTGGCTCTTTGGGCCTCAGCCCTTTGCATGTCTGCTCCGCTCCATGCTAACTGTGCCCTGCTCTCCTCCCTCCAGGTGTCGATTGTGGACAGTGGGGTCCGGGGCACCATTGCTGTGGGACTGGTCCCTCAGTACTATAGCCTGGATCACCAGCCTGGCTGGTTGCCTGACTCTGTGGCCTACCATGCTGATGATGGCAAGTGAGTTGCCTCCTGTGGCACCCAACCCCTTTTCTGCAGATTTGGTAATCTTAGATACAATGGACTGCCTCAGGGTGGCTTTGGCCATTCCTTCACTGGCCTTGGGGTATTTTCTTAGATTTTTCTGATCAGTTTAGGAAGGTGGCCTGTTGACTCTCCTTGGAGGCTTGCAGACTTAAAAGGGGAGGGTGGAGCTCATACGAGGATGCAGGTAGATGGCATTGCAGAGTGATGGTGAGCAGGAGCACTGGGGAGAAGTTGGGAGGCCAGGTTCAGATCGTGTGTCGTTCCGCCCTGTCCACAGGCTTTACAATGGCCGAGCCAAGGGTCGCCAGTTTGGGTCAAAGTGCAACTCTGGGGACCGGATTGGTTGCGGCATTGAGCCAGTGTCCTTTGATGTGCAGACTGCCCAGATCTTCTTCACTAAAAATGGGAAGCGGGTAAGTGGGACATCCTGAGTGGGATTTAAATGCTTGAAGCAGTCCAGGGACTTGTGTGAGTGCTGTGAAGGAGTCTGCTGGCTGGGACCGGCCCAGGGCCCCCTGGGCTCATTTCCCATCTTCTTCAGTTCAGTCTTAAATTCTCCTGGGCTCTCCTGCATGTAGAAGACCCTCCCCTCACGCAGGGGAAGCTGGGACTGTCCCCAGGTGATAGACACAGAGGGGCAAGTTTATGCAGTGGAGGAGGGGCAGAGTTTGGGGGGGACAGAATGGGGTGATGTGGGGGAAGGTGTGGGGGAAGGTTTTGAGCAGGAACAAAGGGAGAGTTTATGGCCTGGCTCCGTAAGCTGGAGGTCGTCTTGGGACGTTTGACTTGAATGGTTTTGAGGATATGTCTTCTCTGTGTTTCGTGTTCCTTGTTTCACTTCTCCTTTCCTTCCCTCTTCAAAGGCTAGTGATGGTGGAGGGCTAGGATAAGAACACATAGGAGAGACCCGGGCTGTCTTCCTTCTCCTCCCCAGCCCCACCTCCTGCCCAGGGAAAGCGCTTTCTCAGTTATCCGCTGAGGGATTTTCCTCCCTTAGCATCTATCCTGAGCTCTCTTCCTGCTGCAGTCCACACTCAACATGTACCAAAAGTATTAGGCATGACGAGAGACTTGGCGTTTGCTTTCCTGCTCTGTGGATTGCTTGCTCAGCCAGGAGTGCTCAGCAGCTTTTTTCACACTTCTCTGTGCCTCTGTGTTGCTCTCCTGTCAGCGTGTGTGGTGATGACTGGTTGCATCGTTCTCAGACGTCCCCTTGTGAGAATTAGATGAGCCTGGGGAAAGTGAGCCAGGTGGCAGCTCCCTCCTTTCTTCCCTCCCGACAACTCAGGTGGGCTCCACCATCATGCCCATGTCCCCGGACGGGCTGTTTCCGGCAGTGGGCATGCACTCGCTGGGTGAGGAGGTGCGGCTGCACCTCAACGCCGAGCTGGGCCGCGAGGATGACAGCGTCATGATGGTGGACAGTTACGAGGATGAGTGGGGCCGGCTGCACGACGTCCGCGTCTGTGGAACTGTAAGTAAGGGGCAGTGGGCGGAGGGTGCCGGGCAAAACTCTGGGGGCCCCAGCAGCTCTTAGGATTGCTTGGAATAGGCAGTGAAGACAGTGTCTTCTGTCGGGTTTTGGAAAGTGAGAGTTTGAGCAGCAGTGCCTGGCACCCTGACGTGGTCCTTGCGTCCAGGTCTGTGTTCCGTTAGCCTTGGTCCTCCTCTCCCACCTTCTCTTTTGTTTGAGAGCTCAGGCTCATCGCTCAACCCTGGGGAAAGCAGTGGCTCTCCTTTGCCTCTTTGGTTCCGTCAGTCCCCAGGGTGGTACGCACTGCTGCCCTGAATGTCTGTCTGCCTTTGAGAGGCAGGGCTGACTTTGGAGTGGCTGGGTGCCTGGACCTCCCTTTTGGCTTTGTCACGCAAGTGTATGTTCCTGTCTCGTCACAACAAAGATTTGGAGTGACGGACATTAAAGCCCCCTCGGCGTGTCACAGCTCTCAGGTCTTGGATAGACTGTGTTATAGCTCTTAGGTCTCAAATGGACCGTGTTAGCTCTTAGACAAATCAGTGTTACAGCTCATCGTTACAGCTCTATTTTATTTAGAAGATAGCAGGAAAATCCATCTTCGAGGCGTGAGGGCATGTCGATCTAAAGAAACGAGAAGAGGCCCCAGTGCGCAGTAGAGAGAGAGAGAGCTGGCTTTGGCTCTTCTATTTATATGTTTATCTCTCACTGGGCCTCTCCTATGTAAATTGGGCCAGCCAGGAGTGTTGTTTGTTTTACCTGAGGTCCTCACTCGGGTCCTCGGACCTTCTTTTGAGGGACCTTCTTTTGTTTCACTTTCGAGAGCTTTACCCTTCCTTGTCTGTAGCCACCGCCATTCTGGACTTCTTTTCCCTGTTCTACCTGCCTAACAGCTTGAACCCAGCCCAGCTGGCCCAGCTTTTCATTCGCTGCCATGTGGAACAGGTGTCATAAATCCTACTCATGTTGGAAGAGGGTCTTTGAGAAGTTTTCTTGAGTAAGCATCCATGTCAGTCTCTTTGGCCTTCCTACATTTTATAGCGGATGAGAATAGAGGCGGATGATGATTCAGTGAGAGTCCTTGACCCTCCAGAGCTGGCCTTTTCAAACATCTCATCATACCTGTGTTAGTCCCCTGACTAAATTTTAAACTTGGTGGGGAGGTGTATAGACCTCAAGGGAGGGAAACTCTTCATACCTACCCCTCTGTGCCTCATGCTAGCTTGGAAGTGGATGGCTGCTGAGTCAGGGGTCTGGCCCTGACCTCTAGTGGGCTGCTCAGGCCTCCCACGTGGAATTGTCCCTCTGCTGCCCTCCCGCTCCAGGCTCAACCTTTTACTTCACCCTCTGGCCTTCTCATCCCAACCCAGGCTGTTTTTAACTCAGTCTTTGATAGCAAAACAGAAGCAGTGGGGGGTGGGAGTGGGTTAAGAGCAAGGCTCTCCACTTCTGGAGTGCAAGGCGCGTCCAACCAAGGAAAATGGTAGGAAGCGTGCACTCCTGCAGCTTCTCACACTCTGCATCCCCTTCTGGCACTGGGGTCCAGGGACTGCAATGGCCACCAGCCCGGAGACCTCATATGCCCACTGCCTGATCTTTATCTCTCCTTTCTTTTCCCCTTCCACCATCATTCTGACAACACCTACAGAGTTGAAGTTGGGGCTGAGCCAGGGCGATGTTCCACCTCTCATCCTTGACCTCTCCTCAGGAGTTTTCCTGGCACCCTTTCCCTGCCTGGACCTGTCCTTACTTGGCTCCTTGCTCCTCCCAGGCAATCTTTTCTAATTGATGCGGAATCCTGTAAATGTTTATAAATAGCCTTCCTTCCTCTCTGCCCTTCCCCCAGTGCCCTCAGGCCACACATTTAAGAATTTTTTTTCTTTCTTAGGCTTACTATTGAGTTTTAACTTTTCTCTTAAGCCCCAGCCCCAGCAGGGCACAGCTGGCAGGGTAGGCATACTGTTCCCTGCGTACTTGCTCCTCTGGGGCTGCCTTGGACATGAGCCTCTCTTCTAGTCTTGCCAACCACCCCATCTTTCAAGTAAGCGTGACTTACCCAGTTTCTTCCAGCCCTTTGACCCGCCATCCCCACGTTGCCTCCTGGCCTCCTCCTTCATGTCCCTTCTGACCATCCACTGTATTTCCGATCTGGTGATCTGAGTGGTGTCAGCCTGCAGGAGCCTGGGAGAGGTCCCTGGGCTGTGCCTGTGCCTCCTGTTTCTAAAGATGTCTAGTGCAGCTGCTTCTCCCCTCTGCCCTTCCTGTTTTTACATCCCGCTCTGTGCGGAGCCCTTCCCAGGGACCTCGACCTCTGCTGTGGTTGCAGCCTATTTCTCCTGCCCTGATGATGTTCCCAGGAGAGCACTCTGTGGAACCATAAAAGTCTGGGGCAAGCTTTGATGCCATCCTGTCCAGGTTTCTCAGTGTGGAGACTGTGGGCATCTTAAGTGAGACAGTTTCTTGATGGGCAGGACATTTAGCATCCCCTGGCTCCAAGACCCAAGATGCTGATAGCTCCTCAAACCATGCCCCTCGCCCCAGCTGTGTGACTGCCCACACATTCCCACGTATCCTCTTGTACTGCTGAGAAAACAGTCCCAGAGAAAATTAAAGACTTGATCAAATGTCACAGTGAATTAGTAGCAGAACTAAGCCTAGGTATTCCTTGTGACCCCTCCCCCATCTTTCCCACTGTCTGATACGTGCTGCCTTCTGCCCAGGCCCACTCTACTGCAACCAGTCCCTCCTGCCCCCTTCTCACAGGATGAGTCCAGAGTTCCTGGGCTTACGTCCACTTTCCCAGAGATTTCCTTTTCTGGTGTCAGTAGCCAGGTGAGTCTTCTTGGCCACTGTGGAAGTCTTTTACCCCTGTTTCTTTCAGTTTTGTAGTGTCAGATATCCTCTTTACTCCTTTCTCACTGGTTCTCCCCAGACAGAAGAGAGACTTCAACTTCAGACTTTTTTTTTAACCCTAACAATTCATTCTGAGAAGTTTCCAACATACAGAAAAGCTGAAAAAGTAGCACAGTAAACGCCCCCGGGTCTCCACTGCCTAGATTAACAGTTGTTAATACTTAGTTGTGTTTGTTTGATCTGAGGATCTGTGTATGGACAGACCTGGCTCTTTCCAGAGGGCAGTCTGTCCCTGCTTCCTTCTGCCTTACTTTCTCCTCCTAGAGAGCGCCCCCTTCCCAGAGCTCTGGGATGCTAAGAGCTGCTGTTGTAATGTTCGCTCAGAGATGGGGGGTGCTGCCCCTCATCCCCATCCCCAGGCCTTGCGCAGTGTGCTTATGAGACATGCTGAGGGCGAGGGGCAGTAGGTAGGGCTGGGGGGTTAGACTTACTCTCTGTTCCTCATTTCTGTACTTAGCTCCTCTGACAATTCCTTAGTGGCAGGGCAACAGCTTTCATACACAAAGGGGGGTGAATGAGGCCCCACCCTCTCAGGGGTCCTCCCCAGACCCAACCCAGGAGGAGACCGTGTTGGGGCCTGAGCTGGCCGGTGGGAAGCCTGTTCCTGGTTCGTGTTTCAGCTGCTTCTAGGCCCTCGGGGCACTGAGCCCTCCCTTGATCCTGTCAAGAGGGATTAGGGTCTCTGTTGGCAAGACGAGGGCGGGTCGCAGCAGGAGAGGAGGCAAAGAGTAGGTGCTGCGGTATGAGGGAGGGGTGGGGTGCAGGAGGCCCTCTGCACTCTGGTCTGCAGCCTCTGCTCTGTGGGGGTGAACTGTTTGGCTTCTCAAGGCTTCTGTTGTGTGTAGAGGGAGGTGTAGGGGGTCTTGAGAGCATTAAGGAAAGAGTTCCCCTACCCCCGCCAAAGATGTTGATAGAGGCATTGTTTGAGGAGAAAGCCTTGGGAGGAAGGCAGTTGGTCATCTGGGTGGAGTCATCTGGGGAGTATCCTAGGGAAACGGTGACGATCAGGGGCCATCCCGGTGTGGGGGAGGGGGGTAAGGGCTGAGATGAAAGATCCTTTCCTTCTTTGTGATTGGCAGTTCCAGTCTGTTGTAGCTTTGGGGCGATTGTTAATGTTTAGGGAGCGCTGGAACACTGGGGTATTCTAGTATAACCCCCATTTCCTGAGCTCAGGAAAGGCCACCGTGTGCATTTATCACCTGCCGGGGGGGCAGACTAAGCCCTTGGCACTCACTCCACTTTGTCATTGGTTTTTGGAGATGCAGGTGGTGGTTCCTCTCCTGACTGTGCAAGGAACCTAGGCTTCTGGGCGATGAGCCGCTGTGCTTTCTGAGCTGCTCTGCAGGGTGGGGAGTAGGTTTTAGAGCCCTGAATTAGTGTGTTGCAGTTAGTGTGTTTCATCCTCCTGGCCTTGTAGCTTAAGGAAGCCTCCCTACCCTATCCGCAGACAAAAAAGCAGCCTGCCCTCCTCAGGGCCGAGGCAGAGGGAATGGTTGGGCGGGTTTTTCCCAAGGTTCAGGATCTGGATCCGCTGTCTTTTGGCTCTGAGAATGGAGAACACTGTGTTTCCTATACTGAGGCCAGTTGGATGCCGTGGGTCAAGGGCAGCTGTGGGGTCCCCCACCCAGTTCGGCAGTGCAGAGGAGAGGGTGGGCTGGGGGCTGCTCAGACTGGGTGGAGTCCATGCTAGTTAATGTGCATCAGACCCATAATCCTGCAAGCCCACCCCCAGCCTTGTGGGAGAGAGACAGTGGAGGAATTCAGGCCTGGCCGAGCCCACCCAGAGGACCAGAAGTAGAATTTAGAGAGGGTGGGCCTTCACAGTACCCAGTAAATCAGAAGACCACCTGCAGGGGGCCTCTTTCAATGGAGACTTGGGCTAGGAGTGTGACATCGCGGAGCCAGGATGCCCTGAAGTGTGTACAGTCCTGGCTGGAGGAAGGAGGGGAGAAAGGTCCAGTGATCTGTCACAAATCTCCATCTTTTTTCCTGGTGCCCCTGACCCCCGCCTGCCTGAGGTTCTCTGGGGCGGAGGGGAGGATGGACTTGCTGTGCCAGGGTTTCGGGGCTCCAGGGTGAGGGTGGGCCAGTGCCTCCCTGAAGGGGTGGTGAGGATGTGGCCTCTCCCTCTGCTGAAGACACACGGAGGCTTGGGTGCTGGTGCTGGCGAGCGTGATGCCTTTCCTGTTCAGGCAGGAGTTCTTTGTGGGGTGAGAGGCCAGTGTCCCACCCAAGGCTTGCCAGGGAGAAATGGAGGAGGTCCCCAGGGAGTGAGCTTTCTTCAGGGCCAGAAGAGTGGGAGGGTAGAAGAAAGTCTTGAGGGGCAGTTTGGCTAATTAAAAAGGGATTAAGGAATCCCAGGTGATGCTGAGGGTGGGGGACAGACGGGACAGGGTTGAGTCACCGCCCCACTATTACCATGACAACTGATAAATAAATCCTCCCAGACTGGGGGTTGCCGCCCCGTCTTGCCCAGGCAGGATCACTGGGGCTGAGGAGCCCCAGGAGCCCATCACTCAGCTCCCCTCCACACCCCTGCTCCAGCTTGAAAGAGCGGCGAGGGGCTGGGAGCAGGAATGCCTGCCTTTCTAGCCCTGCTCCGCCTGCCCCCTCCCTCACACTGAATGCAGGAGCAGAGCTGGTCGGTCTCTGGCTCCCCAGCACCTCCCCAACAAGGCTACAAACAGCTCTTTTCAAAGCCAAGTATAACAAAGACCTTGAGAAACTGTATCAGCCCCATCCCAGGCAGAACTGGCTTTTGAGCTGTCTCCTCTCCCCCAGACGCCTGGACTTGGCCCCTAACCTCTGCATTCTCCTCGGCCTCCTGAGGCACCCTGAGAAAGCCAGCAGGCTGCTTCTTAGCCTAGCCTTCGCTTCTCTCTCCTCTGTGTTCAGGGCCCCTGGGTGGCCCTTTCCGGGCAGGCACGGTGACCGAGGGAAGTGATGGCCGAGAGAGCCCTGTGTGGTCCTGGCGCCCAGGCACTGGGAGCTTGGGGCTGCTCTCCTGTCTCCCCACAGCAAGGAGAAGGTCCTTGGCTCCGTAGGCAGGTGGGTGCAGTCTTCAGGAGGGGCTCAGCCCTCCTGCTCCTGCTGCCACCTTCACTGCCCCGCCCCATCCCTGCTCTCCCCTGCCTACTGGGAGCATCGAGTCCCGCCTTGTGCCTCAGCACCACTTCCCTTTCAGTGGGCTTTCTGTGAGAGACAGGAAACTGGTCCCTAGACAGCCTTGGAGCCAGGTTTCTAGGAGGGTATCAGCCTGGTCCCCACCCTGGCTCTCTCCCCACAGCTGCTGGAATACCTGGGCAAGGGCAAGAGCATCGTGGATGTGGGGCTGGCCCAGGCCCGGCGCCCACTCAGCACCCGTAGCCACTACTTTGAGGTGGAGATCGTGGACCCTGGAGAGAAATGCTACATCGCCTTGGGGCTGGCCCGGAAGGTGGGCACTAATGCTGGCTTTCTGCCCGGGGGGATGCTTAGCTCTGGGGCTTCTGGTCTAGAGCTGGGAGCTCCTAGGGAGGTGAAGAGAGGGGACCCGGCTGCAGAGAGGGGTCGTAACCTGAGACAGAAAGGTCATATGTGTTTGCTGTGTAAGGGAACGGATTCCCAGTCACCTCAGGGCTGACAGAGGGTTGTGAGCCTACCACACACACACACCAGGGCCTAGATGGGGGGTGAGGGCACCCCACAACTCTGGCACCCCAGCACCTTCTCACTCCGCCCCCACCCCCCACAACCTCCAGTGCCTGAAGGTGTGAGCCTGTCGGAGTGGGAGCAGCCATCTGGGTTGTAGCTTGCTCCAGATGGTGAGGGTTCAGATGCCACTCTCCCATCTTTTCTGCGTGATGCCACAGCTTTCCTTTTCTCACGTTGGCATAGGATTATCCCAAGAACAGGCACCCTGGATGGAGCAGAGGGTCTGTGGCTTATCATGCAGGTGCGTGAGGGGCTGCCCTTGGGGAGCAGGGGCTGTGGGGGTGGGGGGTGCAGGGATACCCACTTTCCAGACCCCGCACGAGGGGCCTCTCCTCCAGCATCTGACCTGAGAGACTCTCCCCTGCTGCCCCCTGCTGTCCCCTTCCCAAGCTGCTAGCGCTTGCTCCTCTGTTTTCCCTCCCAGCCTGACAAACCAGGGGAGCAGAGCAGGGGTGGGGAAGCTGGGCCCAAACTGGACATTCCAGGCCTCTGAGTTGGCTCCCTCTGCTCCCTTCCTGCAGATTCTGCATTTTCTTCCTTTGACTGGTTCGATTTCCTTGCGGGCTTTCTTTAGAAAGGACGAGCCTTGAGTTCCTGGTCCCGCCTCTCCCTCCCCTCCGAGTCCCCTCTCCGCTCTCTGAGCGGCTCCCAAGGGAGCCCCCCTCAGCCCTTTGCGGGGACAGACGTGTGTCTCTCTTCTGGTGCCCGCATTGTCTCTCCTCCCTTCCTTGGGGCCAGAGAGGGAAGGAGGGGCACTTGGGCTTCCGGCGGGGGCGCGCTCTGGGGGTGTAGGTGTAGGGTATCAGCCCCTCCTGCAGGTGCGTGTAGTCTCCCCTCCTCCCAACAGACGACGGGAAGATCTTTCATGGCAGCGGCGTGGGGGACCCCTTTGGGCCACGCTGTTACAAAGGGGACATAATGGGCTGTGGAATCATGTTCCCCCGGGACTACATTCTGGACAGTGAGGGTGAGTGGGGGTATCCGTGGCCAGCCTGGCTGGCCGGGCAGAGGGTGGGTTCTGCGGGCAGAACTGCAGGAGCTCAGGTTTCCTGGCCTCTTAGGTGACAGCGACGACAGCTGTGACACAGTGATCCTGTCCCCGACTGCCCGAGCTGTGCGGAATGTCCGGAATGTCATGTATCTGCACCAGGAAGGGGAGGAGGAAGAGGAGGAAGAGGAAGAGGAAGACGACGGGGAGGAGATAGAGCAAGAGCACGAGGGCAAGAAGGTGGTGGTGAGCGCGGGGGCCTGGCGCTGGGCCGGGGCTGGCGGCCCTGCGGAAGAGAGGGCGGGACCTGGGGAGGGGCGCAGGCTTGCCGGGGCGGGCGGGGAGGGGGGGAGGCTGGCTGAGAGGCTGGTTTCCGGCCCATAGACGCCCTCTCGTGGCCACCTCCTGCATCGCCCTCCGTCTCCTGCGGTTGGCGGGAGTTGGGAAGGATGGGGTTCAGGCCTGTGTAGCCCCAGCATCAGGCAGAGCCTGCTGCCCATCCCACTCTCCTCCTCCACCCCTAGGTTTTCTTCACTCGGAATGGCAAGATCATTGGGAAGAAGGATGCTGTTGTACCTTCTGGGGGCTTCTTCCCCACCATTGGGATGCTGAGCTGTGGGGAAAAAGTCAAAGTGGATCTGCACCCCCTGAGTGGCTAGGCCTTCTCCCCGGACCTGCTCCTCCCCTCTGTCCCCTCCCTTTGCAGAACCAGGTACCCAGTTCCTGACTCCCTGAGGATCTGCCTACCCAGCAGGCCCCAGGGGGCGTGTCGGCCCTACCAGATCAGGCCCTGCCAAGCTCCTCCATGCCCACGTTTCTGCCCCAGGGCTGCCCCAGTCATCAGTCCGTGGGCAAGAGGCCCTGGTTGGACGGGAACAGGCCCGAAGGGTGGTGCGCTACGGCCAGGTCCCCTTAGTTTTGGGTACGGGCACACCCCCTTCTGCACTGGCCCCTGTGAGGAGAGAGGAGTGAGTGCTAGTCTCAGCTGCTGTTGGGCCTGAGGCTTGAGAGGGTGGAGCCGGACAGCCCCTCCCCGTTTACCAGTGTTCTGGGGCAGCTGTCTTCTGTTCCCTGTCCTCGTCATTGTGTGAACCAGTTGCTGCTCTCAACCCCCTGGCTGGGCTGGGGGGGCTCTCTAGGGCCCTCGCTCTCCTTCACTGAATGCTGTCCCTAGAAGACTACTCGAGGGCCTCTCTTGTCTCCCCCCAGAGCCAGCTTCCTCCCTCACGACCTGCCAGGGCACCACGGTCCCCCGAGAACCCCTTCTCTGGCTCCCCCAGCTGTACACACGTAGACGGTGCCCATGGCATGTAGAGAGAGGGGCTGTCAGGTCCGGGAATGGAGCCTTTGCTCCTGTCTCCCTCTGGGCCTCCTCAGCTCACCTGTGGCACCTTTGTCTCTAGTTTCTGAGGATGCAGGTTGAGACCCCAGAGCCTGTCTCTCCCACACGGTGAGGGCAGGGCCCCAGAGCCCAGTGAGAGCCGGTGCTGCGCTGCCCCACCCCCACCTCGCTTGCTGCCTGTGCCAGTGGCCTGTTTTGCTTCAGTGTTTGATCTAGCACTTAAACGTGTCCTCCCCCACCAAGCCCTCCAGTCTCCTAGCCTCTTGACCCTGACCCTTCCCCACACCATGGCTTCGGGGAGGAAGAGGGAGCAGGAGCCGTTGGCCTTGGTTTGGGGAGAGTGGGCAGGGCTTTAGGGGAAGCAGTGAGCTGTTGTGCTGCGGGAGCCTCCACTTTGGCCCTCCCTTCAGGCTCTGCACTATGATATATGAAATGTATGTACAGACCAGAGATGTTTATACAGCCAATAAAGATGGAGTTTCCGTATTTATCAGTACAGCCGGGACAGGGGAATCCTTCCCAGTACACGGGGGCCGGGGACAGGGCTGGAGGAGGGAGCGGCGAAGGGCACTTGCTTGCGAGGCGTGTGTGGACTGCTGTGGGCCAGGGAGAGGGATCGTGTGTTTCCCACAGACATGGCTTGGGCCTGGGATGCCCCAAGAAACACAGGTGTGGTCCTGGGAGACCCGAGGCTTTGTCCTTCCCGGAAACAGGCATGAGTCCAACTCTAACTAAACATTATAGAAACTCTTTATTATTAGACAAA
>SJYX01005301.1:234389-325624 GCA_006410675.1 Oreotragus oreotragus
AAGATCTTTCATGGCAGCGGCGTGGGGGACCCCTTTGGGCCACGCTGTTACAAAGGGGACATAATGGGCTGTGGAATCATGTTCCCCCGGGACTACATTCTGGACAGTGAGGGTGAGTGGGGGTATCCGTGGCCAGCCTGGCTGGCCGGGCAGAGGGTGGGTTCTGCGGGCAGAACTGCAGGAGCTCAGGTTTCCTGGCCTCTTAGGTGACAGCGACGACAGCTGTGACACAGTGATCCTGTCCCCGACTGCCCGAGCTGTGCGGAATGTCCGGAATGTCATGTATCTGCACCAGGAAGGGGAGGAGGAAGAGGAGGAAGAGGAAGAGGAAGACGACGGGGAGGAGATAGAGCAAGAGCACGAGGGCAAGAAGGTGGTGGTGAGCGCGGGGGCCTGGCGCTGGGCCGGGGCTGGCGGCCCTGCGGAAGAGAGGGCGGGACCTGGGGAGGGGCGCAGGCTTGCCGGGGCGGGCGGGGAGGGGGGGGAGGCTGGCTGAGAGGCTGGTTTCCGGCCCATAGACGCCCTCTCGTGGCCACCTCCTGCATCGCCCTCCGTCTCCTGCGGTTGGCGGGAGTTGGGAAGGATGGGGTTCAGGCCTGTGTAGCCCCAGCATCAGGCAGAGCCTGCTGCCCATCCCACTCTCCTCCTCCACCCCTAGGTTTTCTTCACTCGGAATGGCAAGATCATTGGGAAGAAGGATGCTGTTGTACCTTCTGGGGGCTTCTTCCCCACCATTGGGATGCTGAGCTGTGGGGAAAAAGTCAAAGTGGATCTGCACCCCCTGAGTGGCTAGGCCTTCTCCCCGGACCTGCTCCTCCCCTCTGTCCCCTCCCTTTGCAGAACCAGGTACCCAGTTCCTGACTCCCTGAGGATCTGCCTACCCAGCAGGCCCCAGGGGGCGTGTCGGCCCTACCAGATCAGGCCCTGCCAAGCTCCTCCATGCCCACGTTTCTGCCCCAGGGCTGCCCCAGTCATCAGTCCGTGGGCAAGAGGCCCTGGTTGGACGGGAACAGGCCCGAAGGGTGGTGCGCTACGGCCAGGTCCCCTTAGTTTTGGGTACGGGCACACCCCCTTCTGCACTGGCCCCTGTGAGGAGAGAGGAGTGAGTGCTAGTCTCAGCTGCTGTTGGGCCTGAGGCTTGAGAGGGTGGAGCCGGACAGCCCCTCCCCGTTTACCAGTGTTCTGGGGCAGCTGTCTTCTGTTCCCTGTCCTCGTCATTGTGTGAACCAGTTGCTGCTCTCAACCCCCTGGCTGGGCTGGGGGGGCTCTCTAGGGCCCTCGCTCTCCTTCACTGAATGCTGTCCCTAGAAGACTACTCGAGGGCCTCTCTTGTCTCCCCCCAGAGCCAGCTTCCTCCCTCACGACCTGCCAGGGCACCACGGTCCCCCGAGAACCCCTTCTCTGGCTCCCCCAGCTGTACACACGTAGACGGTGCCCATGGCATGTAGAGAGAGGGGCTGTCAGGTCCGGGAATGGAGCCTTTGCTCCTGTCTCCCTCTGGGCCTCCTCAGCTCACCTGTGGCACCTTTGTCTCTAGTTTCTGAGGATGCAGGTTGAGACCCCAGAGCCTGTCTCTCCCACACGGTGAGGGCAGGGCCCCAGAGCCCAGTGAGAGCCGGTGCTGCGCTGCCCCACCCCCACCTCGCTTGCTGCCTGTGCCAGTGGCCTGTTTTGCTTCAGTGTTTGATCTAGCACTTAAACGTGTCCTCCCCCACCAAGCCCTCCAGTCTCCTAGCCTCTTGACCCTGACCCTTCCCCACACCATGGCTTCGGGGAGGAAGAGGGAGCAGGAGCCGTTGGCCTTGGTTTGGGGAGAGTGGGCAGGGCTTTAGGGGAAGCAGTGAGCTGTTGTGCTGCGGGAGCCTCCACTTTGGCCCTCCCTTCAGGCTCTGCACTATGATATATGAAATGTATGTACAGACCAGAGATGTTTATACAGCCAATAAAGATGGAGTTTCCGTATTTATCAGTACAGCCGGGACAGGGGAATCCTTCCCAGTACACGGGGGCCGGGGACAGGGCTGGAGGAGGGAGCGGCGAAGGGCACTTGCTTGCGAGGCGTGTGTGGACTGCTGTGGGCCAGGGAGAGGGATCGTGTGTTTCCCACAGACATGGCTTGGGCCTGGGATGCCCCAAGAAACACAGGTGTGGTCCTGGGAGACCCGAGGCTTTGTCCTTCCCGGAAACAGGCATGAGTCCAACTCTAACTAAACATTATAGAAACTCTTTATTATTAGACAAAAATAGACTCTTTTTTTTTTCTTTCCCCCCCTTTTCATGTGATCCTACTCTGATCTCTCTGCTCAGAGGGGAGGTAAAGGAGGGAGTGCCTTGCTCCCCACACCTCTCCCCTCTCCCTGCCATGTTGGGACCTGCAGCTGGAGGAGCAGGCAAGGCCTGTCTCCCCGCCAACACAGATGCTCTCCTGCAGGTGGGGCTGTCCAGATAACCCCTTCCATGCTCCACCACCTCACCCTCACACACCGTCTCTGCCCTCTGCTCACATGCAAGGTCATCTCATGGGCCCATCCACTTCGCTTAGCAGGCTGGGGGCGGGGAAGGAGAGCAGCGTCCCAGGCCATTGTGTCCGCTCCCCATTCCTAGGGGAGAGGCTGGCACCTGGGTCTCCTGGGTCCAGGCCAGGGGAAGTGAGGGCTGTGTGGTGCTGAGAGGGGCACAGTGTCGACGTGGGCTTGGAGCTTGTGGCCTTTCTTCATTTCCTCTGGCCCAGTAAAACTTTGGTGATGAAGGTGACAATGGCGCCTGCAGGCTGATCTGGGTCAAGCTCTGCAAAGAGGTGACACACATTCTCCCAAGGGCTTCCCGGCTTCTTGGCCACGAAACCAAAGATCCTGGGGGCACAAATGCAGGGTGGGGAGGGCTGAGCATCCCTTCCTCAGGGATGGCCATGCCAGGGAAGGGGAGCAAGCAGGCGCCTGGACACCACGCTGATGCCATGCTGGGAGGGGAGATGGCACTCTGCGGGAGGCTTACTTGGAGGTGGTCCCATCGGAGTTGGTCCATCTGCGGAAGGAGAAGAACTGTGAAGGGATGCCCCCAGGGAAGAGCTACCAATGGAGAAGCTGGGCTCGGGACTGTGGGATGAAAGGGCTGGGAGGGAGGGTCACCTCCGGTCCTGAGGGTCAGTGCTAGAGAAGGTGATGCTGTTCACTGGATAATGGCGGCGAAAGAAGAGCCTGTAAGGGCGAGAGTGGGGAAAGTCACCCAGAAATCGGGGCCCCCGGGGTCTGTGCTTGGGGTCCCCCAGGGGCTTACCTGGCACACATACTCACTTCCTTTGGTTGTCTGTGAGCGTGATGCCCTGGGCTGAGACCTTGAAGTGGACGACGGCTGGCACGGGGCGGGGGCTGCAGCTCACAGCTGCGGAGCTGGCCCGTGCCACTGCTTGGGGGCCCGTCAGCGACTCCGTCTCCACTGAGGTCAGGTAGAGCACACTGCAGGCTGCAGGGTGAGGAGTGGGTTGAAGGGAGCAGGGAGCAGTGGCTCTGCCAACCCTAGCTCTATCTCCCCTCCATGTTCCTCCCACCCGCCCAGCTCGCACTTTCCCCAGCTAGCGCTGCTCAAAAGGCATCCATCACACAGGTGGCCTGCTAAAAAGGCAGGTGACTGCGCGAGGTCTATAGTCAGAGATGCTGCAAAGAGGCTGGAGAATCTGCATCCTAGCAAGACCCTACCCCTGCAGCCTAGACAGGACTCCCTGTCCCACCATGCCTATGGGGACAGGCCTCCCCTGCCTTCCTGGGTGAGGTGCATCTGCCAGGGCTGGCCCACACACAAGGCCTTTCTGTTCCCCATGTGTCAGGGGTGTCCTGTCTGGTGCCCGGGGGAGGGAAGGAGGGAGAGGCCCGTACCGGCGCCTTGACGCAGGAGGTCTGCTGCTGTACTCATGTTGCTGGGCACTGGGGCCTCTGGGACCTCCTCCAGAGGATCTGAGGGAAATGGGGGTCAGCAGGGAGTGGCAGTCCCAGGATCTGAGGGCGCCCTCTGCTGTCCCAAGGGAAGGCAGGCAGGCAGGGAGCCAGGATCGGAGATTGTGCCTTTGGCCGCAGTGGGAGGAGAGAAGGGGGAGGACAGATGCCCAGACACCCACCTTTGCTGGGAATGCGCAGGCAGCAGGGCAGGGACAGTGGGGAGATGGAGTGCTGGGAGACCAGGGCTGACAGGCTGCCTGCAGGGGAGAGGCGAGCGGGCTCCCGAGGTGCCCAGAGACACCTCCAGTCCTCCACCTCCCTCCTGACATCTCTTGGCCTCCCTGCAATGCCAAGTGCAGCCTTCCCCACCCCTGCTTCTCACCAAAGTAGGGCTCGCTGGAACAGCCCTTGATCTTCACCCCTTTGGGCCCAGTCTCAATGAGAAAATGGCGGACCAGCTGTTCCGAGGGGTCCCCTGATGGGAGTGGAGAGGAGGGGAGAAGATTCCAGGTTCTGCTTCTCTGCTGGAATTCTCTACCAAGCAGAAGAGCTCATCTCCTCCTCCCTACTACGAAGTGACATGGGCCACCCTGCCTTGTCTTGCCTCTGTGCCTCCCTCACCCCATCCCCTCCCCCTCAGGCTAGGCCACCCTGTACCTTTCCAGGACTGGGCGCTGGGAGGGGCCGTGGCCACCTTGAGAGCCAGCCCATAGGCTCCTTGGAATGAATGACTGTCCCTGATCAGGAAGGCCCCGGGATCTTTGTCTTTCAGCAGGGTGATGGCTGGGGGAGGCAGGAGAAGCTTTCACAGGGTCCGACCAAGCCCCAGGTAGCCCCTCCGCTCTGCTGCCCGAGCCCCCAGCCCTCTGGCCCTGACAGCTGTGGTGTCAGCCCCCAGGATGCCACTGGGGAGTCAGTGCACTGGGCCCTGTTGCCTCGGGCCTAAAACCCAGAATCACCTGCTAGAAAGAGGCTTGGCCCAGAGGAGGCCCACTGATGAAGTGGCACAAACCAGAAGCTGAGCCAGAGGCCCGGTGGGAGTGGGGGCAAGCTGGCTTCTCACCTTGGTCACGGGACAGGTGTGGCTTGTACCAGAACTTGGATGTGTCCTGGACAAACTTGACATTGCTCTGGCCCTCATGCATCGGGGGCTCTAGAACAGGGAGGGACTAAGCTTTACCCCAGGGCTCCCCAGTCCTCATGCCATGCCCCTCCCTGGAAACCAGGGTTCTCCCAAGGTGGCCCCAGCCTCCTGAAGGCCTTTATACCTGGGGGTTGGGGGGCATTATCCGAGAGCAGAGGTGCAAAAGTGACATGGTGACTAGCGCCTCTGGCTGGTGGTGATGCCTGCTCTGGGCCCCAGGGTCCTGGCTGCTGCCCAGGCCCCAGCAGATGGCGTTTCTCGGGAAGGGGGGGCTGGGGGGGGCTGTTGATGTTGTAAGATGCAGCCAGAGGAAAGGCAGGTGTGGGCGAGCTCTGAGGAGGTTCTGGGCTGGCCACAAGCCAGGGCATCTGAGTAGGCACAGGGGTGAGGGGGGACCCATCTGGGCTGTCCGGGGGGTCTCGCAGGCCCTGCCAGGGGGCGTGACGGAGGCCGGGCAGGGTGTTGGGTACAGGCCCCCTTGGACTGGTGCTGTCCGAGCGGCCCCCTGGGCTCCCCTCCTGAGGCCAGTCGTTGGGAGAGCTGGGTGGGGAGGCTGGGGAGAAGGCACCAGGGGCTGGAGGCTCAGGCCCATTTCTCGCAGGCAGCTCTGGAGCCTTATCAGCGCCTCCCTGGGAAACAGGCGGCCGGGCCTCCGCAGGACTCAGTCTCTGAGTGGGCGCCAAGGTGGGGGACCGGGTGTCTTGCCGTCGGGCGCTGCAGGGAGGGAGGGCGGGCAGGAGTTTAGTTGGGTTGCAGAACCCTGTGTGAGGTGCCTGCCAACCCAGGCTTCAGTGTCTACCCAGATAAGGAGGCCCCTGAGCTGCCCAGCCCCACGAGGCACCTCTCCTTGCCCTGGACGGGGCTGCTGGTGTGTAGCGGTGTGGAAGGACCAGACAGCTCGGAAGCAGCGCTGCACTGGGCATCTCGCGGGGACCGGGGCAGGATGCTGTGCCCGCTGGGACCCTCCCTCCAGGACACAGGCTCCGGCGACTCTGTGGGGAGTGAAGGGGCTGTGGGCCAGGAAGAGCCCCTTCTGCCTGGCTTAACTCTTCCTCAGTCTGTGCTTTCCCCACCATTCCCCAGAACCCTCTTCTGCCCTGGGCATCCCCCTTCCCAGGGCCTCACCTGCAGATGCCAAGGGTCCTGCTGGGGCCAGATGCCCAGGCAGCGGATACCGGTCCCCTCCCTCCTCTGCAGGGATCTCGTAGCTCAGCTTCCTGGACTGGGGGTAGGGCGGGCTGCCCGGGGAGATGGAGCCAGCCCGGGGGGAGTGGGCACGAGGGCTGGGATACCCTCTGCCCTCCCCTGGAGACCCACAGCTGTGTGGCACCCGGCCGTATGTTGGGCAGCAACTGGGAACCACGCCTCCATAGCCGTACGTCACCAGGGCAGGGTACCCTGGGTGCCCATACCTGCCCTCGGGGCACAGGGCGTAGGAGCAGCCCTCATGCCCTTCCTCGCCTGCCTTGGGTGGCTTCAAGCAGCTGTAGTCAGGCAGCGGGGTGTGGTGGTGCCCGCAGGCAGGCACCAGCAGGGGCAGCGGGTGCCCGGGTCGCACCGGGTGCAGGAGGGGCTTACCAGCCTCACTCGCCCAGCCCTCTCCAGCCTCCCTCTCCAGCCGCAGCCCATAGAGGGCTGCCGTGGGCAGGGCTAGCTTGTCCTCACAGGCGGGGCACGAGCACAGCGCAGGCAGCCCTGGGTCTTCCAGGATCACCACCTCCCGGTAGCCTGGGGGGCGGTAGCCAAAATCTCCATTGGCGGGTTTCCCCAGCTCAGGCGGGTAGGGGTACGGCCCCTCGGACAGCGAGCGGCAGAGGCGCCTCTTCTCCACGGAGGGCTCAGCATAGCCCTGGGGGGGCCCCTCATAGGCTCCGAAAGCCAGCCGCCGCCTCTCCAGGGTCCCCTCTGGCCGGTAGTAGCCTCCATTGGGGACCCCGCAGGGTTCCCGGTAGCCCTGGCGGCAGGAGCAGTGGCGGCTGAGGCCAGGCCTGTGTCCCGAGTATATTCCGACGTGGGGGCCTCCGCCCGCAGCGGGCTGGTCTTCATCATCAAGGATGGCCGTCTCGCGCCCAGCTCCCCGGCCCCCACTGGGCACTCCACAGCCTCCCAGCAGGCGCTCAAGCTCCTGCCGCTCGGCAGCCGTCGGGGGTGGCCGGCCAGGGGACTCGGCGGCCGGCTCCGTGGTCAGCGTGGAGGAATGGCCGGAGTCGCTGCTGACAGAAAGCAGCGGGGGTGGGGGTGGCTCCGGAGATGGGGCCGGTGGGGTCTGGCGGGGGGCTCGCTGCACCTGGGCATAAGGACTGCCATCCAGGGGCCCCCGGGTGTGGGTGACAGAGTCTGAGTGGGGAGAGGATCAGGGCAGGATAGCAAGCAGGCCAAAGTGGGGGAGAGAGAGAGACAGACAGACAAAACGCATGTGTTAATAGGGGATGGTGCAGGAGACTCCAGCTCAGGGGGGTCTCTTGGGAGGGTGTCTTGTCTAGGGAGGGAAGCATGTCCCCCTCCCCGGAAACTCCACCTCCTGCTCCCTCTGGGGGCACCCCACACACCGTCCGCACTGTCCTCATGGTGCAGGTTGAAGTTCTCGTAGGAGTCCCAGCGCACTGCAGGCTCTGCAGTGTTGTAGTCGACAGAGACGGAGGGCTCATTCCGTGGAGCGCTACCTATAGAAGGCCGCCCCGGGGGTGAGGAGCAGGGAGACAACCCCTGCCCCCTGCCCCCTGCCAGGCTTGGCTCTTACCTTTGATCTTCTCTGGGCTGGAGGAGAAGACGAACTCCACCGAGGCTTGGAAGGGGAACCTCTCGTCTGTGGGGAGTGGACAGTGAGGAGCAGGTGCCCCCCCCCGGCCTTACCCACCTGCCTGCCTTCACCCGGGCTCCAGCCCCCAGGCCACTTGTCTCCAACTCACCGGCCCAGGCCTCATCCAACTGGTCCTTGGAGAAGGTGAGCCGTGGTCCATGGATGGTGCACGTGTGGAACTGGACTCGGAATACGAGGGTCCGGTCAGTCCCCCGGCTACCCTTGTGATAGCATGTTACCTGGGTGAGGGGAGGGAGACCAGCGTTCAGGCTGTGTCCACACACATCTCCTCTGTGCTTCTACCCTGGGGACCATCTGGGTGCGGCTCTGCTCTGCCTCAACTCCAAGGTGACCTCCCCATCAGGAAGACAATCTCCTTGCCTTCCAACCTGCCTTGAATTGATGGCTCTCCAGAGATGGTGCAGCTGGCAGCGTTCACCACCACCCCGACCCCACCCCCAGGCCTCTCCCTGTGGCTAAGGCCCCCTCACCATGACATCGCCTTTGAGGAGGAGGGCTGGCTCCAGGCTGATACAAAGCTGCTGGGGACCAGGGCCTGCAACATGACTGGGGAAGAGAGAGGGCAGAGCTGAATCAGGGGCACTTGGATGCACCAGTGGCTGTGAAGAGTCAGGAGGGAGTTGGGAGATCAGAGACTGAGCCCTCCCTGCGCGCGAGCCCTTTAAGCATCAGCTTCCCCATCTGTAAAACGGATTCTATGATGCTGTTAGTTTTGGGGTGCAGTGGCTAGAGCTGGAGGCCCAGCTGTCTGGGAAAGGCTGGAAAAACAGGGATCCAGGGAGAAGGGGTCTGGCAACTCACTAGATTCCTGATGTGTAGACAAGTTGCATGGACTGGTAGATTTTGAGGAAGGGCTGGAAACCTAGAGGGGCAAAAAAGAGAAGGTCCATGAAGGACGTTGAGTGGAGGGGGTGGGGGACAGCCCAACCCCCACCCCCAAAGCACATTCCAGGAAGACTCACCTGCACCAGGTTCAAAGGCTGGCAGTACAGGCACCAGCACATAGTGCAGGAAGAGAGGGCTGCTGTTCATGCGGATGGCCCCGGACAGCAGACCGCTGAAGTAGGTGATGTACCTGGCGGCGGGGTTTAAGGCGGATGGAAGCCCCTTCCAGGTCTCGGCCTCACGTGATACAGCAATGGGCCCTGACTATCCCGTGAGTCCCTCTTTATCGCAAGACTCAGCTTTATTTTCTGTATAGCTCTGCCTAACATCCCGAACGATCTTGTCTATTTATTCATAGGTTTGTTGCCTTCTACTCCACCAGCATGTGAATAAGCCCCGTGAGAGCCCGGACCTTGGATTTGTTCTGCATTCTCAGCACCTGACGCAAGCCCGAGCACACAGGAGGTGCTCCTGGAAGGTGTGCTGCGTGAATGAGACCAGCTTGGCCTGGGCAGCCACGGAGGGACCTGCTCGCCTGGCCCATCCCCACCCCGGCTGCTCACCGGCGCTGGGAGGGCTGCAGTTCTGCGGCAACCTTGTCTTCACAGAACTTCCGCATGGTGAGGGTCGCCAGCGCCTGGTCTGCCCTGGGGAGACAGGGGCCAGTGTGGGGGCTAAGGGGGTGGTTACATCCTGGTCTCCCTTTCCTAAGCTCCAGGGGAGGGAAGAATGGTGTGATTCCCCACAAGTCTAGAGGAAGTTCAGAGTGGTGGTGAAGAGGACTAGAAACCCCCCAAGCAGTCACTTTACTAGTTGTTGGACTGCAGGCAACTGCTCCCTGAGTTCTAGTTTCTTCTTCTGTAAAATGGGACGATAAGACCATGCTGTGGGTTGAACTGGGGCTTCCCCGGTGGCGCAGTGGTAAAGAACCCGCCTGCCAACGCAGGAGACCTGGGTTTGATCCCTGGGTCGGGAAGATGCCCCGGAGAAGGAAATGGTCACCCACTCCAATATTCTCGCCTGGGGAATCCCATGGCAGAGGAGCCTGGCGAGCTACAGTCCATGGGGTGGCAGAAGAGTTGGACATCACTTAGTGACTGAA
The DNA here is from genome assembly GCA_006410675.1 of Oreotragus oreotragus. Taxonomy (NCBI): domain Eukaryota; kingdom Metazoa; phylum Chordata; class Mammalia; order Artiodactyla; family Bovidae; genus Oreotragus; species Oreotragus oreotragus. The sequence goes on from SJYX01005301.1 coordinate 244,274, forward strand.
CAACAAAAACGGGTTGAACTGGGTCCCCCCAGAAGATCTGTACCTCAGAATGAGACCTTATTTGGACATAGGGTCGTTGCAGATGTAATTAATTAAGATGTTATACTGGAGTAGGGTGAGCCCTTAATCCAATGTGATTGGTGTCCTTAGAAGAAGAGAAAGAGACACAGACACAGACACACAGGAAGGCCACGCGACGGTGAAGGCAGAGACTGGCGCGACACATCGGCATGCCAAGGGGCACCAAGGACTGCTGGCCACCGCCGGCAGCTGGGGAGAGGCCACTCCGAGAGTCTCGGTGGCGGGGTGGCCCTGCTGACACCTTGAGTTCAGACTTCTAGCTTCCAGAACTGAGACGACAAAGTTCTGTTGTCTTACGCCACTTAGTCTGTGGCACTGTTATAGCAGCCCTAGGAAAGTGGTGAAGTACAAGGGAGAAAAAGGAGGTGGAAAGCTCAAGTTTATAGTAAATGGCTCTGGACCCCGAGGTGGGCTTTAGAGGAGGGGGGCTCATCAAGGGCCAGCTGGAGGGAGGGTCCCTGGGGAAGGGGGAACTTGGGGCTGGGGCACCTTACCCTGCAGAGATCTTGCTGTAGTGCATGTAGGCAGAGACGATGACCCCGAGCTTGCCCTTGCTCCCCTGAGGACAAAGAGGGATGGAGGGCTTGCTGGGGCCCTTTGCTGAGGGCCCCCAGACCTGTGAACCTGAAGTTCCAGCTCACCTTGCAGTACAGTACGACCACGTGCTGCGGCTCAGCGCTGAGCCAGGTCTCCATGGCTTTGCAAATGGAGCACAGCTTGTCTAGGGGGGGTGCGTGCAGCTCAGGCCAGCCAAAGTCCTGGACCTGAGGGGTACAGGGATGGAATTGGGGCTGGTGGCCACCGAAGAAGAGGTGGGTGGAGAGGAAGAGGGATAGGGTTTAGGTGCCTGGAGACAAAGTCAGGGGCCTGTTGCTTGTATCGATGACAGCCTCAACTCTTTCCTCACCGAGACGATGGGTCGATACCTGCTGCACCATGCTTTGGGCTGTCCCAAGTGACAAGTCATATGGGCAAGTGTCTCAGAGTAAAGTAGATGCCAAGTGCTACTATTAATACTGAGAAGGCTGGGGGTGATGGTTTTAATTCCCTCCTACCTTCGGGTTTAGGTGGGTCAGGTCATGTCTCTTCTCTGAAAGGTTGAAAAGCTGCAAGTAAAGTGGGTTAGGGCGTTAGGTGAAGTGACCCCAGGCAGCGAGGCGGTGATTCTTGGAGCCGTCACCTGCTGTGACCCTAAGTAAGGGTCTTTCTCCAAAAGGAGGAAGTGACTAAGGCCCGGCCTAACTTTGACAGCCTTTGAGGTCTGCTCCTTGGAGTGTCCGCCCGCCCCCACCCCCACTTGGGGCCCTGCCTCCACGGGTTTGACGTCAAGGAGCCGCTGGGCCCTGCTGGCCCTCCCAGCCCTCTCATTGGCTGATTGAAGCAGGTCCCGCCTCTCACCAGGTACTTGTCATGGTGCTTGGATTGCAGCACATGAGCCAGCTCGCGCAGGTGGCCCCGGTGTCGCTGCTCGTCCGGCCGCGCGGGGAAAGAGGCGGCCAGGATCCGCTCCGTCACGTAGGTGAGGTCCAAGTCCCAGTGGCGCTCCATGAGCGGGTCCAGGCTGAAGCTCCTGGGGAGGAGGGGGCGAAGCTGTGTTAGGAGCGGGGCCAGGAGAGGGTGTGGGGCGGGCACTGGGAGGCTGGTGTGATGGAAAGGTGTCTGGCCGACTACAGGTGAGGCCTCCTGAGTCCTGACCTTTTGGGGGTGGGGCTGTCCTAGAGAGCTTTGCTGGGGGGAACTGCCCTGGGCTGAGGTGTGAAGGTGAAGGTGAAGTTGCTCAGTCGTGTCCGACTCTTTGCGACCCCATGGACTGTAACCTACTAGGCTTCTCTGTCCATGGGATTTTCCAGGCAAGAATACTGGAGTGGGTTGCCATTTCCTTCTCCAGGGGGTCTTCCCGACCCAGGGATCGAACCCGGTCTCCCGCATTGGAGGCAGACGCTTTAACCTCTGAGCCACCAGGGAGGGGTATGAGGAAAGGGCTCATGTGGGAGCACAACCGGCACCCTACTTACCTGGGTAGAGTGTTGCGCTGCTTTGAGTGGTTCAGAGACTTGGTGGATCCCTGGTGGATGAGATGAGATTTTGCACACATCTTTTGTGCCCCTCATTCTAGGCTTCCCCTCTCCAGAGTTCCATGAATTTTGCTCCAGGAGAGACCTAGGTCCTTAGTCCCAGAGCTATCTGCTTCCGCCCCCCCAACGTCCCCTGCAGCATCACCTTACCAGGTGCTCTATGCGCCTCACAGGGGCCGTGTTTCTCCGCTAGAGGGAGAGGGGGGAGGAAAAGGGAGTGGTTAGGGAAGGGGCAAGGACCAGTCTGGGCCTGGGGGCAGTGGGGAGGGGTTGTGTGTGTCCCTGTGAGGGCTGTATTAGGTGGGGCAGGGAGAGAGGGAGGAGTCCTAACCCTGAGCAGGCCCAAGACACAAGAGCAGAGAGCTCGAAAAGTTTTCCACTGTCTCAGGATGGCCACTATGCNTGGTGAAGTACAAGGGAGAAAAAGGAGGTGGAAAGCTCAAGTTTATAGTAAATGGCTCTGGACCCCGAGGTGGGCTTTAGAGGAGGGGGGCTCATCAAGGGCCAGCTGGAGGGAGGGTCCCTGGGGAAGGGGGAACTTGGGGCTGGGGCACCTTACCCTGCAGAGATCTTGCTGTAGTGCATGTAGGCAGAGACGATGACCCCGAGCTTGCCCTTGCTCCCCTGAGGACAAAGAGGGATGGAGGGCTTGCTGGGGCCCTTTGCTGAGGGCCCCCAGACCTGTGAACCTGAAGTTCCAGCTCACCTTGCAGTACAGTACGACCACGTGCTGCGGCTCAGCGCTGAGCCAGGTCTCCATGGCTTTGCAAATGGAGCACAGCTTGTCTAGGGGGGGTGCGTGCAGCTCAGGCCAGCCAAAGTCCTGGACCTGAGGGGTACAGGGATGGAATTGGGGCTGGTGGCCACCGAAGAAGAGGTGGGTGGAGAGGAAGAGGGATAGGGTTTAGGTGCCTGGAGACAAAGTCAGGGGCCTGTTGCTTGTATCGATGACAGCCTCAACTCTTTCCTCACCGAGACGATGGGTCGATACCTGCTGCACCATGCTTTGGGCTGTCCCAAGTGACAAGTCATATGGGCAAGTGTCTCAGAGTAAAGTAGATGCCAAGTGCTACTATTAATACTGAGAAGGCTGGGGGTGATGGTTTTAATTCCCTCCTACCTTCGGGTTTAGGTGGGTCAGGTCATGTCTCTTCTCTGAAAGGTTGAAAAGCTGCAAGTAAAGTGGGTTAGGGCGTTAGGTGAAGTGACCCCAGGCAGCGAGGCGGTGATTCTTGGAGCCGTCACCTGCTGTGACCCTAAGTAAGGGTCTTTCTCCAAAAGGAGGAAGTGACTAAGGCCCGGCCTAACTTTGACAGCCTTTGAGGTCTGCTCCTTGGAGTGTCCGCCCGCCCCCACCCCCACGTGGGGCCCTGCCTCCACGGGTTTGACGTCAGGGAGCCGCTGGGCCCTGCTGGCCCTCCCAGCCCTCTCATTGGCTGATTGAAGCAGGTCCCGCCTCTCACCAGGTACTTGTCATGGTGCTTGGATTGCAGCACATGAGCCAGCTCGCGCAGGTGGCCCCGGTGTCGCTGCTCGTCCGGCCGCGCGGGGAAAGAGGCGGCCAGGATCCGCTCCGTCACGTAGGTGAGGTCCAAGTCCCAGTGGCGCTCCATGAGCGGGTCCAGGCTGAAGCTCCTGGGGAGGAGGGGGCGAAGCTGTGTTAGGAGCGGGGCCAGGAGAGGGTGTGGGGCGGGCACTGGGAGGCTGGTGTGATGGAAAGGTGTCTGGCCGACTACAGGTGAGGCCTCCTGAGTCCTGACCTTTTGGGGGTGGGGCTGTCCTAGAGAGCTTTGCTGGGGGGAACTGCCCTGGGCTGAGGTGTGAAGGTGAAGGTGAAGTTGCTCAGTCGTGTCCGACTCTTTGCGACCCCATGGACTGTAACCTACTAGGCTTCTCTGTCCATGGGATTTTCCAGGCAAGAATACTGGAGTGGGTTGCCATTTCCTTCTCCAGGGGGTCTTCCCGACCCAGGGATCGAACCCGGTCTCCCGCATTGGAGGCAGACGCTTTAACCTCTGAGCCACCAGGGAGGGGTATGAGGAAAGGGCTCATGTGGGAGCACAACCGGCACCCTACTTACCTGGGTAGAGTGTTGCGCTGCTTTGAGTGGTTCAGAGACTTGGTGGATCCCTGGTGGATGAGATGAGATTTTGCACACATCTTTTGTGCCCCTCATTCTAGGCTTCCCCTCTCCAGAGTTCCATGAATTTTGCTCCAGGAGAGACCTAGGTCCTTAGTCCCAGAGCTATCTGCTTCCGCCCCCCCAACGTCCCCTGCAGCATCACCTTACCAGGTGCTCTATGCGCCTCACAGGGGCCGTGTTTCTCCGCTAGAGGGAGAGGGGGGAGGAAAAGGGAGTGGTTAGGGAAGGGGCAAGGACCAGTCTGGGCCTGGGGGCAGTGGGGAGGGGTTGTGTGTGTCCCTGTGAGGGCTGTATTAGGTGGGGCAGGGAGAGAGGGAGGAGTCCTAACCCTGAGCAGGCCCAAGACACAAGAGCAGAGAGCTCGAAAAGTTTTCCACTGTCTCAGGATGGCCACTATGCACAGCAGTCCATTCAAGGGAACTTCTTGGTGCCCCATCTGTGGCCACCAGACCTCTGGACACCGCAGCCTGGTTCTTTGGATCCCCCACCCCATCCCAGAGCACACTCACCAGCTCCACGGGAGGCAAAGCCTGACAGGATGAAGTCACCTGGAAGGAGACTGGAGTGAGGAGCTGAGCTGCTGGTGAAATGGGCTCTCCTGGGCTTAAGGATGGGGCCACCCCTCAGCTTCAGCAAGAAAGTGGAGGGGCTGTCAGCAGATGGGCACAGGCTGCAACTGAGGTTCCTCTATTTAAGGGAGCCTCCCCTCTGGCCTCTCGGCCTCCCACCCCTGGGCCCCCAACATGTTACTCTTGGCTCCCAGCCCCCTGCCCACACAGACCCCCATTCATCCAGCTGCAGGGTAGGAGTTATATATAGAGCCATGCAGGCAGGCCACAGCCAGGGACAGACACTAGCCTCTTTCACTGGGAGACCCCGCCCCTGGGCACACAGCTCCCCAAAGCAAGCTCCAAGGCCCTAGGACCCCTCACACTGCAGGAGGAGGACTAGGGCACCCCAGAGATGGGGCTGTCAATGGATAGTGGGTGCTGCCTACATCTCGCATCTTCCGCCCAGCCTTTCCAGGGCCCAGGACAAGATCCACTCAGGCATCCTGAGGACCCTTCCCCAGAGGGAAGGCACAGCCCATCCGGCCACCAGTCTCTGCTTTGACCCCCACCCACCCCACCCTTCCTCCTCCAGCTGGGTTCACACCTGCCTCCCAGGTTCCTCTGATGCAATGGCTGGGGACTGGGGCCTTGAGAGGCTGTTTTGGGGGTCTGGGGGATGGGGGGTCCGGTTTGGATCTGGGTGAGGACTCTGCTCATCTTTGGCGTGTCCATCCACAAAGTGCTGGAGTCACAGCCATTAAGGGAGACGCTGGCTTTTGTTTCAGGATTTAACTTCCCTGGAGTCTGGACTTCACTGTCTTACCACTGTTCTCCACCTGAAGCTGCTGCAGAGCCCTTGCCAGCCTCCACACACTTGACAGGTGTGGTGCCTCATCAGACACGGACTTCCCTTCACAGTTCTTTGCATGTGACATGGCTCTATCTTTTGGTTTTTAAATCCTCTTCTCAATACTTAAGTTAAACCTACTACAGATATTTACGTGAAGGGGCGTGAAGAAAGTCAAACTCTGGAGCTGTTCTGAGCTGAACTGTATGCTCTGGATTCGTATGTTTGTTGAAGTTCTAACCCCAGTGCCTCAGAATGAGACGGTGAGGAGAAATGAGGCCTTTCAGGTGGGCCCTCATCCAACGAGAAGAGATTGGGACGCAAGCCGAGAGAAGACCACGTGAAGACACGGAGAGAGGCCTTCAGAAACAAGCCCTGCCCATCCCTTGATCAGGGGCTTCTGGCTGCCAGAGCTATGAGATGGCATCTGTTCAAGAGCTGGGGCAGTCATGCTTCGTGATGGCACCTAGTGGGCTGCCACAGTGCCATTCTCCCTTTGGCTCCTCATAACAAAACTACCCAGATTTAGTTTATATAAACCTAACCGCAGGCAGAAGTCAATTGGTTTGGGATGACTTTCCTAGTAACCTTGTCAAGAAGGTGAGAAACTTAAAAGAACCTGGGTCTCCTGCATTGCAGGCAGATTCTTTACACTTGAACCACAGTGGAAGCCCCAGTAAAAGCCTAGTCTCACATAACAAAGATCTTAAGTATCTGAAATGCTAGACATTTAAAAAGATGGTCTGTTTTAAGCCACAGAACATTTGTGCAGATCGCTTTGCAGCAGCTTATGCCGGAGAAAATTCAATCTTCATTCTCAGCTGTTGTAGGTTAGAGCTTGTGTCATGATCCAGAAAAGGAACAGAAGCTTTTGAAAAAGGCCGTTTATTTGCTCTTCATTCCAGTGTCAAGTTTAAAGGCTTAGAAGTTGGACAGAGGACCTCAGAGATGACGTCCAAAAGTCTCTCCGCAGGAGGGGACGCTCCTAGAGATGAAGTGCTCGCCTCACTCCCAAATCTGCTTTAGAAGTTGGGTCCCAGTTTGTGGTCAGGTCCCTGCCTGTCCCAGGGCTGTGGGCTGCCTGTGAAAGTGAAAGCTGCTCAGTTGTGTCCAACTCTTTACAGCCCCGTGGACTACGGAGTCCATGGAATTCTCCAGGCCGGAATACTGGAGTGGTAGCCTTTCCCTTCTCCAGGGGATCTTCCCAACCCAGGGATCGATCCCAGTTCTCCTGCGTTGCAGGCAAGATTCTTTACCAGCTGAGCCACAAGGGAAGCATGGGGTGCTCAGGAGGGCCAGACAAAAACTGATGCAGGGAGGGGGTACACTGCCCACGGGCACCCGTTCATTGTAAGCCTCAGGAAATTAAAGTCAAGGCTGCCTCTCAATAAAGTACCACTTGGCAAACCTTGACCTGGGTGGGTTGTGTTTTTGCTGGGCTTCAGTGGGATTACTATTTTAAGAAATGGGATTTATTTGAAAATTATAAGAATCCTGTCCATGCAGCAGGCCTGAAAGTACTGTGTGCACCTGGCTATTGGTGAGATAGCTGATAACATCAGGTGTAAAAGCTGAGACTCGCTGAATACCAGTAAAAACCCTGTGTGGATTGACAGCTAATGTGAACCCAGTAAATGGTTTGAATTTGTGAATATCTGCATAAGAGATTATAAAATACCTTATGTTGTTTTTAAATATAAGGTTAACAGAAATTAAAATTTTCAGATCACCAGTACTGCTCTAAATAATGTCTTGTCTTTTTTTGCATATGGCACAGTTTAAGTTGTATGAGTGTGTGTATGTTGCAAGAACTACCCTTTCAAAGACCAGTCACACAAGCATTCTTCATCCATTGAGCTAATACATTTTACCTGTGGTTCTTAGTTACATTACTCTGTAGAGCTATGGGTGGTTATTCCTATTAATGAGGTGCAATTAATAACCTCTTTAGCCATATGTTCCCCTTTAGAACCTACAGGTGGTTTTCTCATTTTAAGACTATTTTAAAGTTGATTAATCTTTCCATGATTGTAACATAAACATTTGTAATATTCAGAAAAGTTGGAATGTTTAAGTCAGCATTGTTCCCCCACCAGGAAACTTTGGATGCATTTCCTTTGAATCTTCAACTTTAGTCTTTGTACCGGAACTCCACCAACATGTCCCTTTAAAAAATTAAACGTTGACAGATCAAGGTCAAGCTCAGGACTCTAGACAGCACTTCCCCACCGTCCTCACTGCCGTTAAATGCTGGCTGGGTATCATTTCAAAATACTAAGGACCAACTCGGGTTGTGTTCTCAGGCACCAATTATGAACACAAACCAGCACGTGTGCCACTCGAGTCTTTTACATAGCTGTTATTTTTGTTATATTTTTTCTATAGTTATTGAATTGGTAAATATTGAAGGTAGCCCAAGATAGCCCCCTCGTGCCAAGGTTATGTAGTGGACTAACTGGAGAGCAAAAACGTTTTCAGGGCGAGCTTCAGTTCCCTCACCCGTCCCCATTGCTGAATGATGCCATCTTTTCAGGTATGTTGGAGAAACTTCATTCTCAGGACAGCATGGATCTGGGCACCACAGGCCAGGGACCTTCAGAGCTGGCCAGACTCGCTGCCCCCACGCAGGTGCAGTTGCTTGCAGCGCGTGCGCACAGCCTGCCTCTCCAGCTTGTGTAGCTTCCCGTGTGCTGATGCCAGTCTGGTTTCAATCCTGGCGACGCTAAGGTAACTCGAGGCCTCACTTGTACCTGTAACCTGGGAACCTGAGAGCACGGGTGGGGTAGGGTCGGTGTGCAATGTGGGACACCAGCACGTGCTCAGGGAGTGACGGTTCACGTTGTTTTTGGTCCTGATGAGGGTGCTGGTTGGGTCTTAACAGGTGGTGTCAACAGTGGGTTTGTGTGTGTGTCTACCCTCCCTCCACCCCTACCCAGCTCGAGCCTGCCTGTACCCTAATACCTGGAACCCCCACCTCTTGCTGTTTCCCCACCCTCATAGCTGAGCCTGAAGCTGTTTGGTTACCTCGGCTTACGAACTGTTCACACCTGGTTTCTTAAATGGTGTCCAGATTTAGAAGAGTTGTGGAACAAGCCATCAGGTTGAAGCCAGGACCTTGGAGGCATTTGGTCCCGACAGGAACAGCAGGGCATGAGCACGTGGTCATGGCCAGAGCAGGTTCTGCTTCAGGAGGGGGTGGCCACTGGGGCCCCGTGAAGCTGTTGGACTTCCAGCAGCTCTGAGTCTGCTAAGGAGGAGGCAGTTCTCCAAGTTCTAGGATGTGATGCTCAGGACAGCGGGTGGTTGGAGCGCTCCTGGCTTCAATCACAGGTGTAGCTGCTCTACCAGACCATGACTGTTTCTGTCAAGCGTTTCTGGTTTTAGCAGTGGTGTGTCACTCCCACTTTGACCCCAGGAACCAGTCGCTGTGTCTCACTGCCCAGATTGTCCCAAGGCCTGGTTCCTCCCGTTGCGGGCAAAGTTGGTTTGATTCTGTGCCATTTCTGCCTATACTTGGTTCACAAGGTGGTACCTTCTTGCCTTTGAGGGTCCATCAGCAGGTCATGAGTGAGTGTGTCTTCATGTCTGGCTCCAGGACACCCTTCTGGAGGCACTGTGCTCAGCAGCCTGCGTGTCTGTCTCTTCGGTGTTGATCGTGCATCTGCTCCCCATCTGCTGAGTGCAGGCCTGACCTCTGTGCTGGAGACAGAAGGGGGCTGAACACTTCCCTGCTGAGTGCAGGCCTGACCTCTGTGCTGGAGACGGGAGGGGGCTGAACACCTCCCTGCTGAGTCCTGGCCTGTCCTCTGTACTGGAGATGGAAGGGGGCTGAGCACCTCCCTGCTGAGTCCTGGCCTGTCCTCTGTGCTGGAGACAGGAGAGGGCTGAGCACCTCCCTGCTGAGTCCTGGCCTGAGCTCTGTGCTGGAAACCGAAGAGGGCTGACCACCTCCCTGCTGAGTCCTGGCCTGTCCTCTGTGCTGGAGATGGGCAGGGGGTGGGGTAGGGACCGAGCACCTTCCTGCCAGGGAAGCTCATCTTCAGTGTGGCAGACAGACTGTCAACAGAAAAATACATAGAGCAGGTCAGATAGTCAGAGGTGCTGGAAAGAAGAAAGAAGGTAAGGGCCTGGAGAGCAATGAGGGTGGGTGACAGGCAGTTGGTGATGGAAGGACTCCTTCGAGAGGGGGCTGTTTGGAAACGGAGTGAGCCGTGTATCTGGGGAGACCTTCCAGTTTGAAGGCCCTGATCCCAGAGTGAGTGTGTGGCACTCAGGAGCAGGAGCCCAGTGTGACAGTGGCTGGTGAGTCTCAGGGACAGGAGGGCTGGAGGAGCTGGGAGCCACATGTGTCAGGCCCCAGAGTTCATGGCAGGGACCCTGTTCTATTTTGAGTGTTGAGGAGGCCCTGGAAGGGCTGAGGGCAGTGCTTGATCTGATCCACCCACCAGGATGCCCACCGTGACTGTTGCTTTGACCACGTAGGGGTCTATGGGTGCCAATGTCACCCCCTCAGGGGGTGTTAAAAGTCACTCACCCTGTGTCATATTTCAGGAGAACATCTTTGTGAATGTTTAATTGAAAGAAAATGTAAGCTTTTTCTTTTTATAGTGGGAAATTTTAAACATAAAGAGTGGCCTAGTTTACTGAACTTGATATGCCCATCACCAATTTTGTAATTCTCAACACGGCTGAGCTTATTTCTTCTACACCTCCACCCCCTCCTACCCAGTCCCGCATGCGTGCGCATCTTGCTTGGTCTTTGGAAAATAACCACAGTCTCGTTATCACACCAAAAAAGTTTATCTGTTTTTGCTTCATACACTGAATATATCCAGTCAGGGAAAAGTCAAGTTTATAATTGGGTCCTTTGCTTTCTAGGAGCCACAACACCTCATTGTGGAGGGGTGTCCTGTCCACATCACATGTGTGACTCTTGGGTTTGTGTTTGCACCCAGTCAGGGAGGACACAAAGGGTTTAGAGTGAAACAGCCGGGCAGCACCCCTACCATGGTATTCAGGTCAAACTCTAATTAAACTTGGGCCTGCTCAGTTCAGTTCAGCTGCTCATTCATGTCCAACTCTTTGTGACCCCATGGACTGTGGCACAACAGGCTTCCCTACCCATCACCAACTCCTGGAGCTTACTCAAACTCAGGTCCATTGAGTGGGTGATGCCATCCAACCATCTCATCCTCGGACATCCCCTTCTCCTCCCCACTGAGTCTTTCCCAGCATCAGGGTCTTTTCCATTGAGTCAGTTCTGTGCATCAGGTGGCCAAGGTATTGGAGTTTCAGCTTCAGCATCAGTCCTTCCAATGAATATTCAGGACTGATTTCCTTTAGGATGGACTGGTTGGATCTCCTTGCAGTCCAAGGGACTCTCAAGGGTCTTCTCCAACACCACAGTTCAAAAGTATCAATTCTTCGGTTCTCAGCTTTCTATATAGTCCAACTCTCACATCCATACATGACCACTGGAAAAACCATAGCTTTGACTAAATGGACCTTTGTGACAGTAATGTCTGCTTTTTAATATGCTGTCTAGGTTGGCCATAACTTTTTTCCAAGGAGTAAGCGTCTTTTAATTTCATGGCTGCAATCACCATCTGCAGTGATTTTGGAGCCCCCCCAAAATAAAGTCTGCCACTGTTTCCCCATCTATTTCCCATGAAGTGATGGGACCAGATGCCATGATCTTAGTTTTCTGAATATTGAGCTTTAAGCCAACTTTTTCACTCTCCTCTTTCACTTTCATCAAGAGGCTCTTTAGTTCTTCACTTTCTTTCATAAGGGTGGTGTCATCTGCATATCTGAGATTATTGATATTTCTCCCTGTAGTCTTGATTCCAGCTTGTGCTTCCTCCAGCCCAGCATTTCTCATGATGTATTCTGCATAAAAGTTAAATAAGCAGGGTGACAATATACAGACTTGACGTACTCCTTTTCCTGTTTGGAACCAGTCTGTTGTTCCATGTCCAGTTCTAACTGTTGCTTCCTGACCTGCATACAGATTTCTCAAGAGGCAGGTCAGATGGTCTGGTATTCCCATCTTTTTAAGAATTTTCCACAGTTTGTTGTGATCCACAGACTCAAAGGCTTTGGCATAGTCAATAAAGCAGAAATACCCACACTCAGTAAAGCGGGTCTACTGACACCCCTTGGTGGTGAAGGGAAGTGCAGCATTTATCGCAGCACTGAACAGGGAGTCCAGGTAGCTCGTGCTCTAAAGGCCCAAACTTCCCTGATAAATTCCGAGAAAGGTTTTTAAAGACATGGTGAGGGAGAAGGTGTCGTGGGGTGTGTGATCCGCTGGAGGACATTGTTCTGATTGGTTGGTTGGTGGTGAGGTAATCAGGAGTCAATCCATCAACCTGGCTTTAACTATTCTGGGGTCTGTGTGCTTGTGATCAACATACAGTCAGCTTCTTCCACCTGTGGGGGTTTCGGTTTCTGCAAAGCAAAGGAAATGGCTCAAAATATTATTTGTAGCCCTTGAGGAGCAACTGAAGGACCTTGACTTTCTTAATGGCTAAACTCTTATTTTGTCTTGGCTATTTTCCTTTCTGTATTTTCTCACTTCTTGGATTAATTTTACTCTTTGGAACTCAGGGAAGGCCAAGGAGGCAGAAGCTCTTCTGCAGACAGGAGGCGGACTGGGGATGTGGACAAGGGAAGGGTAATCTGTTCTGAGAAGGCCACAGAGTCCTTCCCAGTTACAGGACCAGGTCAGAAAGACCAACTCCCTTGTCTTAGGTTTGTTATTTGCAGAACAGGAGAAACGGAGGACGAGATGAGACGCTGGGAACAGAGAAACCTAACAGATGGTTGTGATGAAAATCAGAGCTGTGCTCACCTGTGGCAGGAGGTGGGCGGGGACTGAGGCTGCAGAGGCCTTCCAGGAGCAGTGAAGATGCTCGGAGCTGGAGCTGGCTGGTGACTCTTGTAGCTCAAGAGGTGTTAAGTATAAACTTGAGGAGTATGCATTTGATTGTTTATAGCTAAAAAAAAAAAATGGTGGAAGGGACAAAAAGCTCTCCTGAAGGCCAGGCTTGAGAGAGAACAGCATGAGGTAGAGAAGGCATCGGCCATCACTCGCCCTCGCTGCAACAGCCTGGACCGGGTCTCGAACACCCAGCACCACCAGGTCACAGGTAAGAAGGGGCTGAACAGAGACCCTCCGAGAGCTCTGACGAACCAGAGGTGGGTTGGGGCCAGAAAAACGGGGCTGGGAGGGGACACAGGCCGTCAGACAAGGGCTCCTCAGCACCACTCAGAATTGCAGGAGAGCAGACAGAGGTCGAGGCGAACGCTGGTCCCGCTCTGAGAGGCTTGAAGGGGCTTTCTGGGGTCCGGGACAGCAAGCGGGGACTAACCAGAGGACAGAGCCGGGCAGATGCAGTGAGCGGCGCTAGGTCATTGTCCGTCTTGCTGTGGGGCTGGTGGTCTGTGTGCTTGCTGAGTCCTGGGTGCTGCCCTTACACCTGAGCCGTGTGAAATTCTCCTGGTGGGGCCCCTATCTAGTCTCCCTTCAGGATGACTCAGAGGTATGAGGCCAAGTTGAACTTTGTAGTCGGGGCCCAAGCTCCCCAGTCTCGAGGCCCCTGGGCTCTGCGTCTGCTGGGCTCTGTGGTGATTTGGACGACGTGGTGTCATCAGACGTGGTAGAGACCATCCCACCTGTCCTTGCTGTGTAAGAAGGAAGGGCTGGGGGAGCCCGTCTGCCAGTCTGTCTACAACCTGGCTACCGAGACGTGGTCCTGTACCTGCAGTGTCACCTGGGAGCTGACCAGGAATGCAGAGTCAGCCTCCACGCAGGTGGCCCCAGTCAGAAGCTGTAGTTTAACGAGATCCCATGTGATTCTTGTGCACATAACTGAGAGCCACTGCTCTGCAGCACGTCAGCTCTCCACCCCCACGCCACAGAGTCTACCAACTTTTCCCCCAATGGAGAACAGTAAGGAATAATGAAGTAATTCATCTTACCCTGACCAGGAAGCTCTTTAATTAATTTTGCTTCCATGAAATACATAATTTGAAAGCATCTCTCAAGTAAACAGATTCCATTTTCTGGTAACTGATCACTCCATTTAAAAATTTTAATCAAAGACATACATCATTCCCTGTCAGAACCTCTGTTCAGCCTTAGGATACCAGGGGTTCCTCCACTGACTTGCTGTAATTCCAGCAAAAAGCAGAGATACGCTGTTTGGTTAGCCTGTGAGGCTTTGTAAGGTTAATTGCAGTGTTTCCATTTGAGCATTTTCGAATATTGAATTTAAACCAGGTGAAGAGCATTTGACCATCAGCCTGCCCTCGTGCAGTCAGGCTGATGAGAACGGCTGATGAGATTAAATGAAGCTGGGAGAGGCTAAATTGCTCATCTCCTGGTCAGCTCAGACTCAGACAGGCTCTGAGATACAGAAGAGATTGGGGCTATGGAGCCCAGGAAGAAATAACTCCCACCCTTGACAGGGACAAGCATGGAGTCTGTAACTTGGTACACACACAATACACTCCTCAGTGAACTAAAACTTTGCAGCAGCATTTTTTTAAGAGAGCTCAACAAAAAGATTCTGAAATTAATCTGGAAAAATAAATGTGAAAAACAGTTCAAGATACAGGCAAATAAGGAAAGACAGTAAAAATAACAGCAAGGAGAAAGGACTTGTCTACTGTTATTAAAATACATTACAAAGCCATGATGACTTAATACCCAGCATTCAACAGATGGGTCAAATCACGAAAGTATGGAAACAGACACATGGTTTGTCAAACTTCACTGTATAACAAAGGTGATATATTGTGCTGGTGAAATTATTAAAAATGATTACTGCAACTTAATGAACTTAACGAAATGAAAAAAGGAATTCCAGTGCTACATGCTCCTTTAAAATGAACACGCAGGAGGGCAGCAGCCCACATATGCGGGTCCCTGGAGGATAGTCCTGCCCCCTGCACCACAGGGTCACCCCCACCGCAGCCCGGAGCCAGCCCTGAAACGTGGACAGAGGAAGAAGAAGGCCCTGCTGATCAGCAGTGGTAGCTGAAGAAAGGAGGCCAGAGTAACCTCTACCAGCCATATGCAAACTGAAGCCCTGGGTGCAAACCAGGCAGCAAAGGAAGCCTGTGGGTGGAGCAAGAAACCAGCAAGCAGAGATTGGGGGTGGCGGGGGTGGGGGCGGTCGCTGAAAGTCAAAAGCCTGACCTGCCTCCTCCAATATATGCACTTTTACTGATTTACACATTATATATTATACTCGTGGGCTTCCCCGCTCAGTTGGTGGAGAATCTGCCTGCAATGCAGGAGACCTGGTTCGATTCCTGGGTTGGGAAGATCCGCTGGAGAAGGGATAGGCTACCCACTCCAGCATTCTTGGGCTTCCCTTGTGGCTCAGCTGGTAAAGAATCTGCCTGTAGGGAGACCTGGGTTCGATCCCTGGGTTGGGAAGATCCCCTGGTGAAGGGAAAGGCTACCCACTCCAGTATTCTGGCCTGGAGAATTCCAGGGACTGTATAGTCCATGGGTCGCAAAGAGCTGGACACAACTGAGTGGCTTTCACTTTCATTATATGTGTGGTATTGCACAGACGTATTTGGCAAGTGGTTGTCAGGGGTAGCATATGGAAAAAAAAACAAATTTGAAAGGACAAGACAGCAAGTAAATGGTGTTATTAGCCCAGGGGATGGATACCTGAGTACTATTCTATAAATGGAACGTATTTTTGTACACCTTATGTATGTTCTGTTTTCCTGTAAAATCTTTATGTGCACAGAAGTAGAAGGGCTGATATTTTCTTTCTACACCCCCTGTTGGATGTGCTCCTGAGTCTGGAGATGAGTGCTTTGGAGTCGGTGGCGTCCTGGGTTTAGATCCCACCTACGCCCGCTCTTAAAGTACCTTCCCTCCCTACCCCAGCCCCTCTCTCCGGAGTTTCTTCATGAGCTTCTGTTTTTCTTCAACCATAAAAGGCAGACTAAAATAGTAGTGAAATCCTTTGTAAACATGAAAATAAAGGCAAAAAGCATAGAGTAAGTCCTTGCTAGGCTTAATCAAAATCATACAGCAGAGTTACTATCACTAATATGAAAGGAATGTTTACAATTCCATAATGAAGTAGAAGATGAGCACCCCATGAGAGCTGGACAAAGGACATGAAGAGCTCAGAAAAGAATATCAAAGTTAACAGCCATACCTACAAAAAAAAAACAAACCAACAACAATAGTGGTCAAATAATGCCAATTAAATCAGTGGCGGTATCATCCCTCAGGTTGACAAAACACTGAGAAGAATGTTGCCCAATAAGGAGGCGGCTCGGGAGAAATGGACCCTCACAAAGAACTGGTGGAATATAAGGTGTGGCAGCCAGCCAAGACGTGGAGACGCTGGGGGTTATAACTGTTTCCTTGGGTTTGATCTGACTGGAGAGAGGCGTAGCCAGGATCCAGCTCTGGATTCCCACCTGGGGAAGTCCAGGGAGGAAAGGCTCCTGGTCACATGCCATTGTGGACATTCACCCCGCACCTCATACGTGGATAAGGACAACCTGGCCCTCCTCCAGCCCCTATAATACTAGAGGATGCTGTCAGGGCCCTGCTGGAGCAGCAGGAGAGCTTGGTGCCACCAGACTCAGCAAGGAAACCATGGTCCACCCAGGGCCTCTCACCACCAGCCAGTATCCCTCACTGAGTCACAGTCTCCACATCAATTAAGTGGGGATAATTCCACCTGCTCTGCCAGTCCCCTCCCCCCAGGATTGTTGTGAGGCTCACACGAGATGAGGAACAAATGGGGAAAATATTTGCAATATACATGAGAGATTACTAAAATCTCTGATATATGAAAGTTCTTGAAATAGAAAACGATTAACATTTCAAGAGAAAAAGGACAAAGGACATGAAGACTATTCATAGAACAGCAAATGACTGGCAGCAGCAGGTGGGATTCAGCATCACTCATGATGAAGGCGAAGCATCAGTGAGTCACTTTGTTCACTTCTAAAACTGGCCCGAATGAGTGGTGATACCCAGAGTCAGCGAAGATGGAAAGTGAGCCCTCCACAGTGGGAGTGGGGGACTGTAAACGGCTATAGTCCTTCAGATTACTATGTCTATATGTGCCAAAAGCATTAGGTTCAGTAATCCTGTCTTTGGAAGTTTATCCTAAAGAAATAACCGGATAAACATTTGAAGAAGTAAGGGTGTTCCTCACTACATCTTCAGAGGTGAGCTTTGTTAGATTATGGTCCCTCTGCATAATGGAATTGTGTGGCCCCATTGAAAATGATGTGGCGACATCTCTGGTGGTCCAGTGGCTTAACACCTTGTGCTCCCAGTGCAGGGGGCCTGGGTTCCATCCCTGGTCAGGGAACTAGATCCCACATACAGCCCCCAAGAGCCAGCGCAGCCAAATGAATAATTTTAAAACATGATGATGTGAACCTGAAGTCCTTGACAAGGAAGGATGTCCACAGTCTGTCAAATAAAAGCAAAGGTGGTTACAATTACATTTCTGTATGATAGGATGTGGGTTTTACAGTGAGCATGTGTTGCTTTAATAAAAATACATAAAAGTCGCCCCGTTTTATTTTGAAAAGACAAATACGAATACAATGTTTGGAAGCAGTATATAACATTAGTGACTAAGCTCTGAGTGGGAGGTTATGATTTGCCTTCATCTTCTATTTCCTTAAATTTTTGTATGAATATTAATTTTACAATCAGAAGAAAACCTTGGGGAAGGGAGCATTTTCCCACAAGATCTGGTTGGGGCAAAGCTTCTTTTTTTAATGATTTTTTTGGCTGTGCTGGTCTTCATTACTGCATGTGGGTTTTCTCTGCTGCAGAGGGCAGGGCTACTCTCCAGATGCGGTCTGCAGGCTTCTCCTCGCCATGGCTTCTCTCGTTGCCAAGCGCGGGCTCCGGGGTGCTCAGGCTTCAGTAGCTGGGCAAGTGGGCTCAGAGGTTGCGGCACATGGGCCCCGCAGCATGTGGGATCTTCCTGGACCAGGGCTCAAACCTGTGTCCCCTGCATTTGGTAGGTGGATCCTTAACCTCTGGACCACCAGGGAAGCCCCCCAAATCATTTCTAAGTTAAATCTTCACTCATTGTCATTCCCAGTTTCCTGAAGAGGCCACAGCTTGCTTTTCTAGAGTTGACTGTTCTGCTCGGGGGATGATCCCTAGCCTGACTTATGCTTCCACTGAGCCCACAGTCCAGGCCCTACCCAGGGATGAGAAAGCCATGGCGCTTTCACACTTTGGGAGGAAAAACTAGTGAGGGAAGAAGGAGGNTGACTGTTCTGCTCGGGGGATGATCCCTAGCCTGACTTATGCTTCCACTGAGCCCACAGTCCAGGCCCTACCCAGGGATGAGAAAGCCATGGCGCTTTCACACTTTGGGAGGAAAAACTAGTGAGGGAAGAAGGAGGCCTTAGGCCCCGTGAGGGAATGGATGAGGTGACCGATGGGGGACATGGTGACAGGAGGGTCAAGGCAGGGGGGAGCTGACTTTTGCTGCCAGAGGGCTGGGTGGTGGCCCTTACAGCCCCCCTGGAGCGGATATAAGGGACAGATGAGTGTGGGTGAGAAGGCCCTGGGATGGAAGGAGTGTTATTTGGGGAGGGATATGTGTGAGGTGTCTTGAAACTGCCTGGAAGGACGTTTACTAACCTTCCCTGGTGGAGCGGGGGCAAGGCCCCAGGCAGGCTTGTGTCCAGGTCTGAGACACTGAGCAAGCTCCTCAGCATGACCAAGAGAGGAGGAGCTCAGGCTCCCAGGCTGGAGGGTGGTGAGGGGAATCTGGAAGGAGAGGCGGTAACGTGGAGGAAGGTGATGTCTCCCTTCCCCTCCCATGTCCCTGAGATTGAAACAAACCATGGGATGCTCCCTGCAGCTAGAGATTTGGTTGGTCTGGGGCAGGGGCAAGTCTGGGACCTTTTCTTGTTGGTTTTTACATTCTCCCCTCGCTATTTTTTTTCCCACCTCTGAGGCATTTTATTTGTATGTGTTACATCCCTAGGCTTCCCTAGTGGCTCAGATGGTAAAGCATCTCCCTACAATGCAGGAGATGGGAGTTTGCTTCCCTGGGTCAGGAAGATCCTCTGGAGAAGGAAATGGCAACCCACTCCAGTACTCTTGCCTGGAAAATCCCATGGACGGAAGAACGTGGTAGGCTATAGTCCATGGGGTCGCAAAGAGTCGGACACGACTGAGTGACTTCACTTTCACTTACATCCCTAGAAAAAGAATCCAAGGATTTTCCCTCCTGTGCATTTTTATCTTGCTTCTTCATGGTCCATGATGCCAGCTGAGGTTGTCAATACAATGAAACCAAACTGACATGTTGGGAGCAGGTTCAGTTCAGTTCAGTCAGTTCAGTCAGTTCAGTCGCTCAGTCGTGTCCGACTCTTTGCGACCCCATGAATCGCAGGACGTCAGGCCTCCTTGTCCATCACCAACTCCCGGAGTTCACTCAAACTCATGTCCATCGAGTCAGTGATGCCATCCAGCCATCTCATCCTCCGTCGTCCCCTTCTCCTCCTGCCCCCAATCCCTCCCAGCATCAGAGTCTTTTCCAATGAGTCAATTCATCGCATGAGGTGGCCAAAGTACTGGAGTTTCAGCTTTAGCATCATTCCTTCCAAAGAAATCCCAGGGTTGATCTCCTTCAGAATGGACTGGTTGGATCTCCTTGCAGTCCAAGGGACTCACAAGAGTCTTCTCCAACACCACAGTTCAAAAGCATCAATTCTTCAGCGCTCAGCCTTCTTCACAGTCCAACTCTCACATCCATACATGACTACTGGAAAAACCATAGCCTTGACTAGACGGACCTTATCAGCAAAGTAATGTCTCTGCTTTTGAATATGCTATCTAGGTTGGTCATAACTTTTCTTCCAAGGAGTAAGCGTCTTTTAATTTCATGGCTACAGTTACCATCTGTGATTTTGGAGCCCCCCAAAATAAAGTCTGACACTGTTTCCACTGTTTCCCCATCTATTTCCCATGAAGTGATGGGACTGGATGCCATGATCTTCGTTTTCTGAATGTTGAGCTTTAAGCCAACTTTTTCGCTCTCCTCCTTCACTTTCATCAAGAGGCTTTTTAGCTCCTCCTCACTTTCTGCCATAAGGGTGGTGTCATCAGCATATCTGAGGTTATTGATATTTCTCCCGGCAATCTTGATTCCAGCTTGTGTTTCTTCCAGTCCAGCGTTTCTCATGATGTACTCTGCATATAAGTTAAATAAGCAGGGAGACAATATACAGCCTTGACGTACTCCTTTTCCTATTTGGAACCAGTCTGTTGTTCCATGTCCAGTTCTAACTGTTGCTTCCTGACCTGCATACAGATTTCTCAAGAGGCAGGTTAGGTGGTCTGGTATTCCCATCTCTTTCAGAATTTTCCACAGTTTATTGTGATCCACACAGTCAAAGGCTTTGGCATAGTCAATAAAGCAGAAATAGATGTTTTTCTGGAACTCTCTTGCTTTTTCCATGATCCAGCGGATGTTGGCAATTTGATCTCTGGTTCCTCTGCCTGTTCTAAAACCAGCTTGAACATCAGGGAGTTCACGGTTCACATATTGCTGAAGCCTGGCTTGGAGAATTTTGAGCATTACTTTACTAGCGTGTGAGATGAGTGCAATTGTGCGGTAGTTTGAGCATTCTTTGGCATTGCCTTTCTTTGGAATTGGAATGAAAACTGACCTTTTCCAGTCCTGTGGCCACTGCTGAGTTTTCCAAATTTGCTGGCATATTGAGTGCAGCACTTTCACAGCATCATCTTCCAGGATTTGAAACAGCTCAACGGGAATTCCATCACCTCCACTAGCTTTGTTCTTAGTGATGCTTTCTAAGGCCCACTTGACTTCACATTCCAAGATGTCTGGCTCTAGATTAGTGATCACATCCTCATGATTATCTGGGTCGTGAAGATCTTTTCTGTACAGTTCTTCTGTGTATTCTTGCCACCTCTTCTTAATATCTTCTGCTTCTGTTAGGTCCATACCATTTCTATCCTTTATCGAGCCCATCTTTGCATGAAATGTTCCCTTGGTATCTCCAATT
Source organism: Oreotragus oreotragus (assembly GCA_006410675.1). Taxonomy (NCBI): domain Eukaryota; kingdom Metazoa; phylum Chordata; class Mammalia; order Artiodactyla; family Bovidae; genus Oreotragus; species Oreotragus oreotragus. Next base: position 265,040 of record SJYX01005301.1, read on the forward strand.
CTCTTGAAGAGATCTCTAGTCTTTCCCATTCTGTTGTTTTCCTCTATCTCTTTGCATTGATTGCTGAAGAAGGCTTTCTTATCTCTTCTTGCTATTCTTTGGAACTCTGCATTCAGATGCTTATATCTTTTCTTTTCTCCTTTGCTTTTCGCCTCTCTTCTTTTCAGTGCTATTTGTAAGGCTTCTCCAGACAGCCATTTTGCTTTTTTGCATTTCTTTTCCATGGGGATGGTCTTGATCCCTGTCTCCTGTACAATGTCACGAACCTCATTCCATAGTTCATCAGGAACTCTGTCTATCAGATCTAGGCCCTTAAATCTATTTCTCACTTCCACTGTATAATCATAAGGGATTTGATTTAGGTCATACCTGAATGGTCTAGCGGTTTTCCCTACTTTCTTCAATTTAAGTCTGAATTTGGAAATAAGGAGTTCATGATCTGAGCCACAGTCAGCTCCTGGTCTTGTTTTTGTTGACTGTATAGAGCTTCTCCATCTTTGGCTGCAAAGAATATAATCAATCTGATTTCGGTGTTGACCATCTGGTGATGTCCATGTGTAGAGTCTTCTCTTGTGTTGCTGGAAGAGGGTGTTTGCTATGACCAGTGCATTTTCTTGGCAAAACTCTATTAGTCTTTGCCCTGCTTCATTCCGCATTCCAAGGCCAAATTTGCCTGTTACTCCAGGTGTTTCTTGACTTCCTACTTTAGCATTCCAGTCCCCTATAATGAAAAGGACATCTTTTTTGGGTGTTAGTTCTACAAGGTCTTGTAGGTCTTCATAAAACCGTTCAACTTCAGCTTCTTCAGCATTACTGGTTGGGGCATAGACTTGGATAACTGTGATATTGAATGGTTTGCCTTGGAAATGAACAGAGATCATTCTGTCGTTTTTGAGATTGTATCCAAGTACTGCATTTTGGACTCTTTTGTTGACCATGATGGCTACTCCATTTCTTCTGAGGGATTCCTGCCCGCAGTAGTAGATATAATGGTCATCTGAGTTAAATTCACCCATTCCAGTCCATTTTAGTTCGCTGATTCCTAGAATGTCGACGTTCACTCTTGCCATCTCTTGTTTGACCACTTCCAATTTGCCTTGATTCATGGACCTGACATTCCAGGTTCCTATGCAATATTGCTCTTTACAGCATCGGACCTTGCTTCTATCACCAGTCACATCCACAGCTGGGTATTGTTTTTGCCTTGGCTCCATCCCTTCATTCTTTCTGTAGTTATTTCTCCCCTGATCTCCAGGAGCATATTGGGCACCTACTGACCTGGGGAGGTTCTCTTTTGGTATCCTATCATTTTGGCTTGTCATACTGTTCATGGGGTTCTCAAGGCAAGAATACTGAAGTGGTTTGCCATTCCCTTCTCCAGTGGACCACATTCTGTCAGACCTCTCCACCATGACCCACCCGTCTTGGGTTGCCCCACGGGCATGGCTTGGTTTCATTGAGTTAGACAAGGCCCTGGTCCTAGTGTGTTTAGATTGAGTAGTTTTCTGTGAGTATGGTTTCAGTGTGTCTGTCCTCTGATGCTCTCTTGCAACACCTACCATCTTACTTGGGTTTCTCTTACCTTGGGCGTGGGGTATCTCTTCACGGCTGCTCCAGCAAAGCACAGGCGCTGCTCCTTATTTTGGATGAGGGGTATCTCCTCACCACCGCCCTTCTTGACCTTCAACGTGGGATAGCTCCTCTAGGCCCTCCTGTGCCCGCACAGCCACAGCTCCTTGAACATTGGGAGCAGGTTATTCTGCCATTTTTCTAGATCTTTGAGTTGCGCATCAAATCTAGGGCGGATCACTCCACACTTATGTAGCCTTCCTGTGAGGTTCACAGCAATTTTCCCAGCCCTGTGATCATCAATGATTTGAAATTCGCCAATGTAACCATGCTTCATCATCACAGTTAGAGACCTGAGGATGACTTTGGAGCACAGCCTAAAAGGACCTGGCGTTTGTCTCTCTCTTTGGCATTGTTGATACCTGAGAGCAGCAGCCAGGACATTCATGCGCACCATTCTGGCGGCACGGGAAGATGGCGGAAACAGCTCTCCTCACATTTTAGTTGAACATTTTCAAATTCACAGAATGCAGACTTCCCCTTTCCTTAGAGCAAACCTTTGGTCACTTTTAAAATTTAGTTCACTTATCTGGTTGCGTTTCTCTTTCTTGCTCTGCACAGGCTTTGTCTAGTTGTGGCGAAGGGGGAGTGCTGCATGGCAGGGGCTTCTTGTGTTGGTGGCTTCTGTAGCTGTAGAACATGGGTTCTGGGGCGTGTGGCCTTTAGTGGCTAAGCATGGACTTTAGTTGCTCTCTGGCATGTGGAATTTTCCTGGACCAGGGATTGAACTCTTGTCCCCTGCATTGGCAGGCAGAGTCTCACCCACTGGACCACCATTGGATTCTTATCCAATATCAGACCACTGGACCAGTATTGTTACATCTTTGCTGTATTTGCTTTACCTGTGAGTATATGTTTCTTCTTCTTTTTTTTTTTTCCCCCTTTGGCTGAACCATTTGAAGTTCCTGTGTAAGATTCTATCTCCCTAAAATATTTCAGCATGAAATATCTAGAAATAAGATCACTTATTCTGCATAGCCAAAAATCGCATTTTCACACCTAAGCAAAGTAGCAGTAATTCCTTAAGTACCGTCTAGCATCCAGTTTACGTTCGGATGTCCTGTTTGTCCCCTCTTTGGGTTTGTTCTTTCTCCCTCCCCTCCCTTCTGTTCTCTTTTCCATTCTAGGATCTAAGCATGGCCCATGTGTTACATTTGGCTCTATCTCTGCTGTCTCTTTTCCCCTAAAACACATTAAAAAAGATTTGATTCACTTTGAACTATCTAGGCCAGTCCTTACAGAATCCTACTTTCTGGATTTGACTGCTTGCTCCTTCTTGGTGTTGCTCACTTGTTTCTGTCCCTGCTTTCTGCAGTTGTGGACAGAGGCTTGCATAGACACAGCGAGGCAGCCAGCAGGTCCATTCCCAGGGGGCGCTGCGTAGTGCCTCCTGCGCCTGCGCATTGCAGGCTGGCCGACCCTCTGGTATCACCGGTGCTGCTTCCTTGCCTGGTGAAAGCAGTGACTTCTTCCCTAAAACTCTGTCCCCACCGTGTTTTTAGCACCATTGATGATCCTTGCCTGGATCATTTATTTTATTAGCAGTGCCAAGGTGATAATGTCCCTCTTTTTCTCATTCTGTCTACATATATGACCAGCATCCTTCTTTAAAGAGGAAGAGCTTTTCTTCCTTGCTGTCCCACTCTGCCCAACCCTGTCTCACTTTAGGATTCACAGATTATTTCTTATTCAGTGTGTTGGTATTTCAATAAGGTCATTCTTTCAGATGCTGTAATTGATTCAGATGAACAGGTCCGGTTCAGATTAACATGGGGGTTTTCTTACCGTCTTTTATTTTATACTCACATCTTTTTTTTTTTTTTTTTTCCCCTCTTAGGATGAAAATCTTGGTTCTTGTAAGATGAATATATTTATTTAGTCATTTGCATTATCTAAAAACATACAGCTGTTTCCAATTTTAACCTAGATTGCAACTAATAATGAGCCTACTGGGAAAGGTTCCCAATTTATATAAATACATCTCATGAAGCATGTACAGAGTACTTTTCAAAATTGACAGGAATTATTCTTTTCTAAGTGTGGTTATGTTATTGATTTGATATGCATTGGGTTTATTTGTGCTTTTATAAATTTGATTTTAGGAATTGCCTTTTTCCTTCCTTTTTCTTAAAAATTAATTTTGAATAAGTCATTGGCATGGTTTAAAAGTCAGAACCATGTAAGAAATTATATGGTTTCCATTCGATCTCTGTGGAGTGTGGGGAACTATTTTCTTAGTTTCTGATTTATCTTTCTTAGGTTTCTTTTTGCAAAAATGAGCAAATACATGTAGATATTCTTATATCTGCTTTTTTACACAAAAGTTAGAATTCTGTATACAACGTTCTAGACCTTTCTTTTTTCACAGACAGTATATCCTAGAAATTACTCCATCTCAGCGTATAGAGTTCGTTCTAATTTTTTTAAACTCATTGAAAAGTTATTTTTGGTTGCACTGGGTCTTCACTGCTGTGTGTGGGCTTTCTCTAGCTGCGCTGCACTGTCTTCTTATTCCAGTGACTTCTCTTGGCTCAGAAGTTTCTGCCCTCGGGCTTAGCTGCTCTGCAGAAGGTGGAGTCTTCCCAAGCCAGACATTGAACCTGTGTCCTCGGCATTGGCAGGTCGATTCTTAACACCAGGGAAGTTCTTCTTTTTCATGGCTGCCTCTCCATAAAGCCACATATTCTACCATGGGGATAGAGCATAATGTGTTCAATAAGCTTTCTACTGATCAATATTCGGGCTACTTTCAATGTTTTGCTGTAATAATAGTGGCACAGTAGATAACCCAGCACTTGCAGTGTTTTAGTATTTGTGGACATACATTTTAGGAGTTGATTCCTAGAAGTGGTTTGATAAGTCAGAGAGAAACTGCATATTTAGGTGTGTTTTTATTTTCCCCCTAAATTCTCCTCCACAGCAGTTGCTATGCAATTTTTTACCCACTAGAAAATTAGGAGAGTGTGTGTTTTATCACAGCTTGCCAACAGAATGTTTTGCGCAGCGTTTGGATTTGTTCCTTTCTAATTAGTGAGAAATTGTGGTTTTAGTATGCTTTCCTCTTGAAATAATGATGAGCATTTTTTCACACATTTAAAGACCACCTGTATATCTTTTTGTGTGAGTTTTCTACTTGTTTACTTGCCACTTATTTCCATCTGAGGGTTTTTAAAAAATCCTTTTCTTAGCTTTTAAAAATTATTTATATACTAAAGACATGGGCTCTTTGTGATGCAAATTGCAAATATTTTCTCCCAGTTTGTCCTTTGTTAATTTTTTTTTGCCATGGAGTTCTTGTTCCTTGCTATGATGGTGTCTTTGTTTTTTTTACAGCTCTGAATTTTGAGTCAGAGTTGGCCTCTCCCACCCCAAAATTGGAAAGGAATTCACCCATGTTTTCTTTCAGTACTCGTTTCATTTCTTTACACTTGGGTGTGATGCATTCGCTGTTTAATATGTGGTATGTGTGTGGTATGAGGTATGGATCCAAATTTATCTTTTTCCAAATGGCCATCCAGTTGTCACTCTGCCACTTATTAAAGAATCTGTCTTTGCTCTGATGACTTGAGATGCCCCCTTCATCCTGAATCAAATTTCCAAATGTATTTAGGCCTCTTACTGGCCTTTCTAGTATGTTCCTTTGCTCAGTCTGTCTCTTCAAGCATCAGTACAACCTTCTGCATTATGTAGACTTTATCATGTGTGTTTTAATATCTGATAGGATGTCCTGCCTTTTACTTTTCTGTTCTCAGGGTTTTTGTTTTTTTTTACTTTGTATACATGAAATTTAGAATTAACTATATAGCTCCAGAAAAAATGTTGGTATTTTTTATTGAGATTGCATTAAATTCACATATTAATTTGGATATAACTGGAATCTTTATGATGTTGAATCATCCTATTCAATAGCAAGGAAAACCTACACATTTGTCTTTTTGTATTATTTTAGGGTTTTGCCCATATCTTGTTAAATTTGTACTTTAGTAGTTTATCTTATTTGCTGCTAAAGGAGTCCTTTCTTCTTCCGTAGGAGGTCATGTCTTCCAATTGGTTATGCAAAATTTGGTTTTTTTGAACAGTTCCTTGTATGATTCTAAGGTACAGCCAAATTTGAGCAGCACGACTCTATTTTTTATTTATTGAGGTATCGTCTGCCTCCAATGCGGGAGACCTGGGTTCGATCCCTGGGTCGGGAAGATCCCCTGGAGAAGGAAATGGCAACCCACTCCAGTATTCTTGCTTGGAGAATCCCATGGACTGAGGAGCTTGGTGGGCTGCAGTCCATGGGGTCACAAAGAGTCGGACATGACTGAGTGACTTGACTTGACTTATAGTTGATTTAGAATGTTGTTAGCTTCAGATGTACAGCAAAGTGATTCAGATATATATACACATACACACATATTTTTCAGATTCTTTTCCATTATAGGTTAGTACAAGATACTGATTATTGTGATACTGAATATTGTTCCCCATGCTATACAGTAAATCCTTGTTGTTTATTTAGAGTGGAGTGTATCTATTAATCCTAAAGTCCTAAATTATTCCTCTCCCACCTCTCTCCATTGATAACCACAGGTTTGTTTTCTATGTATAGGAGTCTTTTTCTGTTTTGTAAATAAGTTCATTAGTATCATTTTTTTAGATGCCACATGTAAGTGATATTATATTTGTCTTTGTCTAACTTACTTCACTTACTGTGATAATCTCTAGGTCCATCCGTTTTGCTGCAAGTGGCCCTGTTTGGTTCTTTTTTATGGCTAATAATCCATTGTGCATAATGTGCTGCATCTTCCTTATCCATTTGTCTGTCAACGGACACTTAGGTTGCTTCCATGTTTGGCTACTGTAAATAGCACTGCTGTGGACACTGGGGAGCATGTATCTTTCTGAATTCCAGTTTTGTCCAGGTACATGTCTGGGAGTAGGATTGGTGGATCATATGGTAGCTCTGTTTTCAGTTTTTTAAGGACCCTCCATATTGGCTGCATCAGTTTACTTTCCTACTAACAGTGTAGTAGGGTTCTCTTTTCTCCACACCCTCTCCAACGTTTGTTATTTGTAGACTTTATGAAGATGGCCATTCTGACCAGCGTGAGGTGACACCTCACTGGAGTTCTGATTTGCATTTCTCTAGTAATTAGTGGTGTTGAACATCTTTTTATGTGCCTTTTGGCCCTCTGCGTGTCTTCTTTGGAGAAATGTCTATTTAGGTATTCTGTCTGTTTTTTGATTAGGTTATTTGGGACTTTTTGATATTGAGCTATATGAGCTGTTTGTATATTTTCTAAATTAAGCTCTTGTCAATTGTATTGTTTGCGAGTGTTTTCTCTCATTCTGTAGGTTATATTTTTGTTTATGATTTCCTTTGCTGTGCAAGAGCTTATAAATCTGATTAGGTCCCATTTGTTTATTTTTGCTTTTATTTATTTTGCCTTAGGAAATTGACCTAAGACAACACTGCTACAATTTATGTCAGAATGTTTTGCCTGTGTTCTCTTCCAGGAGTTTTACGGTGTCATGTCTTATATTTAAGTCTTTAAACCATTTTGAGTTTAGTTTTGTGTATGGTGTGAGGGAGTGTTCTACCTTCATCAGTTTATATGTGGCTGTCCAGCTTTCACAGCATCACTTGCTAAAGAGACTGTCTTTTCTCCATTATGTATTCTTGCCTCCTTTGTTGAAGATTGACCATAAGTGTGTGCATTAACTTCTGAGCTCTCTGTTCTGTTCCATTGATGTAAGTGTTTTTGTGCCAGTATCATGCTGTGTTGATTATTGTAGCTTTGAAGTATCGTCTGAAGTCTGGGAGAGCTATGCCTCCTGATTTGTTCATTTTTTTCTCAGGATTGCCTTGGCAATTCTGGGTCTCCTGTAGTTCCACATAGACTTTAGGACTATTTGTCCCAGTTCTGTGAAAAATGTCATGGGTAATTTGATAGGGATGGTATTAAATCCATAGATTGCTTTGGGTAGTATGGCCATTTTAACAGTATTAGTTCTTTCAGTCCAAGAGCATGAAATATCTTTCCATTTCTTTGAGTCATCTTCAGTTTCCTTTATCAGTGTTCTATTCTCAATGTAAATGTCTTTCACCTCCTCGGTCAGGTTTATTCCTAGATGTCTTTTTATGTGATTTTAAAAGGGATTGTCTTCTCATTTTCTCTTTCTGGTATTTCACTGCTGGTATAAAGAAATGCAGCAGATTTCTGACTGTTAATCTTGTATCCTGCTACCTTGCTGAATTCGTTTATCAGTTCTAGTAGTTTTGTGTGGGATTGTCAGAGTTTTCTATATAGAGTTATCATGTCATCGGCATATAATGCAGATGACATGCATTATATGCATATAATACCTCTTCTCCTCCAACTTGGATCCATTTTATTTCCTATCTAATTGCTGTACCTAGGACTTATAGTATGATATTAAGTAGAAGTGGTCAGAATCCTTGTCCTGTTCCAGATTTTAGCAGGAACACTTTCAGCTTTTCATCATTGAGTATTATGTTGACTGTAGGTTTGTCATTAAAAGTTTTTATTGTATTGAGATATGTTCCCTCTGTACCCACTTTGGTGAGGGTTTTTATCATTGACTTTCATCAGATGCTTTTTTTTTGAATATTGAGATGATCATGTGGGTTTTGTCTTTTCTTTTGTTCACATTTTTGGTGTATGTTGAACCATACTTGTGACCCTAGGATAATCCTGGTGTATGATCACTTTTATTATGTGTTGTGGAATTAGGTTTGTCAGTATTTTGTTGAAGACTTTTTCCATCTCTGTTCATCAAACAGTGGCCTATAATTTTCTTTTCTGCTGGCGTCTTTGTCTGGTTTTGTATCAGGGAGACAGGAGCTTCTTAGGAGTCTTTGGGAATGTTCCCTCCTCTTCAGTCTTCTGGAAGAGTCTGAGAGGATGGATGTACACTCTTCTTTGCATGTTTGGTGGAATTCCCCAGTGAAGCTGCCCAGCCCTAGACTTTTGTTTGCAGTGAGTTTTGTTGTTTTCACAGGGAGTCTTTAAAATTACAGATCCTATTTCCCCTCCAGTGATGGGTCTGTTCAATTCCTTCTATTGGGAATGTTCCCTCCTCTTCAGTCTTCTGGAAGAGTCTGAGAGGATGGATGTACACTCTTCTTTGCATGTTTGGTGGAATTCCCCAGTGAAGCTGCCCAGCCCTAGACTTTTGTTTGCAGTGAGTTTTGTTGTTTTCACAGGGAGTCTTTAAAATTACAGATCCTATTTCCCCTCCAGTGATGGGTCTGTTCAATTTCTTCTTGATTCAGCTTTGCAGGCTATAAATTTCTAGAACTGTATCCATTTCTAGGTTGTCAAGTTTGTGGGGATGTCTTCACTCATTGTATTCTCTTAGGGCATCTTTGTATTTCTGCAGGATTGGTTATTCTCTTTCATTTCTTATTTTATTTATTTGGGTCCTTTCTCTTGAAAAACACAACACAATTTTAAATGAAAAGTCAGTGTTATCCTTCAATTTAAGCAGTACGGCTTAAATTAATCAACTAACATGCCTCAGACTGACCACTTTTCTTCCAAGTTCTCTATTATCATGAAGCTGTTCGTTTTCCATTTCCTTCCGGAGGTGACCTCCAGGTGACCTTTGACCTTTACCTTCCACACACCTGTGCACCAGGTGGACTACTTTTCACGCCTCCTTCTCTAGCATTGTTCAGACTACACATGCTACTCTTCATTTCTGTCCCCAAATCCCCTGGCAAAGCCCTGGGTCATGCTTTCTCTTTATAACCTCCTTTCCCTTGGAATGCCTGTCTTCTCCTGACCCTCTCAAAGCATTCTTCCCTGCTTCCATCATGTTGCTCCAGTCTGCCAACCACAAGGGCCCATCAATCTGAATCACACGCAGACTCGACAGCGGCTGCAGCTGCCCCACCCCAGGTATGGGGCTCCTCTCTTCTTTGCCAGGGACCGTCTCTCAAACCTTCTCTCTCCCTCATCTTTAGTCTTCTCCTCTGGCCTTCGGTATCTCCGGAATCCTCTCTTTACCTGGCCCCCTTTTAGCAGAGCTGTTGGTGGCTAAGTGGTGAAGAATCTGCCAGTGCAAGAGACGCAAGTTTGACCCCTGAGTCAGGAAGACCCCCTGGAGGAGGAAGTGGCACCCCACTCCAGTGTTCTTGCCTGGAGAATCCCACGCACTGAGGAGCCGGATAGGCTCCAGTCCACGGGCTTGCAAAGAGTCGGAGCACGCGTGCACATCCTTTCACCTACAGATTGAGGTTTGACATTTTCAAGAAGTTTGCTCTGATGGACTTCACAAACTTCTGGCTCATGTCATAATTCTAGAACCATCCATTCCCCGAATTCCTCTTGTATAGTTAGTGAGGTGGTTTGTAGCACGGCTTTGATATCCAACCCAGCTGCAGTGTTACCCTGGATGTTCAATACTGTGCTTCATCTCCTCCATATGTTTGACATTGTGCATAATGGAAAGGTGGGGAAAGTGGGTGTTTGTTGAATTAAAGGAGTATTATGAGCCCTCTTAGCTTTAATCTCCACCTGGGGTTCTAGACAACAGTTTGGGACCCCTGACCTTTACCTCAGGGGCGGGGAAGGGTCTTAGCTCAGAATAACTGACTTCACTGCTTCCAGTGACACCTGACCCACCTCAAGCAGGATGTGGAGAAGGCACTTGACTCCAGAGGCATCTGCTCCTGAGGCTGACTTCCTAGTCTGACCAGGCACCATCCCGAGGAGCCCCGTGTCCACATGTGGAGCAGACATCACACAGGAGTGGAGGAAAAACACTCAGGAGGAAGCCAGCATCTGGGGAGGGGACTCAGATGCTCACTCTCCAGGTAGCGCCTCTTGAGCTGCCTGCGTTCTGGAGACACACAGCACGCTCTCCCAGCGCACCCAGGAGTAGACGCAGTGCTCCGTCCAGGCTGTGCAGGTTGGTTCTCGCTGGGTGATGGCTGGAGGACCAAACCCTCCTCCTGTTCCCATAAAGTTGGCTAATAATACACTGCCACGCCATCTATCCCCTGCTGATCAGAGAAGGGTTTCACACCAGCCGCAGGGCCAGTTAGCCCTGAAAGCAGCCTGTTTCAGCATCCCGAGGCTCCTTCTCTAAGATGTATCCCTCTTTGGATGGAAATCTTTTAAAACACACACACACATGTCCCTTCTCCCTGCTCACCCCAGTAAAACATATCTAACGTGATATACTCAACGACACCAAGATAACCAGTAGTACCGTGTGTAACACGTGGAAACCTTCAGATAGAAAAGAAAACATAAAATCTACAATGTGCTAAACACAGCACCAGGTGTGCCTGACATTTTATTATCCTATTGAATGCACATAACCAGTCTGCAAGGAAGCCATATTTATGCTCAGTCGTGTCCGACTCTTCATGACCCCCTGGACATCAGGCTCCTCTGTCCATGGAATTTTCCAGGCAAGAATATTAGAGTGGGTTGCCATTTCCTCCTCCAGGGGTTCTTCCCAGCCCAGGGATCAAACCAGTGGCTCCTGCATCAGCAGGCAGATTCTTTACCTTGAGTCCTCTGGGAAGCCCTCACCCCCATATCACAGATGAGAAAACAGAGGCTTAGAGAAGTTGGGCACAATGCCCACCATCACACAGTGAACCAGAGGGTGAGCTGTGGGGTTCACACCCCGGCCCATCTGACTCTAAAATTCCACAGCCTGCAGCTGCTGCTATCTCTGCAGTTCTTTCCTCCAGCAGGTAAGTTTCCAAATGGCTGTGCCTTTTTTTTTTTTTTTTGCCACACCATGCAGCTTGCAGGATCTTAGTTCCCTGACCAGGGATTGTACCTGCGCCCTCAGCAGTGAAAGCACAGAGTCCAGCCCATGGGCCGCCAGGGAAGTCCCCAGACGGCTGTACCTTTTGAGCCCTGACGCCTGGTTTTGGAACTGTGCTATCTGCCGTGGTTTTGTTGTCACTTCCACCCTTGGGGTTTCCAGAGAGCAGGGCACCCTGCCTGACTCTGAGCCTCCTCCTGTGCCCTCAGGCAGTCCTTCTGCCCCTCCTGCCTCCCAGCTCCTCCTGAGCCAAAGCAGCTTGACCAGCCAGCCACCTGTGAGACCTCCAAGCTGAACACTCTCTGCCTGCATGAGGAAGGAGCGTGATGCAGAGAGGAAGACAGGCTACGTGACCTGCAAAACCTGGAGGAGGCCAGGAGCATCTCAGAGCTAGAGCTGGGTTCAGTTTATGTGGCCTGGGACTGTTTTACAAGGAACTCGCACCCTGTGCGGAAAACATCCTTGCAGTTTCCCGGAGCTGGGTGTGGAAGTAGTTATACAGAGAGATAGGTAAACTGGTGACAGGAAGCTGTGAAGAGCAAACTGAGCCTGATTCTGCTCAGGTGTCAGAGAGGGACCACCGGCACCACCCCTGCCCGAGACCGCCCTGATCCGCCAATGCCTGAGGTGTGGCCAAGGCCCCTCGCACTGTCCCCCAGCCCATAGGGCTGGCTCACGCCTTTGCTCCGCAGCTGATCTGTGCCTGTCCTGACCAGGCCTCCCAAGGAGAGGTCCAGCCAGTGGACAAAGATGTGGACTCTGATGTGTCGCTGGGCAGGCAGGACGGGACCTCAAGGAGACCACCCCCTTTCAGACACAGATGGACCCTTTAGGAGCACTGGGCTGTCTTCTTGGGTGGGGAGGGTCTCTAGGCATGGGGGTCTCCGCCCAGCTGGAGCAGGGAGGTGGGGGTGCACACGCCGCGAGCCCATAGCAGGCTGAGGGACCTCAAGGAGACCACCCCCTTTCAGACACAGATGGACCCTTTAGGAGCACTGGGCTGTCTTCTTGGGTGGGGAGGGTCTCTAGGCATGGGGGTCTCCGCCCAGCTGGAGCAGGGAGGTGGGGGTGCACACGCCGCGAGCCCATAGCAGGCTGAGGGGTGCAGGCTTCCTATATTTTTTCCCTTCAGCCGCGCGCCTGCCTGGCCCTCACAGAGCAGGCAGTTCACCAAGTGTGTTTTGACCGAAAATCACCTGAATCTCAAAAACGGTCGGCTCACCATTATCCTGGGAACCGCTAAGGGTAAAGGCCGCGTCTCCCTTCTTCTTGTGCCCTCTTGAGGTGCTCTGCACTGAGGCCAGCACACAGTGGGCGATTAACGTATGCCCCTGTGTCTTGGGGTCCACAGCCCTGCTGCCCCGTCCCTGCCCACACCTCTTCCGCTTCCGCGAGTGCTGTGTTGGGAGGGGGCAGCTCTTCCTCTTAAGGGGGAACTGGTGACAGTTAATGACCAGAGGGTGCCCACCAACCACCCTCCCAAAGGCTTGTCAGGAAAGGTAGGGAGAAAAGAAGCAGACATAAAGCCGGACAGGAGTGGGCCGAGCTTCAGCTGTACCTCTGGTCTCCCGGCTTTGCTCCTTCAACCCTGATTTAGAAAGAGCCACGCTTGCTGGACCCTCTCCTCCCATCCCCCCATTTCTCTGCAGGCATGCCACCCCCTAACCCCCACCCTGGCCAGCAGCTGGTCTTTCCTAATTGGTCTTGTATCTTAATAACAACAGGTCCTCAAGCAGCTGTTGCTGTGGATACTGTCTGGCAGGGTGGCTCCCTGTCATTAATTTACTTGTTGGTCCTACTGGCGCTTAAGAAAGGATTAAATTAACAATGACACTAATGAGACAGAAAGTTACACAGTGAAAGGAAGAGGAGGATTATAATTGTTGTTGTCATTCCTGGCACAAGTTTTACAGTCACACAATTCTGTCACAACCCTGTGTTGTGACAAAAGCCTTGCCCAAAGTGCCAAGAGGATTTTCTTTCTGTCCTCAAGTTACACTCCTTTTCCCCACAGGACGAGATTTCTATCCCCAGAATGCACCCTGATTTTCAAGCACGTGGTGCCTGCAGGATGGAGTTTAGGCAGGACCCCCACGAGGCCACCCCTCACGCTGAGTGAAGACACCCTGGCCCCAGGTTCAGAGAAAGGCATCTCAAACTTCCAGCTTTCTCCAGTTGGAGAATGGTTATGGATCCTGCTCATTTCTATATATACCTCGCCCTTGGCAACAGCAAAAAAAAACGTGAGGAAGGGAGCTGGCCCTCAGCTTGTGGCATCAGTCATTCCCTTTCCAAATATAGAGCAGGAGTGAGTGGTGGGGGGACAGGCTATAAAAGCCACAGCGGCAGCCCCCTGGCGCTGCTGTGGGTGGAGGAGTCTGGGCGCCCCGCACAGCTCTCTTCCGTGTGTGGCTCGGAGGACCACACCTGGCTGTGGTGAGGTTAGTTAGAGGTGGAGCTGGGTCTCCACCTCCTGCACCCCACTTCCTCCTCCCTGAGCTCCCCTTGACTTTGTCTTCAAGGGCCCCCTTGGGCAGGATCCCCAATGGATGCTCCACAGACCTCGGCCTGTCAGTGTGGCCTGACGACCCTCGTCTTCCTCTCTGATCTGTGCAGAGGCTGTGGGGTCACCAGCCCCCGCCCCACCCTCACCTTCCCCGCCTGTGCTGTGTGCCTGGCAAGCAGGTGTCCATGATCTCAAGGCCCCAATGGCTTGTGTCAGTTTGCCAATTTGAGACTTCTGCGTGTTCACAGAAGTCAGAGGGGGCCTGATCCTAGCCTGGAACCACAGGCCTTCTCGACAGAGATGCTGTCCTTCCTGCCTCGTTCTGAAAGAGAGGCACTGCATGCAGACTGTGGAGGGTGGGCTGGTGGGAGCCAGGTTTGCGGGCACCTGGGGGCTCTGACTACCTTTATGAATCACTTGAGGGTCACATCCCATCTGCTCTTCCAGCCTGTCTCCGGGGTAAGACTCTTTTTAAGTTTATTAGTCCTTTCCCCTTATTTGGTTACTTCAAGACCCGATTCGGAACTGAACCGCGCTATCAGGCGTCCTGAGCTTTCTTTTCGCATGCTTACCGCAGGTCTGATTCCCACAGCCGCTGCTGTGCGCTGTCGTCCTGCGGGTGTGACTCTCAGGTGAGGAAGCAGGTTGGGTCCCTCGGCTCGGAAGTCTGCAGTGTCCAGTTCCTCCCGCTTCCAGTGGCCTGGGGGGCCAAGAGCCTGTGGAGTTAGGCCAGGACAGGGTGGACTGGAGAGGACCTTGGGCCAGGACAGGGCAGGCTGGGGAGAGGGTCTCGGCAGATGCTGAAGTCAGACGCCACCTCTGTTCTCAGAACAGAGCTGAAGGAGGCGAAAGCCAGTTTCCTCGTGTGAAGAGGTGGCCACCTTGAATCGAAACAGTCCCCAAATTCCTTAGCTGTTTGCCATATAGCACACACTCTTTGAAGAATGGTGTTTATTTCTGATGGTGTTTATTTTTAAATTTCCCCTTGGCAACACCTGGGCTTTTCAGAAAAGGAAACTGAGCCCCTAGAGCTGCCCCCTCCTTCGGGTTCCTTCACCTCTCTGAGCCCTGCTGGATGGGGGAGCTTGGGTGGCATCCACTCCATGCCCTTTGCACAGAGTCGGCACAATACGTGTGAATTTGATTTTTTCCAGCGGGTGGATGGGAAAAATCAGATGCTCCTGGCCCGCCTTGGTGGGCTCCCACGGGGGACAGGGCTGGAGTCGGGGGTAGGGGGCTGACCTGGTGGGTTCATCCTCCAGCCAACACCATGAGTAGTGACACCGAAATGGAAGTGTTCGGCATCGCCGCTCCCTTCCTCCGGAAGTCGGAAAAGGAGAGGATCGAGGCCCAGAACCAGCCCTTTGATGCCAAAACCTACTGCTTCGTGGTTGACTCTAAGGAAGAGTATGCCAAGGGGAGAATTAAGGGCACCCAGGACGGGAAGGTCACGGTGGAAACCGAAGACAACAGGGTAAGCCCCATCCACTCCCTCTGCGAGCCACTGGCCCTCTGTCTGCTCCCCTGGCTGCCCAGTCTGTGCGTCTGCCCCACACCTGGCCCTCTCCACATGTGAATACCTCCCAGGTGTCCTCAGAGAAAGCAGAGTGAACACTGGCCTCAGGCTGCACGGTGGGACAACCACCTGCCTGCGGCTGGCCAAAGCAAGTCATGTTCCAGCACTTTTGTTGATGTTCATGTCACTCCAGGTCAGCGGGAACCAGCCGTGTGTGTGTCCCAGGGGTGTGGAGTTGGGAGTCCAACAAGAGGACGACCTCCATCAGAGCACTCTCCTTTGGGAGCCTAGGTTTCCCCCCGATTCTTCTGGCGATAGTATGTAAGGAAGTAAGGAAAGCAGGTCAGGGACCCTAGTGGACCACAAACTTGACTGAAGTAGCAGCGTCCCCATATCACGAAGGCAATGAGTAGTGTAGCCCATTCCTTTCTGCCAGGCCAGCATGGGGGTGCTGGGAGGAATTCTGGACATCCCAACTGTCTGGAATTTAGACCGGAAGAATCCAGAAATGTTCTAAGAAAGGTTCAAATAAAATGGGGGTGGGGATCCAAATGAGAGGAGTAAAGGAAATAGTATCATTGGGTTGGATGTGAAAGAAAACAGCATGGAAAGCACCCATTGAAAACATCTTCCAAGCCCTGAAGCTCGAGGGCAGCTCTCAGTACATTTCGGATGACAGAGTGGGGAATGGCTTCCGAAGCTGCAGGGAGCACAGAAGCTAGACCTGGTGGAGGACAGTCCAAGATGTCCAGACCCTCACCTCACTGGAGGGCTGAGGCCTGGATGGTTTTAGTGAACCCCTGCTTAGGTTTCCTACCACCCAGCCCAGATGTGGGGCCGGGAAAACCATCATCTGCAACGGAGGTCTCAGACAGGAAGGGGGTGAGCGGAGGGTAGGAGAGTGGAAGGTGAGCTCCACGCCATGATGGGTCTGCTCCTCTCAAGGGGAGCATGAAGATGCCTGTCACCACCGCTCTGCCTGGTGGTTCCTTCTGGCCTGTAATTCTCTGGTCCCAGAAAGGGAGTGGGGAGGGGGGTTCCCTTTCACAGCTCAGGCAGGTGGGGGTGAATGGGCGAGATGCAGGGTTGGGGCTGGGAGCTGCTTTCAGGGAGCTCAGGATGACTCAGGCTGCCGGCCTTGAGCTCCATACCACCGGCCGCCTCCTCTCTGTCCCTGCCTCGGGGATGCCGTCCACCTGCCATGCCCTCTAAGTAGACCGCCAACACCCATGAGCCCCTGGAACCTGGTTTTGGCCCAGCCGGCATGACCCAGCTGAGGAGTTCCCGCTGGCTCCTGGGCCTGCCTCCTCCTCCCTGAATCCCCCCCGAGACCCTCCTCTCCTTTCTGTCATCCTCCCCTCACTTCAGACCACTGGAGATGGAAAAAACCAAAGCCTGAGTATCAGAACCGAACCCCATTCCATCTCCTCCACCATGAGCCACCCCAGCCCCAGCTCCCTCCCTGTCAGATAGGCCTTTCCTCCAGCACACCCTCCTTCTGATCTGGGCATGGGAGACACACCTGTGCACAGAGAAGCCCAGGTGTGCACCATGCCCCTTCCCTCGCAGACGCTGGTGGTGAAGCCCGAGGACGTGTACGCGATGAACCCCCCCAAGTTCGACCGGATCGAGGACATGGCCATGCTGACGCACCTGAACGAGCCGGCCGTGCTGTACAACCTCAAGGACCGCTACACCTCCTGGATGATCTACGTCAGTGCCCGTGCCCGCAGGCTCCCGGGACCTGGGCGGAGGGAGATGCTCACGGGGCTATGGGCTGGATGATCTACGTCAGTGCCCACGTCCGCAGGCTCCCGGGACCTGGGGGGGGGGGGGCGTTGGGCAGAAACTTATACACATCTAGATGTGTATAAGAGACAGGGTGATGGACAGGGAGGCCTGGCGTGCTGCAGTCCATAGGGTCGCAAAGAGTCGGACACGACTGAGTGACTGAACTGAACTGAGGCCACTGAACAAAAGAGGGAGGAGAGTGATGGAGGATGAGAAAGTGAAAGATGAGTGGGCCCAGGAAGGGACCAGAGGAGGGGTGGGGCTGAGGCCGGGTCCTGGTGCTGTCACTCAGCAGCTGTGGATGGTCACTGCACCCCTCAGGTCTCAGCTGCCTCATCCATAGAGAGAAATCGTATCTTGCCTCCTTTACAAGTTTCTCATATAGAAAAGTGAAATAACAAAGGGGGAGGGTTTTATAGGCACACACCCATGTGTACATAAATATGTATATTTTATGCCCCCACAGACCTACTCGGGCCTCTTCTGCGTCACCGTCAACCCCTACAAGTGGCTGCCGGTGTACAACCCCGAGGTGGTGGAGGGCTACCGGGGCAAGAAGCGCCAGGAGGCCCCGCCCCACATTTTCTCCATCTCTGACAACGCCTATCAGTTCATGCTCACAGGTTGGTCTCCAAGGAGGAAGCCTGGAGAGGCGGGCAGGGCTCAGGGAGGCTGCAGGTCTGGGATCAGCCGCCCCTCTAGTGTGCAGCCTCCACAAGGGCTACCGGGGCAAGAAGCGCCAGGAGGCCCCGCCCCACATTTTCTCCATCTCTGACAACGCCTATCAGTTCATGCTCACAGGTTGGTCTCCAAGGAGGAAGCCTGGAGAGGCGGGCAGGGCTCAGGGAGGCTGCAGGTCTGGGATCAGCCGCCCCTCTAGTGTGCAGCCTCCACACAACTGGGAGGTGCTTAAGAAAAAAAAGAGGCCAGAGATTTTAGGGCCTTGCCGGCCTGGGTGAGAAGCTTGGATTTAATGCAAGCATGGGTTACTTCATGTGAAACTGACATTTTTGTGGGCCCAAAACAAAGGCTGATAGTTTCATATGGTTCAACCTAATATGATGGGCAGCCAGTGGCTGTAGGCAGGGGCTTAACCTCTTTGATCCATATTCTCAAGGAGGAGTCTCTTTGAGCTCCCATGTAAGACAAAACAGAGGCGTTGTGCAGTGAACTCTGACTGCTGAAGACGTGGAGAACTGGGAAGCTCTTTTTATTTTTATTAAAACTTTTTGATTGAAATATAATTGATTTACAATGTTGTGTTAACTTCTTGTTTACAGCAGAGTGATTCAGATATATATATATATATATATTCAGATTTTTTTCCATTATGGTTTATGATAGGATATTGAATACAGTTCTCTGTGTTATACAGTAGGACCTTAATTATTTTATATATAGTAGTTTGTATCTGGTAATCCCCAAATCCTAATTTATTCCTCCCCCACCCCCTTTCCCCTTTGGTAACCATAGGTTTGCTTCCTATGTGAGTCTCTTTCTAGTTTCCAACTAAGTTCAGTTGTATCATATAGCCACACGTGAGTGACATATGGTATTTGTCTTTCTGACTTCAGTTAGTTGATACTTTTTAGGTTCATTCATGTTGCTGCAAATGGCATTATTTCACTCCTTTTTATGGCCGAGTAATATTCCATTGTGTGTATGCACCACATCTTCTTAATCCACTCCTCTGTAGATGGGCAATTAGGTTGAGAAAGTTCCTTTTATAATCCCATCAACCCTATTTTATTTTTCCCTTTGGCAGATCGTGAAAACCAGTCTATTCTGATCACGTAAGTATCCAAGGTGTAGAGCGTTTTCACAGCTGTGGCTCTTTGTCCCCAGTGCAGAAGGGGAAGATGCCACTTGCTTTGTTCTGTTAGTGAGAAAGTACAGAGAACAAAGTCTGTGATGCAAAAATGGACGGGGGACAGGCGAGAAGGCGTGTGAGGCCTCAGGAAGCTGGGGTTCCCCGTCCAGGGTGTTCAGTGGTGCCTGTCTCCCAGGGCCCTTGTCTCTCCGAATGGTCTCCTCTTTGCGGGGACTCTCACATCTGATGTGGCTCAGGAGGCTGTTTACACTCACAGGACTCTTTTTCTCCTTCTCTCTCTTTCAATCGCTCCGAATAGTGGAGAATCCGGTGCAGGAAAGACTGTGAACACCAAAAGGGTCATCCAGTACTTTGCAACAATTGCAGCGACTGGAGACGTCGCCAAGAAGAAGGACTCCAAGATGAGGGTAAGGAGAGGAGGCAAGCTGGCTCTGCTTCCGCTGCCAACCCTTGTCTTAACTTCAGAGTGAGGAGGCATAGGGTATGTGTGGGGTGGGAGGTGCCCGTCTGCTCACGGAAGGAGTGCTGGCAGGGTCGAAAATCTCACAGCACAGCCGGCTCTCCTAGATGATCCAGTGCACTGGTGATCACACAGGACCAGATTCTGTGATTGCCAAGAAGACAAGCTCTAAGGCTCCACTGAGAAAAGCCAGTCTGACACACACCAGAGTCACACACACCACCCGGGGAGAACTGTAGCATCCACTTGCCTTTCAAAACGAATATATCCCAGCAGTATGGTGTGAACACAGGTGACCTCACCACCTGGAGAACGGAGGCACTGAAGGGTTAAATGAGGTTCATGTCAAGATGCCCAGTCAGAGCCAAACACGACATGGCGACAGGGCTGAGTGAGGTGCTGATGACGTGGTTGGGCCCTGGGCTGGAAAGCAGGGGCCAGGGGAGGGACCCGCTGGGGAGGGGGGGCATCGGAGCTCGCCCTCACACGGGGCTCTTCCTGCCCCGACTCCCTGCTGCAGGGGACACTAGAAGACCAGATCATCAGTGCCAACCCACTGCTGGAGGCCTTTGGGAATGCCAAGACTGTGAGGAACGACAACTCGTCCCGCTTTGTGAGTCTGTGCTGGGTCAAGCTGGGGTGTCCGCCAAGGCCAGCGAGGAGGCATGATCCCTGCTTCCAGGAACCTGCAGTCCTGGGGGTGGATAATGAAAGGAGGCGGAAACAAGTCCACAAGATGCTCTGACAGTTCCCTAGTAGATGGGGCAGTAAAGGGGGCCGGGTCTCCTTTAGACAGGGCCGGCAGGGGAGCCCTCCTGCGGGGCGCTGGCCTGTGAACCTGAGATCCACAGGGTGAGGCCGGACACAGTTGCAGAGGCAGGGAGAGGACTGGTGGAGTCACGGGATCTCCAGGGGGTCTGAGTGGCTGGAGTGAGGCAAGCTCTGAGAGATGAGGTGGGGAAGTGAGGAGGGGCAGTGGGAAGGGACCTGGAGCCTGGGAGCATGCAGGCCAGAAGGGTCTGGTTTCATTCCAGAAGTCAGGATCCTGTTAGAGGGAAGTGATATGGTTTGATTTGCATCTTGAACAGAACATGACTCTGCTGACTGGGGTGGCATGTGGAACAAGGGAGTGGAGGAAGGCACAGCAAAGCAGGGAGAGAGGCGACAAGGACGCTTAACTGCAAGTTCCTGGGGGAAAGGCTCTGTTCCACTCCCCAGGTGGGCAGGAACGCCTGGAGTCAGGATACCTGGTCTCCCTTCCCCAACAGGGCAAGTTCATCCGCATCCATTTTGGCACCACGGGGAAGCTGGCCTCTGCAGATATTGAAACATGTAAGTAGATTCCTAGGATCAGATGTTTTGCGACATCGGGGCAACAGTTTGGAAGACACTCCTGTGTTTGCGTTCCTAGATCTGCTGGAAAAGTCAAGGGTGACCTTCCAGCTGAAGGCTGAGAGAAGCTACCACATCTTCTACCAGATTCTTTCCAATAAGAAGCCCGAGCTCATAGGTGAGGATGCCCCCAGAGGGGCTGGTCTGGGGCCTGTCAGCTCTTAGGTGAGTGGACTGAAGAGAGTTGTGCCTACTTGCAGAGGAAATTTGTTTTAGAAATGGGGTGTGGCTGTTTTGACAGTGACGTGCCAGTCTGAGAAATGCAATCCAATGGACAGAAAAAGAATGAGGCACGTTTGCCTTCAGCTTTGGTTCAAGGAAACTGGCTGAACGACTTAGCGTTTAGTGGTCCTCTGATGCCCCCTTGTGGTCAGCCACAAAACCAGTCTTCCACCAAATGCCGGGAGGTCCGCGCCAAGTGAGATGAACTGCCAGCTGGTGGATGTCCACCCGCTTTTCATTTGGCACCTAACAGGGGCTCCGTGCCCTTTGCTGCTCTCTGGCTATGTCTGCTCAGCATTCTGGGCCCAATCCTGGAAACAGGCTTCAGCTTTCAACAGGTTTTGGAAAAAACGACAATTCTCCCAAACCATCTGGGCTTCCCTCCAGTGGCTCTCTGTGTCCTGGTCCACGCTCAGCCTGTTTTCCGGATTAATCTCTCCCAACCGACATGGATCTGTGCTGTCTGCACACGAAGCAAAAGGGTTTAAATGTTCTCTCTGGGGTTTGTACCCTGTGTGGCCAGGGTGGGTGCAGTCTTCCCTGGACTTTATATTCAGCCACAGCGTGAGTATGAGAGGCTGTTTAGCCCCAGGCGGAGGTGTTTCCTTTGCACCCATGTGACTCCCTCTAACTGGTCATCATTGCAGAGCTGCTGCTCATCACAACCAACCCTTATGACTACCCCTTCATCAGCCAGGGCGAGATCCTGGTGGCCAGCATTGACGACGCTGAGGAGCTGCTGGCCACGGATGTAAGTAGATCTGGGAGAAGGATGTGTGTGGCAGGGTGCTCCTGCTCCACCACTGATGTCAGCCAGCTGACGCGCTCTCCAACAATGCCAGAGCGCCATTGACATCCTGGGCTTCACCCCAGAGGAGAAGTCTGGGCTCTACAAGCTGACGGGAGCCGTGATGCACTACGGGAACATGAAGTTCAAGCAGAAGCAGCGGGAGGAGCAGGCAGAGCCAGACGGCACGGAAGGTACCCCATCACCCACTGGGGCATGCGCTAGAGCTGGGGCCTCCCTTGAAAGTGATCAGTCCTCCTCCCCCTAGAGCGATGAACCTCTGTGGGGCTCAGATGCTGACAGGTTACTGCCCTGTCTGCTGAGTCACTCGAGTGGTCCTGCTTCAGACACGGTGAGGAGTGACCAGGGTTTTCTGGAACCCAGTGCTGCCTTTTCACAAAGCCCATTATATTCTCTGAGTGCCCATAGGTGAACAGTTTAGAGACATGTAATGTAAACACATGGAGACGAGCTGAGCTGAGCCTTGAAACATCTGGAGGATTTTCAGAGTTCTTTGGTTTTGCCAGTTATCTGGGGTTTCCCTTGTAACTGGCCTTCTTTCCTGCCAGTGGCTGACAAGACAGCCTATCTGATGGGCCTGAATTCTTCGGACCTCCTGAAAGCTTTATGCTTCCCCAGAGTGAAAGTTGGGAATGAGTATGTTACTAAGGGCCAGACCGTGGATCAGGTAAGTGACTGCCAGGAGGCTGGGAAGGGATGCAGGCACCCGATGGCTACTGCCCACAGACGCAACACAAGTGCTGACCCCCGAACACAGGTGCACCACGCCGTGAATGCCCTCTCCAAATCCGTCTACGAGAAGTTGTTCCTGTGGATGGTCACCCGCATCAACCAGCAGCTGGACACCAAGCTGCCGAGACAGCACTTCATTGGTGTCCTGGACATCGCAGGCTTTGAGATTTTCGAGGTTTGCGTTCCAGATATTCAGGTGGCTTCATGTGGGGGGCTGGTTCTCAGGATCACAGGCAAGATGTCCAGGCAGCCACTTGTCACACCATATCACATCTTGGAGGGGCACTAGACGGAGCGTGGGTCAGGTAGAAGGGTGTACACCCATTAGAGCATGTTGTCAATGTCTACCAGGTATAAGACTTGCAGGCGAATGAAAGATGAGCTTGTAGTTTGTAGATGCTGATGAGAAGTATGTAAGTACGCAGAAGACCAACTATAGATAAGACAAACTGTGGTCAGGGTCCAGGAGAGGCCCAGGCCGTGGACTTAGGAGACGGAGAGGTATCTTCTAGCTTGAGTTCCAGAGAAAACCCTAAGACGTGATGTGAGCTGAGCCCAAGAATGTGACCACACCTGAAAGCATAGTTGAGCTGCTGGGAGGCCGAGACAAAGAGAAAGAAGAAGGTTGGTGGGTCTTTGACTTTGAAAGCAGTCTAACCTTCCGTGTGGACATTATGTTTTTGATGTTAGTATAACAGCCTGGAGCAGCTGTGCATCAACTTCACCAACGAGAAACTGCAACAGTTTTTCAACCACCACATGTTCGTGCTGGAGCAGGAGGAGTACAAGAAGGAAGGCATTGAGTGGACGTTCATCGACTTCGGGATGGACCTGGCCGCCTGCATCGAGCTCATCGAGAAGGTACCTGCCATGTGTGCTTGGTAACCGCCCCTCACAGGCCTGATGCTTGTCACTGCAGCTCACACCCACTCACCCCGTGTGCGCTCTGCCTTGGTCCAGCCTATGGGCATCTTCTCCATCCTGGAAGAGGAGTGCATGTTCCCCAAGGCCACAGACACTTCCTTCAAGAACAAGCTGTATGACCAGCACCTGGGCAAGTCTGCCAACTTCCAGAAGCCCAAGGTGGTCAAGGGCAGAGCTGAGGCCCACTTCTCCCTGATCCACTACGCGGGCACCGTGGACTACAGTGTCTCGGGCTGGCTGGAGAAGAACAAGGACCCCCTGAACGAGACGGTGGTCGGGCTGTACCAGAAGTCCTCCAACAGGCTCCTGGCACACCTCTATGCCACCTTCACCACTGCAGACGGTAACAGACTCCCAGGCTGCCTCAAGTCCACCCTTCTCCCCCAGCTCAACCCACAAAGGAAGCAGCTCTGGAGGCCTGCTAACACCACACACCATCTTTTCTTTCAGCTGACAGCGGAAAGAAGAAAGTTGCCAAGAAAAAGGGTTCGTCCTTCCAAACCGTCTCTGCCCTTTTCAGGGTAAGAAAGACAGAAGTTTATTTGCTTGTAATTGGCTTAAGTCATCTCAAAATGAGCAACGTAGAGATGCTGAACCTGGTTTATTCAAGAATACTCATGTGGTCTTAATCTGCTGTCACTTAGGAGAGTGGTCATATATGTAGATGAGTGCTAACAATTGGAGGACCATAATTTAACCCCCATCGTACACGCAACTGGCTGGGTTGCCTGGGAGGCGAGTCCTCAGCATGAACTTTCTGACTTGCCTGAAGGACATGAGGCAGTAGCGTCTCAGGCGCCCAGTGGAGCTGGATAGTGCCCCTGAGTTAACTCAGCAGGAGTCCTGTGCTTGGCTGGTCTCTGGGTCACTGTGAAGCAAAAGACTGTCATATCAGTGACTTGCCTATACTTCTTGCCAAATGGACTACTGAAAGACCTTTTGAAAAGAGTTAAATAAGACCTTTATTAGAATTCATAAGAAGTTTAATATATCTTTTTTTGTTACACTGTATCTCTGTGTTTGTAAAAGCCTACAGTCTGCTCACTGTCAAACTGAAGCTTTCTCTTTTAGGAAAACCTGAACAAGTTGATGTCAAATTTAAGAACAACACACCCTCACTTTGTGCGCTGTATAATTCCCAATGAGACCAAAACCCCAGGTAAGACGCCCGCGGCTCTGGAGGCGGTGCTCAGGTCAGGTTTCAGGAGTCTGTGTGAAGCTAACGTTGCTTCTCTTCCCAGGTGCCATGGAGCACAGCCTGGTCCTGCACCAGCTGCGCTGTAACGGGGTGCTGGAGGGCATCCGCATCTGCAGAAAGGGCTTCCCCAACAGGATCCTCTACGGGGACTTCAAACAGAGGTGCGCAGTAAGAGGGCTTCCCCAGCGCCTCAGCGGTCAAGAACCTGCCTGCCCATGCTGGAGACCTGGGTTTGATCCCCGGGTCAGGAAGATCCCCTGGAGAAGGGCATGGCAACCCACTCCAGTATTCTTGCCTGGAGAATTCCATGCACAGCGGAGCCTGGCAGGCTGCAATCTGTGGTGCTGCAAAGAGTTGGACATGACTTAGCAACTGGACATGCATATGTAATAGAAATNGGTCAGGAAGATCCCCTGGAGAAGGGCATGGCAACCCACTCCAGTATTCTTGCCTGGAGAATTCCATGCACAGCGGAGCCTGGCAGGCTGCAATCTGTGGTGCTGCAAAGAGTTGGACATGACTTAGCAACTGGACATGCATATGTAATAGAAATGTTCCATTTGTTTCTTGAGGAGGTGTGTAAATGCTAGAATTTGAAAGGGAAAAACACTGAACAGCTGTGGACTCCATGTAAAATGATGTAACCACCATCTGGTCAAGGTATACATGCTTCTTTCTCCCACACTTTCTCAGGGCCTTCTCTGATACACCACGTGGCAGAGAAGGACATGGCAAAGAAGAGCTGGGAGGCCTAGATTTCAGGCCACTGTTTGGCCTGTGACCAAGGGCGAGTTTCCTTCCCTCTCAGGACCTTGGCCTTCTTGCCTCTTGGAAGAGAGGCCTGAACTGGTTTCCAAAGTTCACATCTTTGCTAATAGCCTATGATGTTTCTTGGAGAAGGCAATGGCACCCCACTCCAGTACTCTTGCCTGGAAAATCCCATGGATGGAGGAGCCTGGTAGGCTGCAGTCCATGGGGTCGCTAAGAGTTGGACACGACTGAGCGACTTCACTTTCATGCATTGGAGAAGGAAATGGCAACCCACTCCAGTGTTCTTGCCTGGAGAATCCCAGGGACGGAGGAGCCTGGTGGGCTGCCGTCTGTGGGGTCGCACAGAATCAGATATGACTGAAGTGACTTAAATAAATGATGTTTCTGTGTCCACATGGCAGATACCGAGTGCTTAATGCCAGTGCCATCCCCGAGGGGCAGTTCATCGACAGTAAGAAGGCATGTGAAAAGCTGCTGGCATCCATTGACATCGACCACACTCAGTACAAGTTTGGACACACCAAGGTACTGTGTCAGTTCCAACAGACACTGGCCTGTGGTCCCTGACAGACTCCTCCAGAAAACTGACCCAGGGCATCCGTCTCCCCTCAAGGTGTTCTTCAAGGCTGGCTTGCTGGGAACCCTGGAGGAAATGAGAGATGACCGCCTGGCCAAGCTGATCACCCGAACGCAGGCTGTGTGCAGAGGTTTCCTCATGCGTGTGGAATTCCAGAAGATGGTGCAGAGAAGGTTGAGCGGGGTCTGTGCTCAGATCTGAGCTCTTTGGGAGAAGTGGGGAGTCTCTCTTAGAAATAACATGTTTTGTTTTCAGGGAGTCCATCTTCTGCATCCAGTACAACATCCGAGCCTTCATGAATGTCAAGCACTGGCCCTGGATGAAACTGTTCTTCAAGATCAAGCCCCTTCTCAAGAGTGCAGAGACGGAGAAGGAGATGGCCACCATGAAGGAAGAGTTCCAGAAAACCAAGGATGAACTGGCCAAGTCAGAGGCCAAAAGGAAGGAACTGGAAGAAAAACTGGTGACTCTAGTACAAGAGAAGAATGACCTGCAGCTGCAAGTACAAGCTGTATGTGTCTAGGAATTTAAATTTTTTCTCCTAGATTTGATTATCTGAGAAAACTGGATTTGGAGTGGGATTTTTGCTCTTTACTGGGTATGTTTCATAAAGGATTCCATTTATAACAAAATACTTTGTTATTGTTCAGTTGCTGAGTTGTGTCCAACTCTCTGGCACTCCATGGATTGCAACATGCCAGGCTCCTCTGTCCTTTACTATCTCCTGGAGTTTGTTCAAATTCACTCATTCAACAAAATACTGGAATGTCGCAAACTTTACCTTTAAACCATTAAAGGAAATCATGATTCTTTTTTTTTTTTTAAAGGAAAGTGAAAACCTGTTGGATGCAGAGGAAAGATGTGATCAGCTGATCAAAGCCAAGTTCCAGCTGGAGGCTAAGATCAAGGAAGTGACAGAGAGAGCTGAGGATGAGGAAGAGATGAATGCTGAGCTGACGGCCAAGAAGAGGAAACTGGAGGACGAATGTTCGGAACTGAAGAAAGACATAGATGACCTTGAGCTGACTCTCGCCAAGGTTGAGAAGGAGAAACACGCCACAGAAAACAAGGTACACCCTTGCGGGCCTCTCCACTGCTATGGTCAGTACAAACCCAACTTGATGTCTTCTTATAATTGCTTGTGGCGTTTTCTCAGGTTAAAAACCTCACTGAAGAACTTGCCGGGGTGGATGAAACCATTGCAAAGTTAACCAGAGAGAAGAAGGCCCTCCAGGAGGCCCATCAGCAGACCCTGGATGACCTGCAAGCAGAAGAGGACAAAGTCAGTTCTTTGAGCAAAATCAGGAGCAAACTGGAGCAGCAGGTGGATGATGTGAGTGAAGGATGCCAACTGGGAGGCCTGGGTTGGGGCAGGAAGAGCCCCTGGGACAGCCGCGGTGCAAAGCATTTGTTCTTAAAAGGAGATGGTGCCTTTCGCAGCTGGAAAGCTCCCTGGAACAAGAGAAGAAGCTCCGTGTAGACCTGGAAAGGAACAAAAGGAAGCTGGAGGGAGACCTGAAGCTCGCCCAGGAGTCCATCCTGGATCTGGAGAGCGACAAGCAGCAGCTGGATGAGCGGCTCAAGAAGTGCGCCCTGACGCCGCTATGCGCGGGCCCCCAGTGCCCCGGTGCTGATCCTCACGCGCTCTGCTTTCCCTTCACAGGAGAGACCTTGAGTGCTGCCAGCTGCAAAGCAAAGTGGAAGACGAGCAGACTCTGGGCCTGCAGTTTCAGAAGAAAATCAAAGAGCTACAGGTAGGGGGCGCTTGGGGCTCTGCTTTCACCCTCCGTCACACAGGGCGAGCTGGCGTGTCTGCTGTGCGTTATCAGAGCAAGGGGCAGGACCGTGGGCCTCGTCTGTCCAGGCTGACAGTAGCAATGAACAGTTTTCCCACAATTTAAACAAAACACGTAATTGAAGTGTTTCATATCGACCCATAGTCAGAGTGGAGGATACTCATTATCAGCCGCTGCAGGAAAGGCTCACGTCAGGGGAAACTCAGTCTTGGGTTGGTCTAATGGGAGGGGAAACTAGCCTGTTCTTGACACTGGGAGTCAGGATTCTCCCGGGGACGGCCTGCCCGCACAGGCCCGGATCGAGGAGCTGGAGGAGGAGATCGAGGCCGAGAGGGCGACCCGCGCCAAGACGGAGAAGCAGCGCAGCGACTACGCCCGGGAGCTGGAGGAGCTGAGCGAGCGGCTGGAGGAGGCGGGGGGCGCCACGTCCGCCCAGATAGAGCTGAACAAGAAGCGGGAGGCCGAGTTCCTGAAGCTGCGCCGGGACCTGGAGGAGGCCACCCTGCAGCACGAGGCCACGGTGGCCGCTCTTCGCAAGAAGCACGCGGACAGCGTGGCCGAGCTGGGGGAGCAGATCGACAACCTGCAGAGGGTCAAGCAGAAGCTGGAGAAGGAGAAGAGCGAGTTCAAGCTGGAGCTCGACGACCTGGGCAGCAACGTGGAGAGCGTGTCCAAGTCTAAGGTTCGGGGCTGGGAGGCAGGGGGCGCCNGCCGAGCTGGGGGAGCAGATCGACAACCTGCAGAGGGTCAAGCAGAAGCTGGAGAAGGAGAAGAGCGAGTTCAAGCTGGAGCTCGACGACCTGGGCAGCAACGTGGAGAGCGTGTCCAAGTCTAAGGTTCGGGGCTGGGAGGCAGGGGGCGCCCATCATTGCCCCTCCACCCCTGAGCACTGACTCAGCTCTCTCCCCTTCCGTACCCTGCAGGCAAATCTGGAGAAGATTTGCCGCATGCTGGAGGACCAGTTAAGTGAGGCCCGGGGCAAGAACGAGGAGATTCAGAGGAGCCTGAGCGAGCTGAGCACCCAGAAGTCCCGGCTGCAGACAGAGGCTGGTGAGCGCCAGGGAACGGGTGGGGTGGTGCCTCCCAGACACCCACCCGGGACAGCAGGTCAAAACCAAAGGCAGGATTTGTTTGGGGAGGACTTCTAGGGAAGCAGATTTTTGGGAGAGAGGCTGGAGGTGAGCACTGAGAGTCCAGTAATGAGAGAGGAGTGAGGAGGGGCCCAGAACACCCCCCCGCTCCCCTAGCACCCTCGAGACGTTTACCACCAGGGTGTGCAGCGTCTCATCAGGGTGTGCACTCAGCTTCCTTGTCCTGGACATGTGCCTTCACCCCCAGATCTCAGCACAGTGCCTTACACACAGTAGGAATGTGTGAGTGAATGAACAGACAGATGAAATAAAAATGTTTCCCTTCTGGACACAGGTGAGCTGAGTCGTCAGTTGGAGGAAAAGGAGAGCACAGTATCGCAGCTTTCCAGGAGCAAGCAAGCATTTACCCAGCAAATAGAAGAGCTCAAGAGGCAGTTAGAGGAAGAGAGCAAGGTACATAGCTGAGGGAACGCTGCCCGATCTAACCTCTATGCACCACCTACAGAAACAAAAGACAACTTTATTCCTAGGTGATGACAGCGGGAACACATCTGGACTGCATCACGCACACAGCCTGAAACATTCACGCATTGGGCCTCTCCTCTCTCCTGACTTCCGCAGGCCAAGAGCGCGCTGGCCCACGCCCTGCAGTCCGCCCGCCACGACTGTGACCTGCTGCGGGAACAGTACGAGGAGGAGCAGGAAGCCAAGGCGGAGCTGCAGAGGGCGCTGTCCAAGGCCAACAGCGAGGTGGCCCAGTGGAGGACCAAGTACGAGACGGACGCCATCCAGCGCACGGAGGAGCTGGAGGAGGCCAAGTACGTGACTCTGTCTTCAGAAGAACCAGCACTTCTAAATGGTCAAATGACAGAGGGCACTGACGTTAGCACTGCTCCAGAGTGAATGTTACCGTCTTTTAAGGCAGGTCTGTGCCAGCAGGGGACTTGTGTGAGCACGTTTCATTGAGACAAACGACTGTGATCTTGGTTAGAGGCAGGCAGGCTACTGATCACTGATTTTTAGCAGACAGGAGGTTCTCCTGGGCTTATGAAAGGAAAGCTGTTTGAATCACATAGGTTAGTGATTCCAGCTAGATGAATAGTGATGTTCAAGAAGGACTGACGCTTAAACAGCATCTGCTTCTCATTTGTTTTAAGGAAAAAGCTGGCTCAGCGCCTCCAGGATTCCGAGGAGCAGGTGGAGGCGGTGAACGCGAAGTGTGCATCCCTGGAGAAGACCAAGCAGAGGCTGCAAGCGGAAGTGGAAGACCTGATGGTCGACGTGGACAGAGCCAACTCCCTGGCCGCCGCCCTGGACAAGAAGCAGAGGAACTTTGACAAGGTGTGGGGTGGGTGCAGGAGGCGGGGCCCCAGTCCTGACTGCCCCAGGAGCAGTGAGACCTGGGGCGAGCCCCCTCAAACCAAAGGGGAGTGGGATGCAGGCGGGGGTCCCCTTCAAACACTTCAGTGGAGACAAGCCACTTCCTCCAGTGTCGTCCAGCCCCAAGCATTCTTGGTCCCCAACATGGCTGGTCTCTCTGGGTGGCTGATGTGGAAATCTAATTCGGGTCCTAGTGGGAGGGTTTCTGGCAGCTTCCCCTTCAGTATGACAAGTAAGGTTGATTTGAACCAAGGTTTTAATGAAATATTTAGAAGTGCAGGGCCATTTTCATAGTAGGGAAAGTAGGCCCAGCTAATTCCTTCCCAAAGGGTCCACTTGCTTTTTGGAGATGGCAGTTGTTATTGACCAGTGACTGATCTTGAATTGACTAAGATTTCATTCCATAAATCAACAGTCAGGAACAAGCGACACAGCCAAGGGAACCCCGATTCTCAGAGTGTTCACACTCATGG
Source organism: Oreotragus oreotragus (assembly GCA_006410675.1). Taxonomy (NCBI): domain Eukaryota; kingdom Metazoa; phylum Chordata; class Mammalia; order Artiodactyla; family Bovidae; genus Oreotragus; species Oreotragus oreotragus. Next base: position 295,938 of record SJYX01005301.1, read on the forward strand.
GGGTCCTGAGATAGAAGCTGGAGGTGAAGGGTCAGGAACAGAGTGCCCTTCTCCCTGGCATTGCAGGTGCTCGCCGAGTGGAAAACCAAGTGTGAGGAGAGCCAGGCGGAGCTGGAGGCATCTCTGAAGGAGTCCCGCTCCTTGAGCACTGAGCTCTTCAAACTGAAAAATGCCTACGAGGAAGCCTTAGATCAACTTGAAACTGTGAAACGAGAAAATAAGAATTTGGAGCGTAAGCAGTTTGTCTGAAATTCCCCTTCACGCTATTGCCAGAGTGTGAGGCTGCAGGAGTGTGACTTCAGGACCCAACCTCATCTGCATGTCTGTTACCACAGGCACAGGAAGCATTCCACACCCAAGGGCTTATTTCCGAGCCTCTCTGTGTCCAGTATCTTATCTCCAGCAAGCGGCGTCCTTAGAGCTTGATAGACTAGTTAAGAGCATCCGGCTAGTGCTTACCCTGCATAGAAACCTGTGCGGAAGTTCAAGAGCAATCAAGCTTCTCTCTTTACAGAGGAGATAGCAGACCTCACAGAGCAGATCGCTGAAAATGGTAAAACCATCCATGAACTGGAGAAATCAAGGAAACAGATCGAGCTGGAAAAGGCTGACACCCAGCTGGCTCTGGAGGAAGCAGAGGTGAGCAGAATGCCAGGGAGGCAGGCAGGGAGCAGACGCTGTGACGGTGGGGCTCCAGCCTGGCCCGACTCGGGGTCTGCAGAGTCACAGTCCTCATGGTGGTTCTTTTCCTAGCAAACTACGTGGATGAATACCTGTGAATACCTGTGAGTAATCTTGAAACTACTGGAGGAAATCACTACGTTAAAATAGGTCTAAAAATGAGATGATGAATTTAAAATACCTATAAAGTCTCTTAAGTGCCTAAGAAATATGATCTAAATGTTACTATTGTTTCATAGTATAATAAAAACAAACTGCAATGAAATATTTTATTCCTGCACTGAAGGTAAGTTAGGGATTTTTTAAAAAAGAGTTTTGAATATTGTTGAGTTAGTTACAAATTGGAGAAGGCAATGGCACCCCACTCCAGTACTCTTGCCTGGAAAATCCCATGGGCGGAGGAGCCTGGTGGGCTGCAGTCCATGGGGTTGCTAAGAGTCGGACACGACTGAGCGACTTCACTTTCACTTTGCACTTGCATGCATTGGAGAAGGAAATGGCAACCCACTCCAGTGTTCTTGCCTGGAGAATCCCAGGGACGGATGAGCCTGGTGGACTGCCGTGGGGTCGCTCAGAGTCGGACACGACTGAAGCAACTTAGCAGCAGCAGCAGTTACAAATATTCCACTGGAGTTTTCTTACCCCAGAGAGGAATGTAGCAGGCTCTGTCCCATCACTGGTACCATTTCTGTTTTGTTTTTGTTCTTCAAAGGCCGCCCTTGAACATGAAGAGGCCAAGATCCTCCGAATCCAGCTGGAACTGACACAAGTGAAGTCAGAAATCGATAGAAAGATGGCCGAAAAAGATGAAGAGATCGAACAGCTGAAGAGGAACTACCAGAGAACAGTAGAGACGACCCAGAGTGCCCTGGACGCCGAGGTGCGGAGCCGGAACGAGGCCATCAGGATCAAGAAGAAGATGGAGGGGGACCTGAATGAAATCGAGATCCAGCTGAGCCATGCCAACCGCCAGGCCGCGGAGACCGTCAGACACCTCCGGAGTGTCCAGGGGCAGCTGAAGGTGTGTGGGCGCCCTGGTGGGGAACCTCTCCACCCTCAGACACGCACGGCTATGGGCTGGCCTCAGGGTCCTCTGGCCTCAACTTCATGCAGACGCTTCCATTACTGTCTGGCCAGGATACCCAGCTCCACCTGGATGATGCCCTCCGGGGCCAGGAGGACCTGAAGGAGCAGCTGGCGATCGTGGAGCGCAGAGCCAACCTGCTGCAGGCCGAGGTGGAGGAGCTGCGGGCCACCCTGGAGCAGACGGAGAGGAGCAGGAAGATCGCAGAGCAGGAGCTCCTGGATGCCAGTGAGCGTGTCCAGCTCCTGCACACCCAGGTGAGCGGAGGGGAGGCAGGACAGGGTCCTGGCCTTGGANGGCCACCCTGGAGCAGACGGAGAGGAGCAGGAAGATCGCAGAGCAGGAGCTCCTGGATGCCAGTGAGCGTGTCCAGCTCCTGCACACCCAGGTGAGCGGAGGGGAGGCAGGACAGGGTCCTGGCCTTGGATGTGCCAGGTGGTAACCCTGCTCCTCCCACCATAGAACACCAGCCTCATCCACACCAAGAAGAAGCTGGAGACGGACATCACACAGCTCCAGAGTGAGGTTGAGGATGCCAGCAGGGACGCAAGGAACGCTGAAGAGAAAGCGAAGAAGGCCATCACCGATGTGAGGCCCCTCCCTGCCCTGCATTTCATCCAGGCCCTCTCTCTCCAGCCCTGAGCTGGTTCCCATCAGATGGGGTGGGGCCTCCCCAGGGCACATGTGGGGTGAGCTCTGCTCTAGAAGCACTCCCCCGACCCTCCCACACATTAAGAGGGGCATGAAAAATAACAGGAGTGGGGATGAGAAAGACCAGAAGGAATTCTGTTCATGTCTTGTGTCCTGGGAGAGGTATGCTCTTCTTCCCTTCTATTTATGACTGATTCCAAATATGAAAAGGAGACACCCACCCACCGACCCCCGCCTTGTTTGGACCGTACTTAACAGTCAGGTCACCTCGTAGAAAGCCTGCTTCCCGCCCCAGCACTCACCTTCCTGCTCCAGAGGCCGGTCCCTGGACGCGCGGTTCCCACAGCGCCACCTGCTGCTGGTGGGGAGCACTACCCCGCGATTATTCCCGCCCTGCACCATCTGCACCTCCAGTTCCCTTAGCCTCCCGACCCCACACCCGTGACGCTGGGTTATAGACTCAGAGTCCTGTAACTCACGGGTTGGTAATGAAAGAAGGGATTTCCTTGGGGTGGGGAGGTCCCAAAGGGGCCAGTTTAAGAAAGGGAAGAAACCGTTTCCCATGCAGCCCTTGGAGGTCTCACTGTCCGGCTTACACGCCCGGTGCAGCTCTGCCCAGAGTCCATGGCGGCGTGGTGGGCTCAGGCATCATGTCGTCTGTGTCCTTTGTCAGCAGCATGGCTCTAGTCCTCCGGGTCCCCAGATTTTGACAGTTCCAAGCACCTGACCTTTGCTTACATCTCAGTGGGATGATGTGCTTTTCAGGCGGCCATGATGGCCGAGGAGCTGAAGAAGGAGCAGGACACCAGCGCGCACCTGGAGCGGATGAAGAAGAACCTGGAGCAGACGGTGAAGGACCTGCAGCGCCGCCTGGACGAGGCCGAGCAGCTGGCGCTGAAGGGCGGGAAGAAGCAGATCCAGAAGCTGGAGGCGCGGGTACTCGGGGGAGGGGCCCCGGCATAATAAGCGGAGCTTTCCAGCCTGCCCTGGCCATGCCCGTCCAGCCCCAGACTAATTTCCCAAGTGCTCCCCCAGACCCGAGAGCTGGAGGCCGAGCTTGAGGGGGAGCAGAAGAAGAACACTGAGTCTGTCAAGGGCCTGAGGAAGTATGAGCGGCGGGTCAAGGAGTTAACTTACCAGGCAAGTGGAAGGAAACCCCGGGGCATTTCCTCTGTGGCGGAACCTCACCCTGGGTCCTCTCTGGAAACAGGGAGAAACCCTTTAGCCCAGGCACTGGGACCTTTTGCGTCCCTGTCCCCCTCTGCGACGGCCATCCCCATGTTCTCTCTTGAAGAGTGAAGAGGACAGGAAGAACGTGCTGAGATTACAGGATCTGGTGGACAAACTTCAAGTGAAGGTCAAGTCCTACAAGAGGCAGGCGGAGGAGGCTGTAAGTCAGCCCGACCCCAGGGCGACAACCCGCCCTGCTTCTGCCCGGGAGCTCCAGAGAGGCGCTCACTGCTCATTCCCACTCGCCTCTCTTTTAGGATGAACAAGCCAACGCTCATCTCACCAAGTTCCGAAAAGCTCAGCATGAGCTGGAGGAGGCTGAAGAACGGGCCGATATTGCCGAATCTCAAGTCAATAAGCTGCGAGCGAAGACCCGAGACTTCACCTCCAGCCGGGTAGGTGGTCCTGAGGCACTGGGCGGGGAGGACGCGGAGCGCAGGTGTGGCTCCCGGGGAGGAAGCCCCCCGAGATGGAGACATTTTTGAGATGCACGGGACCCTGGAGCACCATCGACTTTAGAAGTGGTCCGTCTGGGATTTGCGTAGAGCCACACAGCTGAGAAGAGCCCGGCCAAACCCAGGTCTGTGAGTCCCAATAAAACTGTTCTGAAGAGCAGGGAGCGGTCCCTCCGTGGGAACGGAGCTCTCGGGCGCCCTCTGCCGCCGGCCTCCGTCACCGCACACACCGCGTGTAGGTCCCTAAGTGAACGTCGCTCAGTCGTGCCCGACTCTTTGTGACCCCATGGACTGTAGCCCACGAGGCTCCTCTGTCCATGGGATTCTCCAGGCAAGAACACTGGAGTGGGTAGTAGCCATCCCCTTCTCCAGGGGCTCCTCCCTGGAGATGGGAGGAGCCCCTGGGTTCCTCAGGGGTGGAACCCAGGTCTCCTGCATTGCAGGTGGATTCTTTACCAGCTGAGACCCTAGGGAAGACCACCCCTGGGCTGTTCTGAGGACCAGGCTCTCAGGCCTGGGTTGACAGCCACCACGTAGACAGTCGTGTATCCATTTGCCTGCGATCCAAGGAGTGCCCCGTGTCCTCTGAGACAGACAAGCAAGCAACCGCATGCTTGCAGGGAGGGGAAGCAGCAGGAAGCGAGGCTCTGCTGACAGACCTAGAAATGCCCATTTTCTTCCCAGATGGTGGTCCACGAGAGTGAAGAGTGAGCCCCCTCCTCTGCAACAGTCCAGAAAATATGCAAAATGTGTATTTTCATGGTTCCTCACTCTGATACTTTCCATGTGACTGCTTTTCACATGCAATAAACTTTGTTTTCAGTTTGGGGCTGTTTCATTGTATTTGTTTTTCTCTTCCCAGTGTGGAAATGGTTCACTGGTGATATTTATGCCCAATGTGGAAATCTCAGCAGATGGCTTGATAAAGCTATTCTGCATATTTTCTGGGGTGTGTATGTAGGGACAGGGAAAGATTGCTTTTGGTTTACATCTGAGATTAGGTTAAGCACTGCTCTGGCAGAAGGGGGAGTTTGTCCAGAGAGTCATCTCCCAGTACAACACAAGGGAAGCACGAAGGCTTGGCTCAGGAAAGCCCTGCCCCAGGTTGAACTGGGTTATAAGGCAGGGGCTAGAGTCCCCCTACACCCTCTCAGGGAGCTGCCCTGGAGTACAGGAAAAGTTTGTTAGGCAGCACCCCACGTGAGCGCTGCACTATCTACTGGGAATACACAAATGAGTGAAATAGCGCCAGTTCCCCCAGAGCTCAGGCGACATCTACCACTGAGTTCTCAGCTCAGTCTACATGATTTCAAAGCCGCACAGCAGAAAATCCCACCCCTACCCAGGGTAAGCCTGTCTTTACAAGAAGATACAGTAGGAAGTCAGAATACTACCTGGGTGACCTGCTACAGAAACAGAATAGTCAAACTTGGAATTATTTGTTCGTCATTATCAGAAATACTGTCAAGTACCCTCCTTTATCTGATTCTGGGGGATTAGATGACCTAGACTTACTCAGGAGGAGTTAAAGCACCAGGCGAGCTCAGCGCCTTCTGGGAGCTGTCATCCACAGAAAGGCCACTGTGGCCTGTCAGTGATTTCAGATCATTTTACCTCAAAGACCACAGCTCTCTGTCGTGCTGTCCTCCTTTCTGGCAACGCTGTGACTAGAATGTGCTGTGTCCTCCTGGGGGGTCTGCTGTTGAAAGGAATCCCAGCAGTGAGACCAAGGCTGGGCCAGGCCTGGCCTGAAGCTGGGCCAAGGGTTGCGTTTGCCCAGAGCCTCTCTGCTGCACACTGATGGCTATAGGCCACCTTCCGGGAAAAGTGGTGGATGGAAAAAGCAGACAAAGCTTGTTACAGAGGTGTTCAAACTGGTAGATGAAGAAGGAATGAAAGGTCTGGCACGTCACCATTTTTATACAAATTACGAACCCCTGATGAATTATGCCTACTAGTATCACAAAAATAAGACAACAAGCCATGACATGCCTGCAGAAGTATATACATCACTGCCCAGAAAAAATTCCCATCCAGCAATCACACTGGGGTCTGATCCAGACTCTAATTGTATCCACCAACTGACAGGAAAGCAGAAACAGACCCAAGATAGAACCAATAAACTCCAGGACATGGGGAACGCAACTGAACACAACATCTAGTTTTTTCAATAAATGAATCACAAGGGAAAAAGTCCGTGAAAGAAATGGAAGGAGGAATTCTAGATTAAAAGAGACTCAGCCCTATCCACCAACTGCTTGGCTTGGACCTTGTTAGGACACACATGTATATCCCATTGGGTAAAATGTGAATAATGACTAGATATTTGATGATATGGGATTATTGTTCATTTTCAAGGTGATACTATGATAATGTTTTCTAAAATAGTCCTTATCTTTTAAAAATACATAATAAAATATGGATAAGGAAGAAAGAAGAGGCAGGCAGGCAAGCAAGACCACCTTTGAAGTGAACTCACTTTATAGAATTTTAAGCAAAGAATTGATGAGATACCTGATGCATTTTATGTAGACCAGGGCCATAAAGCTGGAAACCCCTGAGGCTGTAGGACCTGCCACACTCACACACTGACAAAGCACATTTCACTTGAAGAAGGTGAGCAGGTGGGTTGTGGAAGCAATCCGTAACTTTCCAATTAGGCTCTGATTTGGTGAGGGACATTACTTTGCCAACAAAGGCCTGTATAGTCAAAGCTGTGGTTTTTCCAGTAGTCATGTATGGATGTGAGAGTTGGACCATAAAGAAAGCTGAGCACCAGAGAATTGATGCTTTTTAACCATGGTATTGGAGAAGACTCTTCAGAGTCCCTTGGACTGCAAGGAGATATAACCAGTCCATCCTAAAGGAGATCAGTCCTGAATATTCATTGGAAGGACTGATGCTGAAGCTGAATCTCCAATACATTGGCCACTTGAAGCAAAGAGCCGACTCATTAGAAAAGACCCTGATGTTGGTAAAGATTGAAGGCAGGAGGAGAAGGGGATTCCAGAGGACGAGATGGTTGGATGGCATCACTGACTCAATGGACATGAGTTTGAGCAAACTCCAGGAGATGATGAAGGACGGGGAAGCCTGATGTGCTGCAGTCCATGGGGTCACAAAGAGTCAGACACGACCGAGCAACGAAATACAACAAAATGGTAACATTCATTTTCTGTTAATATTGTGAACAACTGTGCCAGTGTTGGTTTATTCCATGACTAAAGAAAATATAAGCCCTATTACTGCAGAGAGAAAGGAAAGCATGAACTTCATTCCAAAGAAGCCCCAGCCGTGTCCCACATGGGAGCAGGGGGAGTTGAATCTGGGAGCAGAGAGGGAAGGGTGGACTCGAGCCTGTCCCCTGAACTCTGTACCCGGCTCTCAGCACTGAGTGTTGACCCAGTGATGAGTCCCCTGAACTCCGTCCCCAGCTCTCAGCACCGAGTGTTGACCCAGTGATGAGTCCCCTGAACTCCGTCCCCAGCTCTCAGCACCGAGTGTTGACCCAGTGATGACAAATTGGGGCTGTCGCCCCTGCTTCACAGAGGAAGAGACGGAACCACAGAGTAACGAGCTCAAGGCCACCCTGGCCTCTAGAACTGGGATTCTCCCTAGCGCCCAAGCTCCTCTGCACTACAAAACACTGCCTCCCTGAGCAGCTGGGAAACAGATGCGACAAGTACCTTGAGGAGGTGGGCCTGGGGATGAGAGTCCGTCAGAACTGGACAGATAAGCCCACGGTGCACACGTCTTTTCCTTGTTACCATTTCTGTTACGTTCCTCCAGGCCTCCACTCTGACCCTTCTTGTCCCATCAGCCTGGCCCACTCTGTCTTAAGAGAGTCTCCCCTCAGACAGGCCAAGTCACTAGGAACTTGGTGACCTTTAGCTCATCTGCAATATTGCCTGGTCCTTTTGCATGTGAGCCCCAAAACAGAGTGGCAAAAAAGGTTGAGAGTCCCCCCCCCTTCAGGCTAAGTTCCCAGGGTGGAATCCCACCACCTTCAGATTAAGAGCCATTTCAAGTTACTTTTCCTTTGTATAGATAGTCTCACCTCTCCTGGTACTTGAACATAGAATTTATTAATTCTCCCCCTGTAATTCTTACACTATCCAGAAAACTTCCTGAAGTCTTTACTGAGCCAAATCTCTTGGCAGTAGATTTCTATTTTTTATTACCTTTTATAATTTTTTAATTACACAAGAAATACATGATCAACACAGGATTTAAAAAATACATCTGTCAACTCTAAAGGGATTGTGGGCTAAGATGGCAGACTGCTTTATTTGGAAGTGGGGAGATCCTGATTTATGATGATCAGGGGCCCCCCTTCCTCACAACGTCTAAGGGACTCGGCTTCTAATAAGAGCCACATGTCCTCATGGCGGGGGTGGGAGGGGAAGGGGGATAATTGGCTGCACTCTGCAGCCTCCTACTCCTCCTCCTCCTCCTGCTGGAGAAGGCTGCCTCCCCCCGCCTTCTCCACGCCTGGTCCCCGCGACAGCTGAGAGCTTTAATAAAGCAAAGTGTGCCTGGGAATGTGGGCTGAGGAAGCCTCCCAGAAGGTGGAGGTCTATTTCTACCCCTCCCAATAATCCCACTGCTAAAAACAGCTGAGGCTGAGCCGTCCCGAGGCTGCTTGCTGGGGCCCAGCCACGGTCCGGTCACCCTGAGCAAGGCCTAGACGTTCCGGAGGCCCTCAAGCCCACGGTGGCAGCAGCCGGGACCCAGGATGGTGCCGATTATTTCTAGCTAAGATGTGTCATGCTTCCCACGGCAGTGAGGAGCAAGAAGCCTGGGCACCTGGGGGCCTTCTCAAACAAGAGGCGGTCCTCAGAGGCCCAGGGAGGAGCAGGGGGCGGGCGCTAGATGCCCTCAGGCTGCCTTCATCATGACCCCGACGCCAGCCTGCAGAGCGAAGGGGCAGCCCAGGTAAAGGAAGTGGGCCACTGTCACCAGCAGAGGGTTACCCAGACACAGAGACACAGAGGAGATGAGTCGGAGCCTCAGGAACAGTCAGGGAAACAGGAGAACTCGGAGATGATGGAAACAGCAAACCCCAGAGGCAACGGGGAACCGAGGAAGGCGACAGGGTGACACGCTCCATAGTCAGAAACTGAAAGAGAGGCAGTCCCTTTAGCGGCGAGCACAGAGCTCTGCACACAGCAGGCGCTCCACGCGCGGGCTGAACTCAACTCCTGGTAAGGGGGAGACGGGGGCACTCGGCGTACCCCTGGGGAGGACTGGTTCTTCTGACTTTCTGCCTCTCCTATCACTAGTAAAGACATAATAGTAACCCAGAAGCTGTTCTTTACAAATCTGTCAACAATCCTAACCATGCATATGAATCTCTTGGCTTCCAAAACAGCGGGTGTGGGCACGGCTGTTTGCAGTTCACACTGGCTCAGAAGCCTGGGCAGAGAGTCAAGCATCAGCCAGGAGGCCCTGGGAGGGGGTGCGGGGGAGTTGGGGGCGAGGTGTGAAGACCACCCGGGGCAGAGGCAGCATCTCCCCAGGTTCCAACACTGCTGCCATCTCAGGTCTGCAGTCTCACACTGACTCATCCCCCTGTGTTTACCCACTGCCTGCTCCATGCCCAGGAACAGGAAACGGGCAGACAGAAGTCTCCAAGAAAGCCAGATCAGGACCATGTGGAGAGACTCCTTGATCTGAGCTCCCGGGGCCGAGTGGGGAGGGCCGGCTGGTGGAGGAACAAACATTCCCAAGTATGGCGCAGCCTCAGCTCAGGGCAGGATTAGCAGCCGCGGCAGCTGTGCCTATTTTGGGCCTGGGGTCTCCGTCCCCTGGGCAACAGGTGTAGAGACTGGGAGCAAGGCATTTACAGGGGCGTTTATTTTGGGGGCTTCCTGGCCCCAGGAGGGGCCGAGTGGGGAGGGCCGGCTGGTGGAGGAACAAACATTCCCAAGTATGGCGCAGCCTCAGCTCAGGGCAGGATTAGCAGCCGCGGCAGCTGTGCCTATTTTGGGCCTGGGGTCTCCGTCCCCTGGGCAACAGGTGTAGAGACTGGGAGCAAGGCATTTACAGGGGCGTTTATTTTGGGGGCTTCCTGGCCCCAGGCCCAGGGACCAGAGTCAGCCTTTCGCGTTAAGAGTCCTAGGCCAGAAACCTAACATCTCTTCCTTCTGTCTCCCGAGGGGCCTACAGGCCTGTCTCCCTTGCACTCCCAGGCTTGTTTGAGACACCCACTGAGTAAAGTCCAGGAGGCAGAGGCAAGTCGGCCCCTTCCCTCCCCAGCCCACTGCTCACACTGGGGAGCCCGACATGGTGGTGAGGGGAGCAGGCCTGTGGTGGCTCTTTCTCAAGGGCACTCACAGGTCATTCTCACACCAGCCCATGAGCCAGCAAAGGTGGGTGGTCCCTTTTGGAAGTAGATGAAGGGACATGAGTTTTCTCAGTTTAAGTGACTTGCCTTCAGTCCCACAGTGAATCCAGACCACAGAAGGTCCTGGGTGCTGTGTCATGAGTGGCCCATAGACACACACCGAGTCAGTGTGATGTGGCCACAGTCAGCCTCCCACGGCCAAGAGTGAGCAGCCCATGGTCCTGGGGACCCAGCCGGACAGGGCCCAGGCCCCCGGGCGGGTCAGCTGGTCCTGACGCAATCGCAGGGAGCTGTAAATGGCCTCTCCCGCCACCTCTCCTCCTTCCTCCGTGTCCCCCTGGGGACGGTCAGAGCGGCAGCACCAGTGGGTTGTGCCCAAGCCTAGAATCAGTCCTGTCAGCCACGAGGAGCCCCAGACAGCGCCACAGGCAGGGATTTAAATTCCCCACTCTGGTCCCAGGACCATCGCCCCTGCCTGAGTGGCTGGGAGCTGACACTCGGCGCACACCTGCTCAACCTGTCCTGCCTTGTAATCCTGAGCAGTCTGCTACTGCCTTTGTTTCACTCTCTGAAATATGGGCTTGACAATGAACACAGGCTTTTTTTTTGTGTGTGTGTGGCTCGAGCCATCTCCATAAGGAAATATTAATAGCAGTTCCATGTTTTAAATCATTCCGGGCTCCTGAGATAAAAAGACAGTTTGAATATTAATCATCACAGTGAAAGGATGAGGCAGTTTTGACAGGTTTCCTCCTGCCTTTCATGGTTGTACAGAAGCCCCTCCTGGGCTCTGAAGGCTGGCAAGGTGAGGATGTGGGCTCTGAGGCCCACTAAGGCTATCTGGCCAAAAGAGGACTGGGTTCAAGGCAACCAAAATCACAGCCAATCCACGCAAATTACCCGAGACGGCTTCATCCTCCCGAGTCATCTTATTTGAAACACGACTCTGATCTGTCACTGCTCTGCTCAGACGCCATCAACAGTCCCCTCTGCCTCCAGCTGAGCACATACCCCTGCAACAACAGCTCTGTGCCCCAAATCCCCACAGACATGCTCCTCCTGCCTGGCCACCTCCCGCAAGGCCACCTCCAAGTGTCGAAATCCAAACATATCTCAGGCCCCCTTAGTCCTCTGCACCCACCAGCAGGCACAACCTAAGACTTACCGCACATTTCCAGGGACACGTTTTTATTCCTTCTACTCTCCCTAAGGAGCTGGGACTTACTGTCTTCCTTATCTTTGAATCAAAGTTCCTGCCTCAATATCTTTTTATTTCAAACACACAGAGTTTAGCCACTAGAAGAACTAGGATGAGAACTAGGAGTAAGAAAATTCAAATTCCAGTCTTAAGGTGGCTTCCAGTTTCTTTCACCATCATGGGCTGCTCATTCTCGAGGTTTTGAGTCCTTACCTGGAAAACGAGCCACTGGAGCAATCACAAGCTTCTTAACGAGCTGGAGCTTGGGGATCTACATCTAAGGCTCCCCTGTTGATTCTAATGATCTAGACTCCTGGTACCGTGTGATGGGAACGCACTGCCCTAGAGGCGAAGTGAAGTGAAAGTCGCTCAGTTGTGTCCAACTCTTTGTGACCCCGTGGACTATACAGTCCATGGAATTCTCCAGGCCTGAATACTGGAGTGGGTAGCCTTTCCCTTTTCCAGGGGATTTTCCCAACCCAGGGATCGAACCCAGGTCTCCCGCATTGCAGGCGGACTCTTTACCAGCTGAGCTACCAGGGAAGCACACCCTAAGAACTAACAGCATCTCGGCAACACTGCTCAACACCCCCTAGGCCATCTGTTCCCAAGCCCCTGGCTGCCCACAAGTCCACAAGCCACGTCTCCCACGTGCGAAACAAGCCCTCTGGCGCTCTACCTAAGTCCCCCGCTAGGTGGCGCCACGGCTCTGCCCGCCGCCACAGTCCCCAGCAGGACCAAAGACCTCAAGCTCTCTAGGTGCCAGAGCTGATGGGTGGCTCAGGCAAAGTGCAGGTGGAAAGTGGGAGAAGATACCCCTCTGTCCTTTGCCTGCACTTTGGTGGAGAGTCCAGAGCAGAGCTGTGCCACACTGGAATTAGGGCAGAAGGGAAACCCACTAATCCCATCCCATCTTAATTCAAAATCTCGATATTTCGTCCACCAGGCATTCTTTTGCGTCAACTCTGAGTTTGAGAAGACTGGTCAAATCTCGCCAGTCTCACTAACGGTTGAGCCTTTTGTTGCCTCCTTAAGTTTGACATGGACTTGCCTCACCCTCGCCCCACCCTGGCCAGAGCAGCATGGTTTTCCCCAGTGTCCTGGGCGCTATAGAAAGAGCTGTGTGTGCTGTGATGGATGGAGGGCCCCTTCTCTGTGGATACCAACGCTGGGCTGAAGCAGAGCTGAGGGCAGGCGCTTGGGTCGGTTCACCGTCACAGCAGGAGCCCAGTTCCCCTCAGGCTAATCTTTGTCTTGGGAGACCCTCAACCTCCCTGCGGATCCACTTCTGCCAGGCCCCCAAAGAGGCCTGAATCCCAGCAATGCCACCACGTGGCCAGAAGCCAAAGTCCCTGCTACTGTCCCCGGTCCTGTCCCCCGGAGGATTCGAGAGGATTCCCTGCCCTGTCCTGTCCCCTGGAGGATCCGAGAGGACTCCCTGCCCTCTGCACGGTCCTGTCCCCCGGAGGATGCGAGAGGACTCCCTGCCCTGTCCTGTCCCCCGGAGGATCCGAGAAGACTCCCTGCCCTGTCCTGTCCCCCGGAGGATTTGAGAGGATTCCCTGCCCTGTCCTGTCCCCCGGAGGATCCGAGAGGACTCCCTGCCCTGTCCTGTCCCCCGGAGGATTCGAGAGGATTCCCTGCCCTGTCCTGTCCCCCGGAGGATCCGAGAGGACTCCCTGCCCTGTCCTGTCCCCCGGAGGATCCGAGAGGACTCTCTGCCCTCTGCACGGCCTGACTGAACTCATTTCCTGAGGGAATGCAATGCCTGCTGCTCCCTCCTGGGCGCTGTGTGGGCTCCTGTCTCCTCTCTACCTGTTTCAGGGGAGTCTTCTCTCTCTTCTAACGAGCTTGCATTCTTTCCAGCTTTTTGTGACTCCTCTCCTGATGCTCCCAGTTTCCCATGACAGGGTCACAGCTCAGTTACTCCCTCTAGAACCACCAGGGAGCTCTACGACTGCCCAGGCCTCACCCAAGACCAGCTTCATCACACTCTGGGGTGCAGTCCTCCCCCCTCTCCCACCTCTCACTCTCCAGGCATCAGGAGTTCGTAAACCCTCTCAGGTGAGTTCACTTCAGTTCAGTTCAGTTGCTCAGTGGTGTCCGACGCTTTGCAGTCCCATGGACTGCAGCATGCCAGGCTTCCCTGCCCATCACCAACTCCCAGAGGTTACTCAAAGTCATGTCCATCGAGTCGGTGATGCCATCCAGCCATCTCATCCTCTGTCGTCCCCTTCTCCTTGAGAAGATACNGGACTGCAGCATGCCAGGCTTCCCTGCCCATCACCAACTCCCAGAGGTTACTCAAAGTCATGTCCATCGAGTCGGTGATGCCATCCAGCCATCTCATCCTCTGTCGTCCCCTTCTCCTTGAGAAGATACAGGGCCAAAGGTAAGAACCCCTGCGTGGAGCAGGCTGGGCCCTACTGAGCCAAGGCTGCCACCTACAGGTGAGAATGCACACTCCCGCCCAGTGGGGAGAAGGCAGGTGGAGGGGACAGACAGACAGCAGAGGCTTTGGAACTGAGAGCCCACCTTCTAACGCGTCTCCCCCTGCCCAACCAACAAGTCTCCTGTATAAACTCCCCAGTGGCCTCCAGTCAGCATCTTCCAGAGACGTCTCATCTCCACAAGCCACCATTTTCACCCACACGGCAGCCCTTTCTGGCTAGCAACATGCTTTGATATGAGACTGAACCCTGCCTTGAGAATGCCTTGCTCCCCCGGCCCTGGGTCTGCACTCCAGAGATTCCCGCAGAATAAACTACCCCCAACTCTTCAGCTACCAAACTTGTCTGGATCCTTGCCTCTCAGGGTGAAAGAGCATGGTTCCTTTTCCTGCCCCTCCTTTCTGGCTGTCCTTCTCTGGATATGCTAGACCAGCCACATCCCTTCATCATGGGACACCCAGAATTTAGCCTAATTTTAAAATATATACAAAAATAACACATATTCATCATAAAATAAGTTAAACATAAAACAGAAGTCCCCTCACCCATTCCATTCTCCACTCTCACTCCCACTGTTAAGGGTGGGGGAGGGGGGTTCTGTTGTTAACAGGTTGGTGGCACTCAGAACTGAAGGTCACCCCTTCGCAGCAAGAGTGAGACCTCTCTTTTAGTATCAGCTTACACATCTGTCACATGTGAATAATTAGAGCACCTCTCCTAGCAATTACAAGTTAGTTTGATGCCTGTAAAGGGTCTAGCACAATGCCTGTGAACACATATTAAACATTTACTCTTCCCAGGTGGCTCAGTGGTAAAGAATTGCCTACGAGTGCAAGAGATGCAGGAGTCACGAGTTCAATCCCTGGATTGGGAAGATCCCCTGGAGAAGTGGATGGCAACCCGCTCCAGTATTCTTGCCTGGAGAATCCCATGGACAGAGGAGCCTGCTGGGCCACTCCACGGCGTCGCAAAGAGTTGGATATGACAGCATGCACGCTCAAACGTCTACTAAGTGGGGATTTCTTAGGGCTAACTGGATTAGACGGTGGAAACAGAGGCACGAAGTACATTGTTTTTCCTGATTATTCTTCTCACATCACAGCAGGATTAGGCCCATGTAGGTTAGCATAATTAGTCCCAAAGCTCAAATGCTGAGAGCATCCATTAAGTTGTAAATAAAGGAGGCTCCTGAAGGGATCCTTTTAAGTCAGTGTGCGTTTGATGGGGAGTACCGCCAGGGTGCAGTGCTGGGCCACTTATGGAGGACTGCTTCCTGGTCCACCAAATGTGAACCCACTGAGCACGGTGCTGTGGGGCTGCCTGGACTCTGCTGATCTCAGGCTGAGCCAGGGTGTCCCTTGCCCAGGCCTGAGGTCAGCAGGCTCCGCTGCTATCAGACTGTCCAGAGCTGGATGCACCCAGACTGTTCTCTGGTGCCCACCCGCAATTCAGGGCCACTTAAGTGGTTTCAAGTCCAGCTTCTTTTCTCACTTCCCACACCAGGATTCCCACATGCACACTGACTTCTATTTGCTCATCTGCACCCTTGCAGGTCAGTCCTAAAGTACAGCTTTTCCCACAGAGCCAAGCCTGAAAATTTTCCTCAGCATCTCACGTCAGAAAGTTGCCACCAGCTGCCCGGACTCAACACCTGTGGGTCAGTCACTGGGCAGATACTTCCTGGGGCTGCTCTACACCAGGCCCTCTTGTCTTCCTTTCCCTGCCCACATCAGGCCCAGTGAAGGCTTGGTTTCCCTGACACAGACTCAATTTTCTCGGGTCTCCAGATTCACCATGTCTTAGAACTGCTCCCGGCAAGGGTGCCCTTTCAAACTTCTGGGCTTATCCTGACAACGAGCGTATGAAGCCACGAAACTCCAGACTCCTGTGATACACTTCTGGTCCGACCCTCTCACGCTCCTCTGACCAAATTCAGAATGGTGGCAACTCCCTCCCTGCCATTCTGACCCAGACCTCCAGCAACCCTGGAAGAGTCTGACCCAAACTGGAAACAGTGCCCCAGAGTAAACTCGCCCTCTTCACGCCATGCCCACCGAAAGATAAAGAAGACACTTACAGAGATGCTACTGCCCAGGACAGTCAAGTATCCTCTCTCCCTGTAAACACTCAGATGCCCTTGGACTTGGCAGAAGTGTGCCACACTGACTTAGGGGTTGCCCTGCCCCACCCTGCCTGGAGGTTTGCATTCAGGAATGTTACGCTCATGCATGTTCTTAAGAGAAACTGTTCCTTTACAATTAGGCAGTTTTGGCGTGCTGCGATTCATGGGGTCGCAAAGAGTCGGACACGACTGAGCGACTGAACTGAACTGAACTGAGAGAAAAGGAAGTGGAGAAAGTCCTCGACACAGGGCTACAGACTATTTTAAGAAAGGGGAGAGGAAGGATACAAGGAATCAAAGGGTTTAACACCGCTTAAACCAGAGAGATCATAAAATACTTGTAGGGGATTTATTGCTAAAGTGGAATTTAGCTGGCAGGATGATACGAGATGCTCAAGATAGCAATAAAAGGAGGAAGATGTTGGTTCATTTAATCACTCCAGGAGAAGGAGAGATACCAAAGAGGTTTACATTTGAGTTATATTATGAGCCTGGGTCAAGAGGAGGCATGAGACTTTGGGTCTGATCTAATTTAGGTACTATTGGTCCAACTTTGCAAAACTGGGGGAGCCAGAAAAGAAATGATGGTTAAAACAAGAGTTAAAAGTCGGGGGACAAGGCACTGAAGTCATTTGATGACTTGGGCAACAGAGAGGGTCATGTATATCTTAATGGACCAGGGAATGTAAAGGCAAACGGCCTCCCTACCTTGGTATTTCTTGAAGTCATCATAAGCATACTGTCAACAACGGCAAGCCAAATTTATCAGAAAAAGGTAAAACACTGTTAACTCTGATCTGCTTNCTGACAACGAGCGTATGAAGCCACGAAACTCCAGACTCCTGTGATACACTCCTGGTCCGACCCTCTCACGCTCCTCTGACCAAATTCAGAATGGTGGCAACTCCCTCCCTGCCATTCTGACCCAGACCTCCAGCAACCCTGGAAGAGTCTGACCCAAACTGGAAACAGTGCCCCAGAGTAAACTCGCCCTCTTCACGCCATGCCCACCGAAAGATAAAGAAGACACTTACAGAGATGCTACTGCCCAGGACAGTCAAGTATCCTCTCTCCCTGTAAACACTCAGATGCCCTTGGACTTGGCAGAAGTGTGCCACACTGACTTAGGGGTTGCCCTGCCCCACCCTGCCTGGAGGTTTGCATTCAGGAATGTTATGCTCATGTATGTTCTTAAGAGAAACTGTTCCTTTACAATTAGGCAGTTTTGGCGTGCTGCGATTCATGGGGTCGCAAAGAGTCGGACACGACTGAGCGACTGAACTGAACTGAACTGAGAGAAAAGGAAGTGGAGAAAGTCCTCGACACAGGGCTACAGACTATTTTAAGAAAGGGGAGAGGAAGGATACAAGGAATCAAAGGGTTTAACACCGCTTAAACCAGAGAGATCATAAAATACTTGTAGGGGATTTATTGCTAAAGTGGAATTTAGCTGGCAGGATGATACGAGATGCTCAAGATAGCAATAAAAGGAGGAAGATGTTGGTTCATTTAATCACTCCAGGAGAAGGAGAGATACCAAAGAGGTTTACATTTGAGTTATATTATGAGCCTGGGTCAAGAGGAGGCATGAGACTTTGGGTCTGATCTAATTTAGGTACTATTGGTCCAACTTTGCAAAACTGGGGGAGCCAGAAAAGAAATGATGGTTAAAACAAGAGTTAAAAGTCGGGGGACAAGGCACTGAAGTCATTTGATGACTTGGGCAACAGAGAGGGTCATGTATATCTTAATGGACCAGGGAATGTAAAGGCAAACGGCCTCCCTACCTTGGTATTTCTTGAAGTCATCGTAAGCATACTGTCAACAACGGCAAGCCAAATTTATCAGAAAAAGGTAAAACACTGTTAACTCTGATCTGCTTAAGAAGATAGGAACAAAGGACTACATATCATATGATTCCATTTATGTGAAATGTCTAGAATAGGCCAGTCCATAGAGACAGAACTACAATTAGCAGGGCTGACAGGGTATGGAGTTTCTTTGCAGGGTGTTGAAATGCCCTAACATTAGACTGTGGTGTTGGTTGCCCATCTCTGTGAATATGCTGAATACCACTCAAATTTCAATAGGTGAATGTTATGGTAGGTGAACTATTTCTCAACAAAGCTGTATAAAAAGAGGGTAGGAAGGTATGTAACACAACTTATAAGTAGTCCATTAGTAATTACTCCAAACTTCAACAATATAAAGGAATTAGAATCCTTAACCTGGAGAATTCACAGTGTGGAAAATTTCATTCTCAGGTAATGCTGGAAAAACGAGGTGTTTCTATATAACCAACCTAATTGAATTCAGTAAAGAGACTGTAGAAAGAAAGTACAAAATAAACCCTCTCACAAGAGAATTATAAACTCTTAGAGAAGGGACTGTTCCTCAGGTGGCTCAGTGGTAAAGAATCCACCTGCTAATGTAGGAGACACAAATTCAACCTCTGGGTTGGGAAAATTCCTTGGAGTAGGAAATAGCAACCCACTCCAGTATGCTTGCCTGGGAAATCCCATGGACAGAGAGGCGTGGTGGGCTACAGCCTAAGGGGTTGCAAAGAGCTGGACGCAACTGAGCACACATGTAGAGAAGGGACTCGGAAGATCATATAATCTCAGACGTAATGTCTTATTTAATGAATGAAGAAGTCTATGGCCGTACCAAAGTTAAAAGTAAAGTAAAAAAAATTATGTCTCTTCCCACCCCACCCAGTTCACCCAGTTCATCAGTACTCTTCCCTAAAGTAATCACTGTCTCCACTTTTTTGTATGTCCTTTAAATATTTTAATCACATGCAAGACACACCCACTCCCTATGGTGCAATTAGACCACAAGTACAGGAAGAAACATAGAAATTAAGTTTAAGAAACATTTTCCTTAACACAAGAGCAAGTCCTCAAAGTTACTCCTCCATTTTTATATGGTGGAAGCACTTGCTTTTATTTATCATGCTGAAAATCAGGGGCAGCAGGTGGCGGAGTCTGACAAATATATGCCTGAAATCCAGGACTGGCAACTGACTGGCATATGAGGGGCTCTGAGTGATACTCACAAAGCTCATCAAATTGAAACCAAGCAAGACCTGTAGCGCCTTCCCCAGGAGAGACTCCCCTGTGTCCTCTACCTCTTGACTATAGAAAAGCTTTAGCCTCCCAGACCTTCTCCAAGTTCCGAAGAATAAATTTAATCAGAGAAGTGAGAAAATGCAGAAACAAAGGAGAGCAGTCAAACAGGACAAAATTAATAATAGTTTAGTCATTAAACAAAGTCAAGGACCTTTAGTTGCTCCTCCAGAGCTGTAGATAATACCCTGAGCCATATCCTTGAGTTGTTTTGCAGATACTAAAACCCCACCAGGTAGAAGTTAGCTGTATGCTGACCACCAGCATATAGACCCCAGACCAGCTGGAACCAGAAAACTGAGATTCTCAAAACACCTTTCTGTTACCTCATCATCAACCAAACAGGGAATTATGGAGAAGCTGATCACACACCCACGACCCTCTCCCTCACCTTGTCTTTAAAAACTCTTCCCTGAAAGCCATCAGGGAGCTCAGACCTCTTGAGCATGAGCTGCCCTTTCTCCTTGCTTGGCTCCCTGTACTTTCCTTCAGCACAAACTGGTATCAGTAGATTGGCTTTGCTACACATCGGGAGAGCAGATTCAAGTTCCATTCAGTAATAGAATCAATGTCAAACAGGGATGTGGAGCACCCAGAGTTCAGTCTGGACTTGGACCAGCATGTTTCATAATTTCCTCTAGAAAATTATAGCACTTGTGCAACACAAATACATCTCTGTTCTTCTGGTCTTGGGTTTCTCTGGAATCTCCCAAATTATACTGTTGGTGGTGGGAGAGGGAGGGGGCCTGAAGGGTTATCGTGGCTGACACACATGGATGGACGCTCACGTCTATATGAGAAAATGAAGCCTTGGCATGAGGCACAGGGAAGGTGGCTAATTCTGCACACTGAGTCAAAACGGTGGCTGTACTGCGTTCAGGAGAATAACAGCAACATGAGTCTTGGGTATATTTGTAGGGAAAAGGCAAAAAGATCAGAAAGGTCAGCATAAAGGCTGGCCTAAAGTCATCATTGGTCTAGCAGGTAATATGCAGCTTAGCACAGCAACAAGGATACTGCCTTGAAATATGGCATCAAGATACAAGGAGGACAGGCCAGGTTGCAAAGTCCCCTCGAAGATTCTTCACCCTCTGAAGTATTTTTAGTCACTGTAATTGTAGAAGGTGGACGAAGCACTGCAGTACTCAAAATAAGACTGCTCTCAGAAAGCGAGATCAGCAGATGCCATCCCCATAAGTCAAGCCTGCAAGAAGGACAGGATTAGCTGTCTCCAGGATGGCTTTCCAGAAGTAACCCATCTTGCAGGGTGATCTGAGCGACTTACTGCAGAGATTAAAGTGCCTGTCCCAAGTATGCCGTAAGCAAGCAGCCCAACTCAACCCAAAGCAACCTGACACTCAGGAGGCAGTGTTGTGGTAGCAAGTGTAAATGGCAGGGTGAGGGTCTGTGTGCATATTCACAAAGGGAAACTGGAGGAGGAAAATCTATCATCGTGTCACCAGGAAGTCCAACAGGCACTCTGATTCTGGATGGTCAATTTTTGACCCTTTACGTAAAAACAGCCTTAAAGAAATGGAGGCCAGGTTATGGGATCACCAGAACCATACGGAAACAGCACACACAGAAGGCCCACCTTTCCTGTGTGGCCACCAAGTATCCTGATATCATTCACCAGGAAGAGGCCACACGGGGACAAAGACTGGCTTCACTTCTTGGACCCAGGAGAGATCCCTCGAAAAACTGGTAAACTGGAATCATGGTACCAAAAAACCCTCTCCTGTGTATTTGTCTACTCATCTCTGATTACATGGTTAATCCTAGATGCCCCAATAAACTCATGTTCCTGAACTTCAATTTATCATTCTTTCATCCAATATCTATTAACCACTCCACATCAACTGCTGTCATAGGAACTGGTGAAACCAAGAGAAAGGACATGGTCCCTGCCTTCAGTGTCGCCCCAGGCCTGGGCAGCGCTTAAAGATTACACCTGAGCGGCTGAGCCCGAGGGGACAATGAGCCTCCTCTGCTGTTACTGCATTGACACTTACTTCGCATTCATTTTCTGTCTGTGGGATCAGAAAATCAATTAACCTTAGACCTGGGAGGAACCTCAGACATCCTTGTGTCTAATAAGTCTCAACCTTGCCTGCCTATAATTACCTGGAGAAGCTTCTAAACAACACTGAGCTGAGATGTTAATCGAGAGGTCTGGAGAGGATGGGGGGATCAGTAGTCAAACACTGCCCAGGAGATTCAAAAGCAAAGACAGGGCTGAGAATCACTGCTTAGTAAAACCCCCATATTTTCCAGGTTGGTAAACAGAATCAAAATTCCCAAGCCAGGCTTCAGCAATACGTGAACCATGAACTCCCTGATGTTCAAGCTGGTTTTAGAAAAGGCAGAGGAACCAGAGATCAAATTGCCAACATCTGCTGGATCATGGAAAAAGCAAAAGAGTTCCAGAAAAACATCTATTTCTGTTTTATTGACTATGCCAAAGCCTTTGACTGTGTGGATCACAATAAACTGTGGAAAATTCTGAAAGAGATGGGAATACTAGACCACCTGACCTGCCTCTTGAGAAATCTGTATGCAGGTCAGGAAGCAACAGTTTGAACTGGACATGGAACAACAGACTGGTTCCAAATAGGAAAAGGAGTACGTCAAGGCTGTATATTGTCACCCTGCTTATTTAACTTATATGCAGAGTACATCATGAGAAATGCTGGGCTGGAAGAAGCACAAGCTGGAATCAAGATTGCTGGGAGAAATATCAATAACCTCAGATATGCAGACGACACCACTCTTATGGCTAAAAGTGAAGAGGAACTAAAAAGCCTCTTGATGAAAGTGAAAGTGGAGAGTGAAAACGTTGGCTTAAAGCTCAACATTCAGAAAACAAAGATCATGGCATCTGGTCCCATCACTTCATGGGAAATAGATGGGGAAACAGTGTCAGACTTTATTTTTGGGGGCTCCAAAATCACTGCAGATGGTGACTACAGCCATGAAATTAAAAGACGCTTACTCCTTGGAAGAAAAGTTATGACCAACCTAGATAGCATATTGAAAAGCAGAGACATTACTTTGCCAACAAAGGTCCATCTAGTCAAGGCTATGGTTTTTCCAGTGGTCATGTATGATGTGAGAGTTGGAATGTGAAGAAAGCTGAGCACCGAAGAATTGATGCTTTTGAACTGTGGTGTTGGAGAAGAGTCTTGAGAGTCCCTTGGACTGCAAGGAGATCCAACCAGTCCATTCTGAAGGAGATCAGCCCTGGGATTTCTTTGGAAGGAATGATGCTAAAGCTGAAACTCCAGTACTTTAGCCACCTCATACGAAGAGTTGACTCATTGGAAAAAGACTCTGATGCTGGGAGGGATTGGGGGCAGGAGGAGAAGGGGACGATGGAGGATGACATGGCTGGATGGACGTGAGTCTGAGTGAACTCGGGAGTTGGTGATGGACAGGGAGGCTTGGCATGCTGCGATTCATAGCGTCGCAAAGAGTCGGACACAACTGAGTGACTGAACTGAACTGAACTGAAACAGAATCAAAGCGACAGGCCCAAACCAACCACACGTGAATGCGATGTGCATGGAAATCCAGGGACTTGGAGTCCTTACCCCAGACCTCTTTGGCTCAGGAGATGTTTCCTAAATCTAGTTACCTGCACATGCTCTTCAAAGCATTTGTCACAGACACACGCACTTTTATGTACTTAATGTTTTTCTTTAAAACTATTTTTTTTTAAACTTAAATGCTTCTTTTAGCCTTGTCCTCAGCAATAAAATTTGTGAAATATACCTGGAAATTAGTAACTACTAAAATGCAACAGATTTAGCCCTAGGCCACCAGAGTCCACGCTGTGCCACAGCTGGTGCCTGCAGCACCGAGAAGTCTCCGGAAGGTTGGGAACAGGTGCTGCACACCTTCAGGGCAGCTGCTCACACAGGAGGGGCTGAAAGCTCAGGTGAGCGCAGGTACCAGGCAGCCGCTGGTCTGTCAGAGGCCCGTCAGCTTTGGGGACACTCAGACTGAGAGGCGTGATGGATCCCAGGGTTGGCGTGAGGCTGGGACAGGGCAGTGACGGCAGGGCTTCTCTTCCCTCTTCTGGAAAGGCCATAGGTCACTTGGAACCAACAGGCTATTAAAATGGAGCTGCCTATCCATCACCCAGAATCTACCGATGTCAACATGCTGAAATTGATCTAGAAGGAGGGGAAAATACCGTTATGGGACCCCATCAGGGAACAGCACGGGGCTGTCCTTCAGCCTGGCTCAGAACCATTTGGGATTCTAAATCCCTCATCCTAGTTACCAAAACCTATTTTCTGTTTTGAACAAGCTCATTGATCTTGGCGTCTTGTTTAATGTTTCAAATTGCTGTGCAATACTTAGAGAGAAAAGAAAGAAAAAGTAACTTACTGGCCAGTCTCCACTTCAGCTTCAGGCTGGGTTAGTTGTTGTTGTTGTTGTTGTTGTTTTGACCACGTGGCTTTGTGGATCTCAGTTCCCTGACCAGGGATTGTACTTGGGCCCTGGGCAGTGAAAACACAGAGTCCTAAAGCCACTGGACCACCAGGGAATTTCCAGTTCTTTGAGTTCTTGTTGATAGATTGTTCATAATCTGGGCTTTGATTAAGAGGTTTCCCAGTTTTCAACTTTGGGAAAGAAGTAGAGAATGGAAGTGAAGAATTTATCCTTAGATGCAATGAAATGACCCAGAATTATTATTAAAACCAACCTTCCAGAAGAAAACCTAAGACCATGCACATTTCTCTGTTCCTCGTAAATTTTGAAAGGTGTTTCAGTGACCTTTCAGTTCCACTGCTCGGACGACCCAGGAGTGTACTCTGACTCAAGTGTACAAGAAGACACAGACAAGATGTCCAACGCGGCATTTTTTACAATGGGAAAAATCAGAGATGTCTTGAATCAATAAGAGAATGGATAAATAAGTTACAATAGAGTCATACAATAGAATAGCTATTCAGCAATGAAAATGAATGAACCAGAGCTACATATATTTACTTGGACAAATCTCAAAAAAAAAAAAAAAAAAAACATGATGAAAAACAGCAAAAAGTGATTATGTACAGCACCACAATATTAGGGTGTCCTTGGTGGCTCAGATGGTAAAGCATCTGCCTGCAATGCAAGAGACCTGGGTTCAATTCCTGGGTCGGGAAGATCCTCTGGAGAAGGAAATGGCAGCCCACTCCAGTATTCTTGCCTGGAAAATTCCACGGACGGAGGAGCCTGGAAGGCTACAGTCCATGGGGTCTCAAAGAGTTGGACACGACTGAGTGACTTCACTTTCACTTTCACCAAAATATTTGAGTTTAGTTTTAAAATAGGGCTTCCCTGGTAGTTCAGCTGGTAAAGAATCTGCCTGCAGTGCAGGAGACGCCAGTTAGATTCCTGGGTTGGGCAGATCTGCTGGAGAAGGGGTAGGTTACCCACTCCAGTATTCTTGGGCTTCCCTGGTGGCCCAGCTGATAAAGAATCTGCCTGCAATATGGGAGACCTGGGTTCAGTTCCTGGGTTGAGAAGATCCCCTGGAGAAGAGACTTGGGTTTGATCCCTGGGTTGAGAAGATCCCCTGGAGAAGGGAACGGCTACCCACTCCATTATTCTGGCCTGGAGAATTCTATGCACTTACAGTCCGTGGGGTCACAAAGAGTCGAACATGACTGAGCAACTTTCACTTTTAAAATATGAAATAACAGTGCATATTGCTTGAGGATACACACATAACATAGAAGTGTAAAACACTGGCGAGGAAGATACACACCAACTTCAGGGAAACAGATGCTGCTGAGATGGAAGCAGAGGATAAATAACTGTAGTATTTTATTATTATTTTTTTTAAGGATGTGAAGCAAGTATGGAAAAATAACATTTGTTAAATCTAAATGGTGGGTCAGGAATATTTGTTAAATTATTTTCCAGACTATTCTGTCAGCTTGAAATTTCATAGTTGAAATAAAGTTAGTGAAACTATTGAAGCTTTGAATTAATGCACACATGAATTCATACAGTGAACATCTGCTTGTGACAGAAAGGCCTCTATGA
Source organism: Oreotragus oreotragus (assembly GCA_006410675.1). Taxonomy (NCBI): domain Eukaryota; kingdom Metazoa; phylum Chordata; class Mammalia; order Artiodactyla; family Bovidae; genus Oreotragus; species Oreotragus oreotragus. The sequence continues at coordinate 321,325 of SJYX01005301.1, forward strand.
CTCATATAGGGGACAAACGCCAAATTCAATTTTTGTCAGGTGGTCCAACACATGCAAAATTGGCAGAAAGGATTTGCTAAAGAGCCAAGAAAATATCGTTCAACAATTTTTTTTCAAATTGACAAAAATAAAAAAATGTTTGAGTTTACCTTAAAATAAATGATAAAACATAATACACACTGGTTTTACCAGTCAAACAATATAGACACGGTTTAAAAAGTTGGCAATTCCCAGCCCTTATTTCAATTCCATCTCACACATTAACCAAGGTTAAATTTTGAATTCTCTAGAAAATTTTACAAATTATTTTGTGAATTTTTCAAGCCAATTCAATGTTTATAATGGCAATCATTTATCACTGTCAGTGCCATCCACAATCACTGTAGGAAAATACAGAAAGTGCAAAAGAGCAGAAATGGGGTAAAATAAACACATTTAAATGGGTGTGCACTTTAATGCACTGTTTGGAAAAAAACTTAATAACATCTTTAAATCCTGAATCAAAGGTTCAGCACAAACTCTGCTTGCTGGCTCCAAGATGGCCAGTTTCGTTTACAGTGGTTGTTTGCCATGAGGGGACTTTAATGATGAAGGCCAGAGAGGTTTCTCCTTCCGGTGTGAGCAGGGTTGGTAAATAACCAATCACACCCTGAGGCTCAGAGCAGGGCACCACCCTGTCCCCAGAGTCCAGGGGGTGTGGTGGGGGCAGTCCGCTCTCCTCAGACGGATGGACACCCGTGGCTCGGCCAGCCCTGCCTTCCTCCTCCTCACTGCCCCCTCCGTCTCGTCACTGCCCTTCTCTCTCCTCTGACCCTTCCTCCTCCAGCTCCCTTGCCCACTCCTTCCTTTTCTCCAGCTGCCCAAGTGTCCATGTCACTCACGTCTTGGGTAACTGGAGCCCCTCAGCTGTTTGGGCCCCTGTTTGGAAGGACGTCTCCGCACTGCCCGGGGCTCTGGGGGCAGCCAACTTCTCAGAAGGTTTCATCTGTCAGCCCAGGAGGCTGACTTAGCTTTCCTCACAAGAACTTTACAAGAGCAATTAAAATAAGCTATCTTAGGCGCTGAAAGCAATCTCTCCAGAACTGTCTCAATCTGCTTCTGAGCCTTCTATTTCAACACAAAACTTTCCTCTTTCACATTTTGGGGCCCTCATCACAGAGGCCTGGAGGATGTGTGTGAAAAGCTTCAAGAACAGATTCAAAGGCAGAACTCTCCCTCCAGGAAGAGGAAGGCCCAGAGACACTGTGAGACCAGAGACTTAGGAAACAGGAGAAAAGTATGAGCATTTTAGGCAAGAGCAATCATCAACCTCTGTTGGTGCTGAGCTTCCGAGACTGGGGGTGGGACCCGCCTGGGTGAGTGGATGGGCCTTGCTCTTCTTTCTCTCCTTCCTTCCATCATGTCTATCTTTCTCTCTTCTCTCCTTCTACTCCACCTTCAATGCTTTCCTCCAAACCAGGTTATTTGAAAAACAAGTTAGCATCACAAGCCTCACACTAAATTATTTGAACAGGCTTTCCTGCGGACAATTTCTTGTGTAAAGTCAGCAATTCCTACAGAAGGTATAACACCAACAGTGAAGACTAAATTAAACTATGGAATCTGGATGATAATGACCTGTCATTGTTGGTCCACTGACAGTCACAACTGTACCTTCCAGGGGAGGATGTTGATAGTGGGGGAGGTCTCGTGTGTGTTTCAGGGGAGAAGAAGTAAATAGGCGTTCTCTGTGCTTTCTGCCTAATTTGATGTGAACATAAGATAGATCAAAAGAAAAAAAAAAGTCTACTAAAAATTTGCTTAAGGTAATAATCACTGCCAGAAGGCGTAAACACAGCCCACTCTACAATACGGCTATTAAACAAAGAAAAAAGGGAAGAGAAACAAGGGCTTTCAAGGCAGTCCACAAGGTCTAATATCAGCAGGCACCTAGTCATCGTGTGGGGATGAGGAGCCTTGGAGGGAGGAAACGTTCCCTTGCTGGTGCCAGGCACCCTTGACATTATCATCTTACACAAGGAGAGACAAGGACATCTTCATGATCCAAGGCTTGGGCTCCCCTCCTTGATCCCCACATGGAAAGAAATCTGAGGACAGAACGAGCTGCTCAATGTTCTCCCCACACTGCAAACTTGGCTAAGAGATGGGGCTGAACCTGTAAATCCTATCGGGGCTGTTCTCAGAAATCAAGTGGTGGGGTTACCTGACCTCAATTGATCTACCCGACCCCGGATTTCTGTACTGACCTGATCAAGGATACCTGGCCTATATCATCAATCATAGGTTTCCCACGAAATGTTAGCATTAGTCTTGGTTTAACATGAATTCAACATTTGTGAATAGTTAGCAGTCAGCACTGATTGACCACATCACATATATTCTCTTACTTGTTCCTTATGTTTCCAGTTAAGAAGGTGCCACTCTTACCCCTATTTTACAGATAATGTAATAATATTATGGGTAAGACTGTGTGAAAGGGACTTCCCTAGTGGTCCAGAGGCTGAGAATCTGCCTGCCAATGCAGGGGACATGGGTCCGGTCCCTGGTCCAGGATGATTCCACATGCTGTGGGGCAACTAAGCCCACGTGCTGAAACCACTGACCCCACGTTCTACAGCCCGTGCTCTGCAACAAGAGAGGTCACTGCAATGAGAAGCCCATGCACCGCAACCAGAGAGTAGCCGCGCTTGCCGCAACTAGAGAAAGCCCACGTGAAGCAATGAAGACCCAGCGCAGCAAAAAATAAATAAATAACAATAATAGAAGGCTGCGCGGTAGAGCCCTTTGGACTTCAGTTGCTTATGTGTCAGTGTCCAGAACTGTTCTAAGTGAAGGCCCTTTGTCTCTTGTCCCCAGTATGTCTCCAGATACTTCTGCGTTTTCTTCCTGCCGCACAGACACATCAAGTTCTCCTGAAGCTCCAACATTGCAGATTCCACCCATGTGGTTCCCCAATGGGAACGCGCTTTCTCTAGTCTCTGTCTGGCAAAGCCCCCGGCCAAGCACAAATTCCAATTCTGTCCTTGTCTCAGCAAAACCTCCCCTAGTCCCGCAAGAATGACTCTTCCTCTCCCTACCACACTGTGTCAGACCCATAAATCCAGCCCCTGGCATACTGCTCTTTATCATTTGTGTTCACGTCTGTCTTTCCCACCAGACTCAGCAGAGGCGACGGTTGTTCTCTCTTGCTTTATCTTACTCATCTTTATGGTGAATAAATACTAGTACTACAGTACCTAATTACATTGGGTGCTCAGAGTATTTTGTATGAGTGAAGGCATACAGTGGATTTAATTGGAAATATAATTAGGACTTTGGAGAGAATTGTTAGCCTCAGGTTTGGTTTGCAGTTGCAGGCTCTGAGGCTCACAGTTTTTGGTTTAGAGTCATAGTAACATGATGCAAATCCCAAAAGAACTAAAGGCAGAAGCTAAAATAGTTCATTGAGTAAACCCTCAGTCTCCTAGTCATGAATTTTATTTTTATGAAAAGTAGTCCTAACAGGTGGAAAGTATGCCCTTAAAACTGAGTTTGTTTGATGACGCAGTGGCCACAGGACTGGAAAAGGTCAGTTTTCATTCCAATCCCAAAGAAAGGCAATGCAAAAGAACGCTCAAACTATCGCACAATTGCACTCATCTCACATGCTAATAAAGTAATGCTCAAAATTCTCCAAGCCAGGCTTCAGCAATATGTGAACCGTGAACTCCCTGATGTTCAAGCTGGTTTTAGAAAAGGCAGAGGAACCAGAGATCAAATTGCCAACATCCGCTGGATCATGGAAAAAGCAAAAGAGTTCTAGAAAAACATTTATTTCTGCTTTATTGACTATGCCAAAGCCTTTGACTGTGTGGATCACAATAAACTGTAGAAAATTCTGAAAGAGATGGGAATACCAGACCACCTAACCTGCCTCTTGAGAAATCTGTATGCAGGTCAGGAAGCAACAGTTAGAACTGCACATGGAACAACAGACTGGTTCCAAATAGGAAAAGGAGTACGTCAAGGCTGTATATTGTCTCCCTGCTTATTTAACTTATATGCAGAGTACATCATGAGAAACGCTGGAATGGAAGAAACACAAGCTGGAATCAAGATTGCCGGGAGAAATATCAATAACCTCAGATATGCTGATGACACCACCCTTATGGCAGAAAGTGAGGAGGAGCTAAAAAGCCTCTTGATGAAAGTGAAGGAGGAGAGCGAAAAAGTTGGCTTAAAGCTCAACATTCAGAAAACGAAGATCATGGCATCCGGTCCCATCACTTCATGGGAAATAGATGGGGAAACAGTGGAAACA
>SJYX01005302.1:18911-44053 GCA_006410675.1 Oreotragus oreotragus
ATCCTCCTAACCCCTCCCAGCCTGGATTCCAGAACCCGGTGTCTGAGGCCCTGATGCCCCCTTCCCCTCTGCCCTCCAACCCCGTCAGGGACCCGGGTGTCCTGGCCCAGCTCTCACAGGACACGTTGAGGCGGACAACCCTCGCTGTGGTCACTTCAGCTCCAGGCAAGGTCACCTGACAGGTGAGGTTGGTGCCGTGGTCCTGGGGCCGTGGAGTCAGGGTGAGCACCGATGAGAGGGCTGTCATGAGAACCTGGGAAGAGACGGTGGCCCCCTTCCAGGAGAAGATGGGGGGTGTGCCCCGCTCACAGGCCCAGGGCACAGAGCAGGTCAGGTTCCCGGGGCGGCCAGACATCAGGGTCCCCGAAATGAGGATGACAGGTGTGTGGGTGAGGGCTGGTGAGAGGAGGGGGGAGACAGAGGATCAGGAGGAGGGTTTGGGGTGTGGCCCCCCAGAGAAGCCTCAGACTTCGGTCCAGTCTCTCCCCCTGGGCTGCCACTTTACCCCAGACGCCCTCCCAGGAGGGGCTCCCATCCCAGCCCTGCCCTGGGACCCTCCCTGTGCCCTCTCCTGGACCTCCCCGCACAGCCCGCCTTACCTGTCACATGCAAGGAGAGCTGGTTAGACATATAATTGTTTTTCACGCTTCCTCTCTCCATCCGGAAAAAGTATGAACCATTGTCCCTCCTCTTGGCGTCTCTGATCTCCAAGGAGCAGTTGTAGGCCTGGGTGTCCCCGAGGAGATGGAATCGTCCCTGGGTCTCCTCCTGTACTTCTCTGTCTGGGTTGTTTGTGGCCACAGGAGCATCCTTGGATGTCGCCGCCCCTTCCCGAAACCAGTAGCCCAGAGTTGAGGTAAAAATGGCCCAGACATCCCAGGGGTAGGAGAAGGAGCAGGGCACGTGGACACACAGGCCCTCCTCCACTGTCACCAGCTCCGGCACCTGCAGCTTGTAATTCTCCGCAGGCCCCATCTGGCCCTCGGCTCCCTCCCTCCGCCAGAGCAGGACCACCAGCAGCGGCAGTGGCAGCATGTCTGTAGTTGGCGAGGGCAGATTCCCTCAGGGCAAGCCTCTTTCTTAAGGTTCATTTCGCAGGAAATGGAAGTTGCGAGATCTAGAGGAGGCGCCAGCAGGAAGATGAGGGTGAGGTCAGAAGGAACCTCTGTCAGAGGAGGAACTTCACACCAGAGGACGCTGGCAGCAGAAGAGCCTGAGGGAAGTGCTCCTTCTTAATGCCTTTGGCATCAAAAACTCACCCAGGGAATTCCCTGGTGGTCCAGTGGTTAGGACTATCACTGCCCAGGACTAGGGTTCAATCCCTGGTTGGGAAACTAAGATCCTTGCAAGCTGCACAGCACGGCTAAAACAAAACAAATCAATGAACAACAGCAAAAAAAACCTTCCCCATCTTACGTTAGGATAACGACATCAGCTTTTCATGCTTCGTACTTGCACCATGCATCTTCTGACATCTCGTTTCAAACTTTCTGAATCCTGAAGTTCTAGTAATGTTTCCTAGACACTCTGCTGGGTTAAACGCACTATCCCACTTACTTCTCGAGTGTCTAGAATATAGTGAGCCCTTGGAGGCGGCTGTGATTGTTTTTGTGGGTTGGGGTTGTAGGGTTACCACAGTTGCCCCCATGCCTCCGTGACTGGTTGCCACACAGCCCTTCCGCCTTTCCCCAGAGTTACTTCCTCTCACTGTTCCAGTACATGACAGGCTCTGCCTTGCCTCTCCGGCTTTGCTCATGCAAACCCCTCTGCTGGGGGGCTTTGGTGCTCAGGACACATAGAATTAGGACTGCCAGGCTGGGAACCACCCACCACTGGGAACCATCAGAATCTGTTGGGTGAGAGTCTTGCTCCTGAATATGGGGAAGAATGTTCCTCTTGTGTAGCTGGTGGGTGTGGAGGAAGTGGTGAGAAAGTAGGACAGGCACTGGAGAGGAGGCCCATTAAATGGGTTTATTGTTGGTTTCCATAATGTCTTAGGACGTTCCCATTGCTTGCTTTCTTTATTTTTCTGAAACACGTTGCTTTGTCTTCTCTTGAGTTTATAATGCACAATCCTTTCCTTAGATACAGAGTCTTTTTATCCCCTCTGCCATTTTCCAAGATCCTTCTCTATTCCCTTCTCCCCAAGCCAACCGTACTTCTTTCCATGAACTGCTCCTCTTAACTACAATGCAAAGAGTGAAAATAGAATTTAATCCTCAGGAAAGTATGCTGGGTATGAAGAACACATAAAGCATTCCTCTTCAATTCTTGAAGTATCTGTGGTCCCCTCGCTAGGGCCTGGGACTTTGTAATACTGAGGGCACCTACGAATGAGAGGATTGTGTAAAATCGTGTTAAGCTCCTTCCCAGCTCTAATGACCTACGATGCAATGTATTCCATGTACATTTTAGAACCAGCTCATCGAGTTCTACCAGAGCTCTCACTCAGAATTTGAGATTGCACTGAATTTATCCATCTGATCTCCTAACAATATTGAGTCTTCCAATCCTTGAACATGGTACATAGCTCCATTTATTTAGGTCTTGTTTCATTTCTTTAAGCAATATTTTAATGTGTTCAATATATAGGACTTACATACATTTCATTTCACATTTCATGTAACTGTAAACTGCATCTTTTAAAAAATATTCAATCTCTAATTGCTTTTGGCCAATACATAGAATTACAAAGGAACTTTGCAATTTGAATAAGTACCTTAACACCTGGCTGAACTCTATCCGGGCTTCCCAGGTGGCTCAGTGGCAAAGAATCTGCCTGCCAATGCAGGAGACGCAGGTTTGATCCCTGGGTTGGTAAGATCCTCTGGAGAAGGAAATGGCAACCCACTCCCATACTCTTGCCTGGGAAATCCCATGGACAGAGGAGCCTGGCGGGCTACAGTCCATTAGGACACAAACGAGTCCGACACAACTAAGCAACTAAACAAAAACAAACTCTATGCTTGGTGTTAGCAGTTTCTTTGTGGATAATTTTAGAATTTCTAGGCACACAATTATTACATCATCCGTGAATAAAGACTGTTTTAGTTCTTTTATGAATCGGATAGCTCTTATTTCTGCTTCTTACATTATTGCACTGGAGAGAATCTACAATATATTGCTTAATAGAAGTTGTAAGAGCAGCCATCATCGCCTGATTTCTAGTTCTGTGACTTCTGGGACTGGCCCTTCCAAGCCTTAGGAGAAGTTGTCAGCAAAACATTTATGTGTTCAGAGTCCACAAAAAGCTTTGTGTCAGGATCTATATTACCTGTTTTCTGTGTATACTTTCACTGCTCTTTCACAACAGTCTAGCTAGACAGGAATGGTGTCCCTGCTCACAGAACAGTAAAGTGAGGCACAGAGAGATAAAGGGACTCATTCGATGAGTGACATAAATGAATGTGAACTCAGTTCTTTTGGTCACAGCCCTTCACTCCCGGGCAGCAGATTGGACAAAGGTCCGTCTAGTCAAAGCTGTGGTTTTCCCAGCAGTCATGTACGGATGTGACAATTGGACCATAAAGAAGGCAGAGCATCGAAGAATGAATGCGTTTGAACTGTGGTGCTGGAGAAGACTCTTGAGAGTCCCTTGGACTGCAAGGAGATCAAATCAGTCCATCCTAAAGGAAATCAACCCTGAATATTCATTGGAAGGACTGATGCTGAAGCTGAAGCTCCAATACTTTGGCCACTTGATGCGAAGAACTGACTCACTGGAAAAGACCCTGATGCTGGGAAAGACTGAGGGCAGGAGGAGAAGGGGGGACACAGATTGAGATGGTTGGATGGCACCAATGACTCAATGGACATGAGTGTGAGCAGGCTCAAGAAGACGGTTAGGGAAGATAGCCAGGGAAGCAGTTCATGAGACTGCAAAGAGTTGGACACGACTTTAGCAGTGAACAACAGCAACCTTTGGTCACAAGTCCTGTGGTCTTCCCCCCAAACCAGGAGATCCTGACCACCGCCAAGAAGGCCATGTGTTTTTAAATGATTGGAGACTGAGTGTTACAGGCTGAAAACTCGTGTCCTTATAAGAAGAATGAATCAGGACACAGAAACACGCAGAGGGGAGGCTGATTGAGGACATCGGGGGAAGACAACAGTCTCCAAGCCAAGGAGAGAGGGCTCAGAGGGAACCAAGCCTGCCGACACCTTGACCTCAGACTTCCGGGCTCCAGACCATGAGAAAAGAATTCCTCACTTGTGTATCTTGATCTCTGAGTACTCAGTGTGAGAGCCTTCCTGTTTCTGAGGCTCCGGCTTGTGAAATCGGAGGAAAGCGTAGTGGGGCTCTTGTTCATTTCTTGAGATGGGGCCAGCCCCATCGGGGCCGGGGTGGTCTGCCGGGGTGTCTGTCCAGAACTGGGGCTGGCGTTCCTGAGAGGAAGGAGGAGAAAGGATTCAGATCCAGGCAACAGGGTCTGGGAGAACTATGGAGTCAAAGACGATGGAATGGGATTGGAACTGATGGAACTTTTATCATTTGCCCATTCATGTGTTCAATCATAGTTAATTCAGATTGACCGGCCCTTCATGGGTGTTTACATGAATCACATTATATTGTTTAAAAATGCTAGGAGAGAATACTATTGTCATATGTGTCTTAGAAATAGTAAAACTAAGGCTAAGAGAGATTACACACATTGTTTTCCTGAAGACACACCTCTATAGATGCGCCCCTGAGCCAGGACTTGAAACCAGTTCTTTTCAACTAGGGTGCTGTCCTTTGTTCAGGCTGTGTGTGTCGGAGGTGCTGTGTGTGGAATGACGGAAAAAGCAGACATAGTCGCTCAGATTATGCAGCGTGTGGTTTTATGTGTGTGTGTGTGTGTTTTCTTTTGAGGGGGTGGCTTTGTTTTTGCCCCACCACACAGCTTGCGAAATCTTACTTTCCTGACCAAGGATCAGATGGATGCCCCCTGCCATGGAAGCCTGGAGTGTTAAGCACTGGACCGCAGGGAAATCAGGGGAATCCTGCTTATGGTTTTCTAGGCGAGGCAGTTAATAGACAAATACATGTCAAGGTCTACATTTGATAGGAGATATTTTGAAATATAAAGCAAGGGTGGGGGTGGGCAGGTTCTAGAAGACAGAGTAGAGATTAGCTCCTGCAATAAAAATAGTAACCAGATACCCTCACTCATATCTGCTCCCTCCCTGCAACAGCCTCAGGCTATAGGAGCATGAACTAGAGCATGAACTAGCAGCGAGGAGAGGCGGACAAATCATTCTCAGATTAGGAGAAAATGGTTGCTGTTGTTGTCTAGTCACTAAGTCATGATTCTTTTGTGACCCTATGAACTGTAGCCTGCCAGGCTCCTCTGTCCATGGGATTTTCCAGGCAAGAAGAGCGGAGTGGATTGCCCTTTCCACCTCCAGTGGATCTTCCTGACTCAGGGATTGAACCTGCATCTCCTGCCCTGGCAGGCAGATTCTTTACCACTGAGCTACCTAGGAAAGTGAAAGTCACTCAGTTGTGTCCAACTCTTTGTGACCCCATGGACTATAATCCATGGAATTCTCCAGGCCAGAATACCGGAGTGGGTAGCAGTTCCCTTCTCCAGGGGATCTTCCCAAACCAGGGGTCGAACCCAGGTCTCCCACATTGCAGGTGGATTCTTTACCAGCTAAGCCACATGGGAAGTCCAAGAAAATGGTTATTTTACTTTATTTTTTTGGCCACGCCACCTGGCTTGCAGGATCTGAGTTCCCCTGACCAGGGGTCAAACCCAGCCCCGCCCTGCAGTGAAAGTGCCAAATCCTAACCACTGGGCCACCAGGGAATTCCCATGAAAATGGCTATTTTAGAAGATAGGGAGAAGGCTGCCCATATTAAGGAAAAGCAAGGTGAAAATAAACAAGTTAATAGTTTAAATCTACTACAGCCAAAACACAGAAAGGAAAAAAAATGTGTCTGTTAATAACTGTGATTGAATTATCTGTATATAGATGAACCTCACCAATCAAAAGATTGAGACAGTGACTTTTACTAGCAGATGAAATTCAACTACATAGTTAATCAATGATTTATTCAAGGAATATTGTGCACCTACTGTGAGTTACGAGCTAGGCATTCCTCTAGGAGTTGGGAAGATAACAGGGAATAAAGTAATAACAACAGCAACAAACTGCCTTTGGGACTTACTAGAGGAGGGAAAGGTTCTGATTGGTTATCAGGAGAACTTGCTTCATACATACCAGAGACTCTTCTAACCATGCCTCATAACTACTCTGATCTTCCCTGGTGGCTCAGATGGTATAGAATCTGCAGGCAGTGAGGGAGATCTGGGTTTGATTCCTGGGTCAGGAAGATCCCCTGGAAAAGGGAATGGCTACCCACTCCAGTATTCTTGCCTTGTTACAATAAGTTTTAACCACTGGACCACCAGGAAAGTCCCAATATTAATAATATTCCCATGTCACAGGAAATAAATAGAGGTCAGGAAGAGGACATCATTTGTCCAAGGTCACACAGCTTGTAAATAAGATAGGATCTGAATGCAAGCAGTCCAGCTCCAGAGTACATGTTTTGAACCATGATGTTATACTGACTCAATGAGACTCTCATTAAAAAAAGATAAAAAGAAGGTTACTGAAAATTTGAAAGTAAAGTAACAGAAAAGATATCTCATGATTTCTGACAAGATAGGGATTGAACACACACTAAGGATTCTATTACCCAAGATTAACCAAGAAGAAACTGCAGGGGGAAATATGTAAACTAAACTTAAAACCTGATTTTCTGTCTTCTTGTTCTGCCAGTTCCTGAGAGAGGAGTTTTGAGATAATCAACCCTAACTGCGGATGTGCCTATTTCTCCCTGCAACTCTGTCTGCGTTCGTTGATTTATTTTGAGACACAATGCTCCATTATTGGGGGCATCCACACGTAGGATTTTACATCTTTTAATAAATCACTAGAGGCCATATATATAGAGAGAGTACTGCGTGATTCCATTTATATGACACTCAAGAATGGACAAAATGAATCAATAATTATAGAAATCAGCAATTGCTGGAAAAGGGTGGGGGTTGAACGAGAAGGGGAATAAAAGAATTTGGGCCCTGATGGAAATGTTCCCTGTCTTGACTGGGGACATGGTTACAAGATGTATGCATTTGTCAAAGTTTGTTTAAATTTGTACTTAAACAGTGTAAATACCTCTATATGGGCTTCCCTGATGACTCAGTGGTAAAGAATCTGCCTGCCACTGCAGGAGACATGGGTTCGATCCCTGGGTGGGGAAGATCCTCTCGAGAGGGAAATGTCAACCCACTCCAGTATTCTTGCCTGGAGAATCCCAGGGACAGAGGAGCCTGGCAAGCTATGGTCCATGGGGTCGCAAAAGAGTCAGACACAAGTTCGTGACTGCACAATGACAATGTCTCATTAAAGTTGAAAGTAAATAACAGGGTGGTAGATTTGAAAGATACCCATCAGGAGTGATGAACTGTGGCGCTGGGGTGCCTCAGGCTCTCTACCTACTTCCTATACTCAGTGAGTCTGACATAGGCTAGGTTTGGGCCAATTTTCTTCCCCATAATCAACGTGAGAAGAAAAGGCTAAAGCTCTAGGAGAATATGATAATCTGATATACCAAGCAAAATACCCACCAACCAACCAACTAAACTGTCTACATATTTCATCAGAAGCAGCAGTGCTAGAGTAGTTGGATCAGTAGTTTTAAACAACCCCACGTGGAATTCCAGGGAGTGCTGGATGTTAATAGGGAAATGCCAAGGGCTCGGACCAGGGATACCACCCACAGGGGATAAACTGAATGGGACCGCCTGCCCCATCACTCACCCAGGAGCCTGAGCCCACGGCCTGGTTCGTATCGTCCATGCTTTGCACTGGCTGGGCCTTTCTGTGGGTCTTCACTCTAAGGGAACAGCCCCGGGCATTTCAGCCTGCTAATTTGGGGCATGCGGCAGGCAGACCATCCCCTCCTCCCTTGAAGAGCACGGAATGAGGGAGGACGTGGCAGTGGATCCAGTGTCCAGGTGCTCCCACCTGGACAACCTCAGAGCTGGACTAGGGCTGGGGAAGAAACCCCCAGGCTTGGTCCAGTTGCTTACGGGCTGATTCACGCCATCACTCAGCCTTCTTTCTCTGTCTCGGGGCTTTCCAATCAGCCCCCCGGCCCTCCAGCTCTGGTTTTCTGAGATTCCGTGACCCTGAGCCCTTCCCACCCTGGGCTTCTCCCTCCACCATGGAGCCCCCTCTCACCTGAAGATGAGATACAGGCAGAGAGAAAGCAGGACTGTGACGCTAGCTCCCCCAACTGCTCCCAGGACCTTGCCAGCCCTGGGCTGTGGTTTACCTGTAAACAATTTGAATCTTGTTTAAACTCCAACCCCAGTACATGGCATCTTCCCAACAGGCCACCCCTCTCTGTGTTTTTAGTGCACCCGCCTCCCCCTTGACTTCCCATCCAAGACTCAGTCACTGGACCTTTCCATTGCCCTGTAGACCCTGGGGCCAGCCCCTTCCCCTGGACTCAGGACTGGGAATCTTCCACCACCAGCCATGCCAGCCGGGGCCCTGCGGTGCCCCTCCTCCGAGCTCCATCCCTCTGGGGCTGTTCAGGTTGACTTGTGCTTCCCTCCCCCAAGTTCATATGTTGAATTCCCCTCACCCCAGTCACTCACAATGTCACCTTATTTGGAGAGGAGATCTTTACTGAGGTAATCAAGTTAAAACGAAGGCCCAGCAGGGACCCCTGGTGGCTCAGGCAAGGAGTGTGCCAGCCAACGTGGGAGACATGGGTTCGATCCCTGGTCCAGGAAGATCTCACGTGCCTCAGAGCAGCTAAGCCCCTGCGCCACAACTATTGAGTCTGTCCTCTAGAGCCCGAGAGCTGTAACAACTGAAGCCCTTGCTCCCTAGGGCCCTGCAACCAGAGAAGCTACCCCAGCGAGCACAACTCGAGTAGCCCCCGCTCTCCACAATCAGAGAAAGCCCCCATAGCAACGAAGACCCAGCACAGCCAGAGATAAATTATTTAATTAAAAAACATGACATCAGCAGGGGCTAATCCAATATGACTGATGTCCTGAAAAGGGGAAATTTGGACACAGACACAGGCAGGCAGAATAATGCCATGTAAACATGAAAGCGAGGGTAGGGAGGCTTCCCAGGTGGTGTTAATGAAAAAGAACCTGCCCCCCGCAATGCAGGAGATCCTCATCCAGGCAGAACCTGCCCCCCAGTGCAGGAGGGGCCCAGCAGCCGCCGGGGGGATGTGGGTTCGATCCCTGGGTCGGGAAGCTCCCCTGGAGGAGGGCGTGGCAACCCACTCCAGTATTCTCGCCTGGAGAATCCCATGGACAGAGGAGCCTGGCGGGCTGCAGTCCATGGGGTCACAAAGAGTCGGACACGACTGAAGCGACTGAGTACTCACAGACACAAACAGGAAAGCAGAGATGGGGGTGACGCTCCTATGAGCCAAGGAACACCAAAGGTTGCCAGCAAAACTGCCAGAAATCGTGGGGGAGAGTCCTGGAACCAGTCTCACAGCCTGCGATGAAATCAACCCTGCTGACACCTCGATCCCAGCCTTCCAGCCTCCAGAACCGGGAGGTGTATCTTTTTAAGCCCCCAGTTGGAGACGCTTTGTTCTGGCTGCCCTAGCAGACTCATACAAGGATCCAGGCTCCACTTCTCTCGGGCATCACCCCTCGGCAGACTCCTGACCTGGCAGCAGCAGGACAGACCCGCTCCGGGCCCCGTGGACGGTCAGGGCCTCACAGCTGAGGCTAAGGCCGGAGCTGAGCCCCTCGCGGAGGCTCAGGGAGCTGTTGGCCCAGGGCCCGGCGGAGCTGGAGCTGACCTCAAAGGAGGCGTTACTGGAGTTCTCCTCCAGCAGCCCCTCGCCCAGCCGCCAGCGCAGGGAAGGGGCAGGCCAGGCTCGGGAGGAGCAGCTGCAGCGCAGACCCTCGTCCTCCTGGGAGCAGGAGGGACCCAGCAGCTGCGGGGGTGCTGTGGGGAGAGATGGGAGGGATCAGGGGTGCCCCTCCCCTCCCTAGAACCCCAACATCCTGTCCTCAGGGTATCCCACACTCACAGACCACGAAGAGGCTCAGGGAGATATTTTGGGAGCCCAGTGGGTTCTGAGCCCGGCAAGTGAACTCTCCTTCTTCTGCTGCCCCTACACAAGGCAGCTCCAGGACCCCGGTGCTTGAGATGGGGGTGGCCTCCAGGGCGGGAGACCCCCGGAACCAGCTCAGCTCTGCAGGGGGATTGCTGTCAGCAACACAGAGCAGCTGCAGCGCCTGGCCCTCCTGGACGGGAAGGAACGAGGTATTCTGCAGAATCTTGAGGGCTTCAGGGGAAGAGAAGGGCAGAGACAAAGAGATGGGCTGGGCAAAGCTGGCACCTCTCTCCTCCTGTGATGTCCACACTAGCTCTGGGGAGAGGACTAGCAGAGTCTGAACCACAGGAATTCAGAAGAAGCCCCAGCAGTTTACCTGGAGCTGCCCAGACAGTACATGAGATGGGGCATAGAGGGTTCAGGACAAGGATGTGTGTGTTTGAGGCACTCAGTCATGTTCGACTCTGTGACCCCATGGACTGTAGCCTCCAGGCTCCTCTGTCCATGGGATTCTGCAGGCAAGAATACTGGAGTGGGTTGCCATGTCCTCCTCCAGGGAATCTTCCTGACCCCGGATTCAAACCTGGGTCTCCCGTATTGTGGGCAGGTTCTTTACCATCTGAGCCACAAGGGAAGACCTGGGGGACAAGGATACAGTGAGCAAACGTAGTTATGGGACAAAGAAGAGAAAACAGAAGGCGGCAAAACATCAGAGAGGGATTTCCTTGGCGGTCCAGTAGTTAGGACTCCACACTTCCACTGCAGGGGACACAGGTTCGATCCCTAGTCACGGAACTAAGATCCTGCATGCTGCATTGTGTGGCCAACTGCTGACCCTTCCCCGCCCACCCCCCAAAAAAAAAGTCAGAGAGAAAGCAAAAGGAATGTAACAGTTTCCTTTGAATTTAGCCAAAGAAAGCTGTGGGTGAGCTGAGGGTTAACTTCAGGGAGCTGAGCTTTTGGGATTCCACACCCTACCCCCCAGCTCTCCCTGTGTCTGACCTCAATAGCTAGGCCCTCAAATATATTCCACTTAGTCCTCTGAGGGGGCTTCCCAGGTGGGACTAGTGGTAAAGAATCCACCTGCTACTGCAGAAGACACAGGAGTCATGGGTTCAATTCCTGGGTGGGGAAGATCCCCTGGAGGAGGAAATGGCAACCTACTCCAAGCATTCTTGCCTGGGAAATCTCATGGACAGAGGAGCCTGGTGGGCTACAGTCCATGGGGTCGCAAAGACTACTGCAGAAGACACAGGAGTCATGGGTTCAATTCCTGGGTGGGGAAGATCCCCTGGAGGAGGAAATGGCAACCTACTCCAAGCATTCTTGCCTGGGAAATCTCATGGACAGAGGAGCCTGGTGGGCTACAGTCCATGGGGTCGCAAAGAGTCTAACACGACTGAGCAAAAAGTCCTCTGAGGTCCAATGAAGCTCTGTCCTGGCAGAGACCTGGGTTCCATTCCCAGTCTGGAGGGAAGTGGTTTCTTCCTACCTGTCCTGTTTCCTTGAAAGATGCTGATGGCCACGTGCTGTGGGGCATCTGTGACAGAAGGATAAGCAGGATCAACACTTGTGGTGAGGGAGTGGGCGGGCATNCTGCTTAACCACAAACCAAGCAGGCCTGCTTAGCAACAAAACCATGCAAAAGAAGCCCATGACCTGTCCCTCAAACAATAAAACAATGGTGTGATTGTGTGGTGTGGCATGAACCCTCCTCTTGGGAACTATAACTGTCTTTTCCATGGCAATCATCTCCTGATCTGTCGGCCTCACATATTTGAATAATAATGAATCTTACATTTTCAAACAAGCAAGAAGGGGAAGAGGAAGAGCTCATTTCTGGACATGCTGAAAGGAGCATGGCCGTGGGACACCCCACGCACTGGGGGGATCCACAGGGCAGGCTGTGTTGCCAGGGTACCCATGTCACTCACCAGGGAAGCTGGCTCTGTGGCAGAGTAGATGTCCTCCATGTCCACTGTGCTCTTGGCTACCTTCTTCCTGTAGATCTTCACTCTGATGAGAGAGAGGGTTTGTGACATAGAGTCACTCTTTTGAGGCTGGAGTGAGTGCTTAATGCAGGTCAAGTGTAGGGCCAGACCAATATATCCAAAGAAAAGCATAATTCAAAAAGATGCATGCACCCCAATGCTCACTGAAGCATTATTTAAAATAGCCAGGACATGGAAGCAACTTAAATGTGCCTTGACAGAGGGATGGATAAAGAAGATATGGCACCTGTATACTACGGAATATTGCATGCCTGCCTGCTAAGTCACTTCAGTTGTGTCCAGCTGTTTGCAACCCTATGGTCTGTACCCACCTGGCTCTTTTTCCATGGGGTTCTCCAGGCAAGAATACTGGAGTGGGTTGCTGTGCCCTCCTCCAGGGGATCTTCCTGACCCAGGGATTGCATCCATGTANTACTACGGAATATTGCATGCCTGCCTGCTAAGTCACTTCAGTTGTGTCCAGCTGTTTGCAACCCTATGGTCTGTACCCACCTGGCTCTTTTTCCATGGGGTTCTCCAGGCAAGAATACTGGAGTGGGTTGCTGTGCCCTCCTCCAGGGGATCTTCCTGACCCAGGGATTGCATCCATGTATCTTATGTCTTCTGCATTGGAAAGTGGGTTCTTTACCACTAGCACCACCTGGGAAGCCCTACACTGGGATATTACTGGCCATAAAAAAAGAATGAAATGCCCTTTTGCAGCAACATGGATGGACCTAGAGATTATCACACTAAGTGAAGTAAGTCAGACAATTATCGGTTGCTCACTCATGTCTAACTTTTTGCCGCCTCGTGGATTGTAAACCACTAGGCTCCTCTGTCCATGGAATTCTCCAGGAAAGAATATTGGAGTGGGTTGCCGTTTCCTTCTCCAGTGGATTTCCCTGACTCAAGGACTGAATCCAGGTCTCTTGCATTGTAGACAGGTTATTTACCATCTGAGCCACCAGGGAAGCCTGAAGTCAGACAGAGAAAGACAAATATCATGATATCACTTAAATGTGAAATCTAAAAAAAAAAAGGTACCCATGGACTTACTCACAGAACAGAAATAGAGTCACAGATATAGAAAGCAAACTAATGGCTACCAGGGCAGAAACAGGGGGAGGGGTAGGTTGTGAGATTGGGATTGATATGTACACACTGCTATGCATAAAATGGGCTTCCCTGGTGGCTCACTGGTAAAGAACCTGCCTGCCAATGCAGGAGATGCAGCTTCGATCTTTGGGTTGGGAAGATCTCCTGGAGAAGGAAATAGTAACCCGCTCCAGTCTTCCTTTCTGGAGAATCCCATGGACAGAGGAGCCTGGTGGGCCTCAATCCATGGGGCCCCAAGGGGTCGGATATGACTTAGACACTGAGCACAACCACGATGCGTAAAATAGATAAGTGATAAGAACCTGCTGTACAGCACGGGGAACTGTACTCACTACTCTGTAATGACTTATAAGGGAAAAGGATCTAAAAAAAGAGTGGATGTGTGTATATGCATAATGGATTTGCTTTGATGTATACCTGAAATTAACACAGCACTGTAAACCAACTATACTCTGATAAAATTTTTTAAAGGGTAGAGTACGTCCAGGAGCCTTTATCACAAAACTGTAACAAGGCCCCCCACCCCCACCCCACCAGGTCCTGAATGTCTAGGATCAGGGCTGGGAGCACCGTCATGCCTGGCTAGGTGGCTACTAGCTGGATTCTCATTACCCCTGCAACCCCGCCATTGCTCTGGGTCCTCGAAATCCCTCCAGGCCCCTCTTCTCCTCCACTGGCCCACACCCAGCCCAGCTCACACGAAGAAGATGAGGCCGAAGCACAGAACAAGCAGCATGGTGACGCCAGCTCCCGCGATGGCCCCCTCAGTCACTCCTGCCCCTGTCCCTGATTCCCCTGCAGACGAGAGAGACACTTGGAAAGAATTCCAACCTTGACTCCTCTCCTCAGCACGCAGAGGGGGTATCCCGCCCCTCACATGCAGGGTCCAGCCGCTCGGTTCCCCTTCCCCTCTCAGAACCTCAGCCTTTTGCAGAAGGGCACAGTCTAAGAGGCACTTGCCTCTTCAGCCCACACTCTTCCAACAAACTTCAGCTCTCCTTGGAGTCAGCTCCAAGGGTCTCTCTGTAACAGACCCCAGACCCAGCCGCAGCAGAGCCCTGAGGCTCTGAGCCCCATGGACATTCCAGACAGACAGCTAGTCTTTGGGGGATGCTGGAAGGCCTTGCACCTCCTTCCTTCCAGGGAGGGTGTCTAAATCTGCTCTCCCAGCCACTGTTGGCGCTATCGCTCAGAGTTCACAGTGGTGTTTTGAGCCTCCAGATGGAAGTGGAAGAAGGAACCTTCTCAGACCTTCATATCAGATCCAGACGGTGCTCTTGGCCTGGCCTGGCCAAGCCTCCTGGGACCCCAACACTCAAGATGAGGTACATCTGGACATTACTTGTCAATGATTGGATGGGCACTGCTGAGGGGCTGTTGATGAACCTCACTGTCCAGTTGTCATGACCCGTGGGACTAGAGCAATGAGGGGAGCGCTGGTCTCCAGAGCTGGGTCAGCATGAAGGCTGGGGTTGGGGGGTGGTGCTGACAGTCAAAAAATGGCCCAAAGTGACACTGGGGAGCAATGAAACCACTCTGAGTGACACTCTAATGGTGGATATGTGTCATTACATCTTTGTCCAAACCCATGAAATGTACCCCAGGTGGTACAATGGTAAAGAATCAGCCTACCCATGCAGAAGACACAACAGATGCAGATTCCATCCCTGGATCAGGAAAAGCCCCTGAGGTAGGAAATGGCAACCCACTCCAGTATCCTCACCTGGAAAATTCTATGGCCAGAAGGGCCTGGGCAGCTACAGTCCAGGGGGTGGCAAAGTGCTAGACATGACTGAGCATACATGCACACATGAAACGTGTAATGCCAAGAGTGAACTCTAACATCAGTCATGGACTTTGGTTGAAAAGGTTGTATCAGTGGAAGTTCACTGTAACATGTACCCTAGGAGCGGGGGGATGTTGGTGAGGGAGAGGCTGTGTGTGTGTAAGAAAGTGCAGGAAGGGCAGGGGAAGTCTCTTTATCTTCTGATCAGTTCTGTTGTGAACCTCAATGTGTGATTGGTGAAGGATAAAGAGCATGTTTAGTCTCAATCTGTTCCTCAAAATAAAGTCTAATTTTTAAAAATGCCAGCCGAAGACTTCAGTGATTGGTGAAGGGCAAAGAACATGTTTAGAATGGGCGGGGAGGAGGATGTGGGTGACTTGGCAAGACCAGAATTGGAGGATATTGGGGATGAGACCTAATGGGGGCTTCTGTCTCAATGTAGGACCCCGCTCAAGCCCCATGATTTGAATGTGGGCCCACCATTTGAAAGTACAGCTCTGAGCCAAGCTGGCAGAGACCCCACTCCAATCAATGCCCCACGGGGGAGGGGGAGGGGACTCCTTCCTACCTGTGCCATCCCCTGCGCAGATATTGCTTCGGTTCTGTGAAGCACCTAGGACAGGAAGAAAGCATTTCCCTCCTCAGTTGGGGGGTGGGGGTGGGGAATGAAGTGAGGCAAGTGTAGACATCCCCTCCCCACACATACAAACCCAGAAGCCACAAAAATCCAGGAGGGATAGGCTTTATGACCCTCTAGCCCCCTCCTCAGCAGGGCCTCCAGGACAAGAGCACCTCGCATCCCCAGCCCGGCCCCCCTGCCAGCACACCCTCAGGCCCCTCTGGCATCCTCACCCCCCACTCACAGGTGACATTGAGCAGGATGGTCCGCTCCAAAATCGCCCCAATTGTGGGCAGCTTCACCTGACAGGTGAGCCTGGTGCCGTGGTCCTGGGGCCGTGGGGTGAGGGTGAGCACCGACGAGAAGGGGGTCCTGGGGCCCAGGGAGCTGGGGGCAGCTGACGTCCAGGAGAAGATGGGGGGCGTGGCCCGCTCACAGGCCCAGGGCACAGAGCAGGTCAGGTTCCCCGGGCGGCCGGGCTCCAGGGTCCCCGGGCTGCGGACGTGGGGCTGGTGGGTGAGGGCTGGTGAGGGCAGAGAGAAGGATAGGTCGGGCCCCCTTGGCATCTTGTTAGCCTGCCCCGGGGTCTTGTCGAGGTGTCCCCACCCCAGCCCTGGTTTCCCGTGCCCCTTTCTTTCCCTGAGCGCCCCTACCGTACCTGTCACGTTCAGAAAGAGCATCTTGTTTAGATATGGGAATGTAATGAAGCGTGTCTCGACTTGAAAGAAGTATGTCCCGCTGTCCCCTGCGTTGACATCCGTGATGCTCAGGCTGCAGTTTCCGGCCTGGGGCTCCCCGGGGACGGAGAATCGCCCCTGGGTCCCCTCACGCAACTTCTGTTCTGGCTTGTTCGTGGCCACCGGGGGATCGCGTTTTGTATCTGCCCCTTCCCGGAACCAAAACATGTAGAACTTTCCAAAGGAAACCCAGGGATGGGAAAATCTGCAGGGTACGAAGACACACAGGCCCTCCTGCACCGTCACATTCTGCCGCAGCTCCAGGCGCTGAGCTAGGGGTGCTGGGCAGAGGAAGAAAGTCAGCCTGGAGCTCCAGTGCCTCGCCCCAGTGTGTGTGTGTGTGTGTGTGTGTCGGGGCGGGGGGTTCCCCGCGCCCCTCAGCCCACTCACCTCCCCACAGTAGCAGCAGCAGCAGCAGCAGCAACAGCCGCATCCCTTCCTGATGTCCCGCGGGGCAGGATCCGCCTTCTGGATCGTCTGAAAGAGAAGGGCAAGCTGCAGATAAGGGGCGGGCAGAGGAAGCTCAGCCAGGAAGCTGAGGGGAGGATACCAGGCCACAAGCCCCTAAGAGGAAACTTCAGGCTTGGAGAGTCAGCTGTGCTTGGCCCCGCTGAGATCATTCTGCCGTTTCTGCATATTGGAAGGTGACCCTGAGGATCAGAGGAGGCGAGGGGCTTGCCAGAGTGAGGCAGCAAGGAAGGATGAGAGCCCCTGAGTCCTGCCTGCTGGGCTCCTGCCCTGTTTTTTGCACTGGATAAAGGGGCTCCCCTATCTAGCTCCCCAAGAGTCATGGTCTGGGGAATCCTCATGGAGGCGGCCTGTTAGGGATGGAACTGGAGATATCCTATATGAGCACCAGGGGCAGAAGAAGGTGTAGATGAGGCAAGAGAAGCAACACACGCCTACATTTCATTCATTCACAAACTAACAAAACAGGACAGATTTGGGGACTTCCCTGGTGGTCCAGTGGTTAAGAATCCACCTTGCAGCACAGGGGATGCGAGTTTGATCCCTGGTTGGGGAACTAAGATGCCGTGGGGCAGCCAAGCCCACGTGCCACAACTACTGAAGCCTGTGCGCGCTGGAGCCTGCGTGCCACAACTAGAGAGAAGCCCCTGTGCCACAACGAAAGAGCTTGTGCACAACTACTAAGACCCAGCATGGGTAAAATGTGGTTTTTTTTCTTAAACAAAAAAGACAGGTTTGAATCAGTTCTCACCCTCGACTAGCTCAAACAGTAGGGGAAGACAAACAAACCTGCGCTTTATTTAAGGGCGACGGGGAGCCACGGAAGGCTGTTGAGCAGACGTGGGACAGAGTCATATAGGTATGACATGATCTCGCTGAAGCCAGTGTAGGGAACAGCTGGAAGGGAGAGGCTGGAGGCCAAGAGGAAGCTTCTGTGATTGGGAAGAAGAGAACCACACCTGCGGGGAGATAGCAGCCTGGGGGATGGAGAAGGGATGCCACTGAAGACAACTTTGAGGAAGTGAGATTTGAGGGGAGGTGTGGGGGGCGGGAGAGAGAGGCATTTAGAGTGACTCTCTGAGCCCTGACTCTGGCAACTGGGGGCTGGGGGGTGGAAGTGCCACTGCCAAGAGCAGGATAAGTGTGCAGTCTAGGCTGGGCAGACAGGGCTGAGAAGGTAGCAGAGCTGCCCCTGGAGGTGGACACATAGACGCATTCACCAAGCCCCGGCAGAGGGCCCTGGGCGGGGCAGTGGGAACCCGCGCGCCTGCATGCCCGCAGGCCCCCAATTAAGCTTAACTGTGGGGTGTAGGGAGAGCCGGTGGTGGTGACCGAGGCGGCCTGGTCAGGAAGGGAACAGGTGGTTATTGGTGACCCAGGTGAGAGTTTCGCCAGGGAGGGGAGAGAGGGAGCGGCAGCCAGACAGCAGGGAGCAGAGAGGTGAGGCGAATGCGGGGTGAGGGTGGGGTGTGTGGAATCCCCCTGACCGCCTTTAGCCCTCTCCCATTTAAGCTTGAAGACCCCACGTCTGCCCTAAGCAGTAGGAACCACCCCCTCCATCACTGCCCCAGAGGAGCGCTCCCTTCCTACCTGTGCCGTTTCCTTGGATGGGGGCCAATAGCCCAGGCTCTTGGAGCATTTGGAATGGAGATAAGAAGGTATTTTCTCCTTCAATCATGGGGAGAGATGGTGACGTTGTCTGGCTGGATCTGCAGAAGGGTGGCGAGGCAAGAATGCTGGAGTGGGTTGCCACGCCCTCTTCCACTGCATCGAACCTGTATCTCTTACGTCTCCTGCGTGGTGGTGGGGGACTGTTGTGGTTTCTTCTCCCTTTTCAGGCCAGGCTTCTGGCCAAGCATCACGTCCTACAGGCGCTGCGACTGGGCCCCTCCTCAGGGACCCAGGTGTCCTGACCAACACTGAGAAGGTATGCTGAACCTGACTAGGGCCAGGAGCTCAGCCGAGTGGGGAGAGACAGCCTGAGCTGCTAGGCGTCAGAGGGGGCTGCTTAAAGCAGTTGAGTCAAAATGAAAATAACAATTAAACCTTTAATCACCTATTGTGATGATATAAGCAACAGTCTAAATGGAAAAGCAGTGACTCCCCCATGTTCCAGAATGGTTGCAGGGGTGTTAAAGTAAAAGATGTGATTCTAACTGTTAAGGGGAAAAAAGTTATTCTTGGCATTTCTTTTTTTCACTTAAAAAAAAATTGGAGTATCGTTGTTTAACACTGCTGTGTCTGTTTCTGCTGTTCAGCAAAGCCAATCAACCATATGTATACATATGCCCCCTCTGTTTTGAATTTCCTTCCCATTGAGGTCACCGCAGAGCAGCAAGTAGAGTTCCCTGTGCTGCACAATAATTCCTCGTTAGGTATTTGTTTTACACACTGTTGTTTAGGTGCTCAATCGCATCCGATTCTCTGCGGCCCCACGGGCCCCACCAGGCTCCTCTGTCCACGGGATTCTCCAGGCAAGAATACTGGAGTGGGTGGCCATGCCCTCCTCCAGGGGATCTTCCTGACCCAAGGATCGAACCTGCATCTCTTATATCTCCTGCATTGGCAGGCGGGTTCTTTACCACCAGCTCCACCAGGGAACCTGACACACTGTAGTATATATAGGTGAATCCCAATCTCCCAGTTCACCCCACCACCCACCCTTCGCCCCTTGGCAACCACACATTTTTTCCTTCCATTTGTGTCTCTGTTTCTGCTCATGACACTTAAGGAACCACGAAGCAGATTTCATTCAGGACTCATTCAGGACCATTGTCATAGGTTCAGGGGCCCCTGCAGTGGGGGTTTGCTGCAGGGGAAAGAGATTAGGCTCAACTCTGACAACGATGAGGAAGACTGGGGATTTATTGCCAAAGAGGAGGGTGAGGGGTCAGCAGATGGAAAATTACTGAAAGAAAACATCGGGGGAAAGGGGGCTTCTGGCTAAACTGACCCACCAGGCTTCTTGCTGAAGGCAGGACAGGATGACCAGACAGCAGCTGGGGGCTGGAGGATGAGGAAGCCCATCAGATATGGAGGGTAAGGGATGTGGGTTACACTGACTTCCCTGGTGGCGGAGTGGGTAAGAATCCACCTGCCACGTGCTTGTATCCTGGTCCTGGAAGATTACACGTGCTGCAGGGCAATGAAAGTCCATGCACCACATCTACTGAGCCTGGACTCTGGAGCCAGCGAGCCACAATTCCTGAAGCCCGCATGCCTGGCGCCTGTGCTCCACAAGAGAAGCCACAGTGAAAGCTGGCGCACCACAACAAGGAGTAACCCCCACTCTCTGCAAACAGAGGAAGCCTTCACGCAGCAACGAAGACCCAGCGCAACCACAAATAAATTAATTAAAAAAGATATATATATATTTTAGGTATGGGGGGAGGTGGGAGGGGGGTTCAGGATTGGAAACACGTGTACACCCATGGCGGATTCATGTTGATGTATGGCAAAACCAATACAGTACTGTAAAGTAAAATAAAGTTT
Source organism: Oreotragus oreotragus (assembly GCA_006410675.1). Classification (NCBI taxonomy): domain Eukaryota; kingdom Metazoa; phylum Chordata; class Mammalia; order Artiodactyla; family Bovidae; genus Oreotragus; species Oreotragus oreotragus. The sequence continues at coordinate 39,226 of SJYX01005302.1, forward strand.
AAAATATATATATTTTAAAATAAGAACTCGAAGAGCCTGGCTAGAGTTGAGCCAAGGGGAGAATCTTTGTCAAGGGGTCTGATGGGCCTGCACAGACATGAGGGTCATTTCATGTACCAGAGATCCAGAACAAAAAGCTGCGACGGATCTATGGATCCTGGGTTGGGGCGTGGGGGTAGGCGTGGAAAAGTACCAAGTCCTGAATCAGAGTGGGGCAAAGGGTCTTCAAGTTTTCCTCCTCCTCCCCCCACCATTAGAAGGCCTCAGAAGAGATGCCTGAAGACCTCTGCCCAAGGCTTCAGATAAACAGACCAAGAATTAAGTCCTCTGAGCTAGGAATGCAAAAATGTGAAGAGTATGACAGGCCAGAGCAGTCTGAATCCTTCACTGCAACTCCTTTCAGAGACTGCAGTGTGCAGACAACATCCTCGTGAGGCCAGCTGAGGAAAGCTTTCGCGTTTGCTTATGATCAGGTTGGAAGAATCACCTGTAGGTTTGTAGCCACGAGCTGATCTCCTCGGATGGCTCTACGCATAGACCTTTCACCTCCTGTGGCTTTCCAGGTGGCTCAGTTGATAAGGAATCTGCCCGCAGTGCAGGAGCTGTAGGAGATATCGGTTCGATCCCTGGGCCAGGAAGATCCCCTGCAGAAGGAAACAGCAATACACTCCAGTGTTCCTGCCTGGGAAAATCCCATGGATAGAGGAGCTACCCCTGTGGGCTACATACAGTCCATGGGGTCGCAAAAGAGTTGAACACAACTTAGCAACTAAACAGCATCATCTATCACCTCCTAGGAAGGTCACCTGAAAACGTAGGGCTGGTGTCATGATCTCTTCTTTAAAATGTATTTATTTTTAATATTTTCATTGGGGCATAGTTCATTTATGATGTTGTGTTTCAGGTGTACAGCAAAGTGAATCAGTTGTATATATGTATGTTATATATAATGTGTATATCCTGGTGTCGTTCTTGGGACCCGAGCAAATGGGTGAATGATAAGGAATGGGGAGCCTTGGGTCCCGTGGAAGAGAGAAGTATCTTCCTACTGGACTTTGAGCTGTTTAGACTCTAAAACAGTTGGGCTTCAGGTTAAAGGGATGTAGATTTTGGGATATTCTGGTGTAAGGTGGAGAGAAGGAAAAGATTCAGACCTCCAAAAGGAGATCCTGAGAGTCTACCTCAGCTTCCCCTGGGATCGTGAACACTTCTCCCCACCTTTCAGATAAGAAGCACCTGTGTTCCTGTCTCTAGGGTCCTCTGCTGGGGATCCTTGACTACTTGTCACATTCGGATATATAAGGAGTCGTGCATGCATGTTCAATCACTTAGGTGTGTCTGACTCTTCTCGACCTTTGTAGCCCTTTAAAGTCCCCTGTCCATGGGATTTCGCAGGCAAGAATACTGGAGCGGGTTGCCATTTCCTACTCCAGGGGAATCTTCCCTACCCAGAGATCAATCCCGTGTCTCCTGCATTAGCAGGCAGATTCTTTATCACCAGGCCACCTGGGAAGCCCCATATTAGGAGTCATTCTTCACATGATATTTCTCTACCTGAAAGTATTCTCGCTTTCCTACATCTTGGCAAATCTAATGCTTAGAGAGCAACTGTGGGCCCCTGGGCCCCACAGAAGGTTGCACTGGCCCCAGAGAGTTTCTTCCAGATTTTGATGGGGATCTGTGGGTGGAAGGGGATTACAGTGTCTGCTGGACACCTCTGCGATCTGAAGGTGGATGTTGAGTGGGCTAAAATCAGTCCAGAAAACCCAAGGGTTGAAGTGAACAGGACGGGAAGCATGAGCCCTCTTTCACCACCCTCAGTGAAGGTTACACCTGCACCACCCTCCAGGGACCACTGCAGGAAACAGCCTCTGACTACAGCCCCACCCGGAAACCTCCTCCTCACATCTGCTGCCCTCCCAGCTGCAGCCACAGTGGCAGCAACATCTCTGGGCTCCAGAGGCTAATCTGGATGCACCTGACACCATCTGATTAGTCTCTCCTACCTTAGAGGTGGGGGCGACCATGGGGTGGCAAGAGAGCTGGGACACTTCTTGGGTTGAAGTGTATGACTTCTGTATCAGTCTTCTTTCTTCAGCAGAAATACCCCTCTCTCCCTTGAGCCACCGGTGGGAGGGGAAGTGAAAGCCGAGCTCTTCTTTCTTGGGGCCACAGCTGTCTTGTACCCTGAAACTCTGACTTTCACCCCCTGAAGACCAACTCCCACTTCCCTTAAGCGAGATGTGGAGTTTTGGGGTCTATTTTCCCCACATAGGTTTCTCGGAGCCTGGTTAGAACATAAACAGGGAGGCCTTTATCCTGTTCATTACCAGTCCCCAAGCCCGTCCCACTTCTTCCCATCAGAACGTACCCACAGCGGGATCGCTCTTTCCAGCCAAGAGAGCATGTGGTCCCCAGAAGCGGGTGTAGCGCTGTCCGTGGTGCTGAAGCGGGGTCGGGTTTGGAGCTTGGGAATCATTGGATTATGCAGAAAGGTCTGACTAGACACGAATCAGATCTGGACCTCAGGCCAGGAAAGCAGCTGAATCAGAAGGGTTGGATCAGGGAGGGGCCGACCCTCTGGTCTGGGGCCTTGTCTTTCCCCGAGGCTCTCTCTCTTCCTCCTTCTTTACACTCTAAAATCCTCTGGGTNCACGAATCAGATCTGGACCTCAGGCCAGGAAAGCAGCTGAATCAGAAGGGTTGGATCAGGGAGGGGCCGACCCTCTGGTCTGGGGCCTTGTCTTTCCCCGAGGCTCTCTCTCTTCCTCCTTCTTTACACTCTAAAATCCTCTGGGTTCTGCCAGGCCACTGGATTAAAGTCAGCTGCAGCTCCCCCTCACCTCCCGCTGACTTCTTGTTTTGAGAGAAAAATAAAGCCCTATTAGTTAAGGTTCCTGAAAGTCAGCATTTTTTTTTTAAAACTTATAGTGAAATGCATTTCTAATTGATACAGTCTGTGGAGATGATTCCTCCAATTTCATTTAAAGCCAACATGACATTTTCCAAAAGTGCCCTACTCTCATGAGAGTGCGTGGTATGCCTGACTTTTTTCACTTTTGCTAATTCAAGAGTAGAGAAACAGTATTATATCTTTTCTTTGCATTGATGTGATTATAAATAATTTTTCTCATCTTTTAAAATTAACTGTAACCCCTGTTTGTGAATTAGCTATTCAAAGGGGGACTTCCCTGGTGGTGCAGTGGATAAGAATCCACCTGCCAGTGCAGGGGACGTGGGTCCGATCCCTGGTCCAGAAAGATTACATATGCCTCAGAGCAACTAAGCCCTTATGTCACAACTACTGAGCCCACATGCCGCAAGGACTAAAGCCTGCAGATTTAGAGCCTCCACAACAAGACAAGGCACTGCCATGAGACGCCACGCACCACAACAAAGAGGAGCCCCGCTCGTGGCAACTAGAGAAAGCCCGACCACAGCAACGGAGAGTCAGTGCAGCCAAACATTTAAAAAATAATAAAAAAAAAAAATTAAATCTACGCAAAGGGTTTACACAGAAGGACTGTGGAGTTTTCCTGATCAACCTCTCTAGAGACTCTGATCTCATCCCTGTTACTAAGCTTGTGTGCTGTGCTATGTTGCTTCAGTTGTGTCCGACTCTATGCAATGCTATGGACTGTACCCACGAGGCTCCTGTGTCCATGGAATTCTTCAGGCAAGAATACTAGAGTGGGTTGCCATGCCCTCCTCCAGGGGATCCTCCCAGGGACCAAACCCACCTCTCTTGTGTCTCCTGCATTGGCAGGTGGGTTCTTTACCACGAGCCCCACCTGGAAAGCCCATTATTAACCTTGGAGGATAATATGTTTACCAATGAAATACATACCCCTAAATTTGAAAGTTGTGGTTTTATAAATACTGTTTTTAATGTTTATGTGATTGGCATCCTACAGTACACATTTTCTTTCCTGGCTATTTCCACTTGATGTCAGCTGAAAATTTTTTTTATGGTGAAGTGTATAATGTTCAGAAGATAAATGGGTAAGTGTGCACTGCAGTGATTTACCACACAGCAAATGCAGTTAGTTCACAAAATATCTCCAGTTTGAAATATCAAATATGGCCAGTTCCCCAAATAGCTCAACAGTCTACACTCCCACCATAGAGCATGAAGTTCCTGTTTGCTCACATCTCTGCAGCACTTGCTGTTATCTGCCTTTTGGGGTATGACCTAAATCAAAGCCCTTATGATTATACAGTGGAAGTGAGAAATAGATTTAAGGGCCTAGATCTGATAGATAGAGTACCTGATGAACTATGGGATGAGGTTCATGACACTGTATAGGAGACAGGGATCAAGACCATCCCCATGGAAAAGAAATGCAGAAAAGCAAAATGGCTGTCTGGGGAGGCCTTACAAATAGCTGTGAAAAGAAGAGAGGCGAAAAGCAAAGGAGAAAAGGAAAGATACAAGCATCTGAATGCAGAGTTCCAAAGACTAGCAAGAAGAGATAAGAAAGCCTTCTTCAGTGATCAATGCAAAGAAATAGAGGAAAAGAACAGAATGGGAAAGACTAGAGATCTCTTCAAGAAAATTAGAGATACCAAGGGAACATTTCATGCAAAGATGGGCTCGATAAAGGACAGAAATGGTATGGACCTCACAGAAGCAGAAGATATTAAGAAGAGGCGGCAAGAATACACAGAAGAACTGTACAAAAAACATCTTCACGACCCAGATAATCATGTTGGGATCACTAATCTAGAGCCAGACATCTTGGAATGTGAAGTCAAGTGGGCCTTAGAAAGCATCACTACGAACAAAGCTAGTGGAGGTGATGGAATTCCAGTTGAGCTGTTTCAAATC
>SJYX01005304.1:30942-48885 GCA_006410675.1 Oreotragus oreotragus
CTCATGCGAAGAGTTGACTCATTGGAAAAGACTCTGATGCTGGGAGGGATTGGGGGCAGGAGGAAAAGGGGATGACAGAGGATGAGATGGCTGGATGGCATCACCGACTTGATGGACGTGAGTTTGAGAGAACTCTGGGAGTTGGTGATGGACAGGGAGGCCTGGCGTGCTGCAATTCGTGGGGTTGCAAAGAGTCAGACACAACTGAGCGACTGAACTGGACTGATGATAACAAATAACATAATAAGTATGATAGCACTTGGCATATAAAAAGTATTGGAGAAAAGTTAACATCGCTCCTTTTTCCAAAGTAGCGTTGGAGTTGTCTAGTTATTTTGCAGAGCTTTAAGCTTGCATTCTTGGACTCTGGACAATGTTTCTCAAAGAATGACTTGAGTCACAATTTCCTCCAGAAATATCTTTCCCATCTCAGTAAATGGCTCCACCATCCAACTATCCAGTTGTGGAGGTCAAATCTACCATCAACCTAGAGTTTTTCCTTTCTTCATCTGCCAGGTTCACTGGTGCTACCTCCAAAATAGCTCTCAAATCCAGCCACTTCTCTCTACCTTCACTGTCACGGACATATCTCTATTTCCATATTTTCCTTATTTATTTATTCACTCAGTCATTCCTTTGGCTGCAGCAGGTCTTAGTTGTGGCACACAGACTCTAAGTTGTGGCACGTGGGATCTGGTCCCCTGATCAGGGGTTGAACCCGGGTCCCCTGCTTTGGGAGTGCAGAGTCTTAGCCACTGGACCACCAGGGAAGTTCCCTCTTTTTGTTATCGTCATTTGTTTAGTTTTTAGTTTCCACTTGTAAATGATAACAGTCAGTATCGTTCTCCAATTTAATTCCCTAAGCATAACGCCCTCCAAGTCCATCCACGTTGTAAATGACAGACTGAGTAGTGTTCCATTATGTATATACGTACACATACCACATCTTTTTAAAAAAGCAATTTTATGTATTTGGCTGTGCTGGGGCTCGGTTGCTGCTCAGGCTTTTTTCTGGGTGTGGAGAGTAGGGGCCGCTCTTTGTTGAGCTGGGAGGCTTCTCGTGGCCGTGGCCCCTCTTGCTGCAGAGCACAGGATCTAGGGTATGCAGGCTTTAGGGTATGCAGGCTTTAGCAGCTGTGGCTCCCAGGCTCCAGAGCACAGGCTCAACAGTTGTGCACACGTGCTTAGTCCCTCTTCAGCACGTGAGATCCCCCCAGACTAGGGCCCGAAACCATGTCTCCTGCCTCGGCAGGCGGGTTCTCTACCACCGAGCCACCAGGTAAGCCCTACCACATCTTCCTTATCCATGCCTCTGTTGATGGACACTTAGGTGGCTCACGTATCGTGGCTATTGTAAGTAAGGCTGCTATAAACATTGAGCTACAGGAATCTTACCGAATTACTGTTTTTGTTTAGATATATACTCAGGAGTGGAATTGCTAGATCATAGTCTACTTTTAGTTTTTTTTTTTTTTTAAAGGAACCTTCATACTATTTTCCACCCTGGGTACATCAATTTACCTTCCCATCAGCTGGGTGGAAGTGTTCCCTTTGCTCCACATTCTCGCCGACATTTGTTATTTGTGGTTCTATTTCCATCTTGTCCTTTTCCAAACTACCCCTGCTCAGCAGCAAGAATAATCTCTAAAAATATGCATGCTTCTGTTACTTAAAATTCCTAATGGCACTTCAACGCCCTTGGAATAAAATACAGATACTTTGCCATGACCTGTCTGGATTTCTGCTTAGCTCTCCAACTTTACAGTGCATCTCCAGTTTACTTGGCTCCAAGCACAGTGGCTTCCCTTCTGCTCCTTGAAAGCACCAAGCTCTCTCCCACTTTTTGCACTTGTGGTTTCCTCTGCCACAAACACTATTCCCTCAGGCTTTATCTCATGCTTCAGGCTGAAATGCCACACGGAGGCCTTCCCTGGTCACTGAAGTTGCTACCTGCTTCCTCAATCTTCTATCGCATCCTAATTAGCCATGATTAAGTTGCTTCCCTCTCAATTGAATACCTTCTCTTAAGGGCAGGAACTGTGTCTTGTTACCTCTGTATCCATAACACTTGGCCCAATGACAGGCACATGGGGGCACTTAGAGTTGTTGACTAAATGAATCACTAAGTGAATTAAGTGAAGGACTGTTGCTGAAGCTGAAGTGCCAATACTTTGGCCACCTCCTGGAAGAGCTGACTCATTGGAAAAGACCCGAATGCTGGGAAAGATTGAAGGTAGGAGGAGAAGGGGATGACAGAGGATGAGATGGTTGGATGGCATCACCGACTCGATGAATATGAGTTTGAGCAAGCTCCGGGAGATAGTGCACAACAGGGAAGCCTGGCGTGCTGCAGCCCATGAGGTCGCGAAGAGTGAGACATCACTGAGTGACTGAGCAACAGCAATGCAGGGTGTTAACAGTAGGAGAAACTGAGAAAGGGGAAAAGGGTATATAAGAGCGTTCTACGCTATTGGCTTGATTGCCTGTGAACCTAAAACTGCTCAAACAAAACCAAGTTATTATTTTTTTTTAAAGGAAAAGAAATTTAAAAAACAGTAAGGTTGGTTTTCAAATTGGTCAATGAAAGAGTTAACATAACATTTAACAAGCTTAGGTAGAGAAAGAATCTAATCAAAAGGGAACTCTCCTACACTGTTGGTGGGAATGTAAATTGGTGCAGCCATTATGGAAAAAGCAGTATGGAGGTTCCTCAAGAAGCTAAAAATAGAGTTGCCATATGATCCAGCAGTCCCACACCTGGGCATATATCTGGATAAAAGCAATTCGAAGAGATACATGCATCCCTATGTTCACAGGAGCACTATTTACAATAGCTAAAACCCAGAAAAAACCTAAATGTCCACTGACAGATGAATACCTAAAGGAGACGTGCCATAGATCACACAATGGGATACTACTCAGCCATAAAAGGAATGAAATTATACCATTTGCAACATGGATGGACCTGGAGATCATCATACTAAATGAAGTCAGAAAGAGAAAGACAAATTCTATGTGATATCCCTTATATGTGGAATCTACAATGTGACACAAATAAACTTACCTATCAAGTAGAAACAGCCTCACAGACATAGTGGCTGCAGGGGAGGAGCAGAGGGATGGATTGGGAGCTTGGGATTAGTAGAAGCAAGCTGTTACATATAGAATGGATAAACCAAAAGGCCCTGCTGTATAACCTAGGGAACTATATTTAACAACCTGTAATCAGCCATAATGGAAAAGAATATGAAAAAGAAAATGTGTGTGTGTGTATATATATATATATATATATATGAGTGAATCACTTTGCTCTGTGCCAGAAATTAACACACTGTAAATCATCTATACATCAATAACATAAAAAATTTATTAAATTACTTTACTGAAAAAAAAGAAAGTGGGGGGAAGCCTTGACATTTTGCATTGAAAATATTCATTTATTAAATTTCGGTTGTGCTGGGTCTTCGGCTTTCTCTAGCTGTGGCGAGCGTGGGATACGCTTTGTTCCCATTCGTGGGCTTCTCATCGTGGTGGCTTCTCTTGCTGGGAGCATGGGCTCTAGGGTGCTCCGGCTCAGTCGTTGTGGTACATGGGCTTAGTTGCTCTGAGGCATGTGGAATCTTCCAAGACAAAGAGCCTGTGTCCTCTGCATTGGCAGGTGGATTCTCAACCGCGGGACCACCAGGGAAGTTTGAAAATCTGCATTTCTGACTAACTTCCCAGGTGAATCAGTCAGGGAATGAATAGGAAACACATGCCTAGTCAAATTAGACTAGTCTGAGTATCGTTTAATGAGGCATAATTTACAAAGGTATGAGGAAACCACAAGGATAGTAAAATGTCAGCGGACTAGTCATACTGCCCTTACCACCCATAGAATGAAGAAAACCTGGGGCTGTTACTGGAACCTGAGAGGAAAGGGTTCTGGAGACAGAGCCACCTCGAAGTAAGCTTGCCCTTCAGACAAAGGACTCAGCCAGCCCAAACTGGTTTATGGAAAGGAACCTGAGAGCAATACCATGCACTCTCTCTGTTCTGTCTCGTCTCATGCTGGGGCTCCCCATTGGCCAAGCAGGAAGGAGACTCCAGGTAGGCATAGGAATCCGGTAACTGCCGGGAGCCAGCATGGGGAATCCCGCCCATGGCAAAGGTCATGAGGAAAGGGGCCTGACAAACGCAAAGGCGGGATCAGGCCCCAGGGGTCCCCCTGGACTTTCTCGAGCATCTACCCCCCAAACCAGAGTCTGCCTGCTTTACTGTGTTATGCTTTCCACCTACTCCTCTGACATTAACAGGGGGCTGTCCCCCCACCACCTTTTTCTGGAAAAAGTTAATTGAGAGCTTTTAGATAATAAGTCTCTGGGCATAATAAGAGTGTTTCAATCCAAAAACGCCTCTGATGGCTTTCTAGCCTGCCTGACAGGTTTATCCTGACTCTTACAGCTACGCATGTGATTGTTTACAGCCTCCCGACCGCGAGAGGCACAGGAAGCTTAAAACATCCTAGGAATGTAGGGGCTTCCGAGAAGTCAAAATCATTAGAATGGCACTGATTAAGGGTTTCACTGTTGAGCCAATACTTGCTGCCAAGTTTTCATATATTTTATTTGTTGATATAGTTGGTATGTAGAAAAAACAGGTAGTAACCCTTATATTAGCAACATTAGATCTTTGAGTTAAGTACTTTCTTTGTTATAACCCACTGCACCTTTGTTCTATAGGAATGTAACTTTATTTAGTACTTTGAGGGTGATGCAGATTAAAGAAAAAACACTTCAAGGGAAAATGAGTTTTCCNGTTGTCTAGTTATTTTGCAGAGCTTTAAGCTTGCATTCTTGGACTCTGGACAATGTTTCTCAAAGAATGACTTGAGTCACAATTTCCTCCAGAAATATCTTTCCCATCTCAGTAAATGGCTCCACCATCCAACTATCCAGTTGTGGAGGTCAAATCTACCATCAACCTAGAGTTTTTCCTTTCTTCATCTGCCAGGTTCACTGGTGCTACCTCCAAAATAGCTCTCAAATCCAGCCACTTCTCTCTACCTTCACTGTCACGGACATATCTCTATTTCCATATTTTCCTTATTTATGTATTCACTCAGTCATTCCTTTGGCTGCAGCAGGTCTTAGTTGTGGCACACAGACTCTAAGTTGTGGCACGTGGGATCTGGTCCCCTGATCAGGGGTTGAACCCGGGTCCCCTGCTTTGGGAGTGCAGAGTCTTAGCCACTGGACCACCAGGGAAGTTCCCTCTTTTTGTTATCGTCATTTGTTTAGTTTTTAGTTTCCACTTGTAAATGATAACAGTCAGTATCGTTCTCCAATTTAATTCCCTAAGCATAACGCCCTCCAAGTCCATCCACGTTGTAAATGACAGACTGAGTAGTGTTCCATTATGTATATACGTACACATACCACATCTTTTTAAAAAAGCAATTTTATGTATTTGGCTGTGCTGGGGCTCGGTTGCTGCTCAGGCTTTTTTCTGGGTGTGGAGAGTAGGGGCCGCTCTTTGTTGAGCTGGGAGGCTTCTCGTGGCCGTGGCCCCTCTTGCTGCAGAGCACAGGATCTAGGGTATGCAGGCTTTAGGGTATGCAGGCTTTAGCAGCTGTGGCTCCCAGGCTCCAGAGCACAGGCTCAACAGTTGTGGCACACGTGCTTAGTCCCTCTTCAGCACTTGAGATCCCCCCAGACTAGGGCCCGAAACCATGTCTCCTGCCTCGGCAGGCGGATTCTCTACCACGGAGCCACCAGGCAAGCCCTACCACATCTTCCTTATCCATGCCTCTGTTGATGGACACTTAGGTGGCTCACGTATCGTGACTATTGTAAGTAAGGCTGCTATAAACATTGAGCTACAGGAATCTTACCGAATTACTGTTTTTGTTTAGATATATACTCAGGAGTGGAATTGCTAGATCATAGTCTACTTTTAGTTTTTTTTTTTTTTTAAAGGAACCTTCATACTATTTTCCACCCTGGGTACATCAATTTACCTTCCCATCAGCTGGGTGGAAGTGTTCCCTTTGCTCCACATTCTCACCGACATTTGTTATTTGTGGTTCTATTTCCATCTTGTCCTTTTCCAAACTACCCCTGCTCAGCAGCAAGAATAATCTCTAAAAATATGCATGCTTCTGTTACTTAAAATTCCTAATGGCACTTCAACGCCCTTGGAATAAAATACAGATACTTTGCCATGACCTGTCTGGATTTCTGCTTAGCTCTCCAACTTTACAGTGCATCTCCAGTTTACTTGGCTCCAAGCACAGTGGCTTCCCTTCTGCTCCTTGAAAGCACCAAGCTCTCTCCCACTTTTTGCACTTGTGGTTTCCTCTGCCACAAACACTATTCCCTCAGGCTTTATCTCATGCTTCAGGCTGAAATGCCACACGGAGGCCTTCCCTGGTCACTGAAGTTGCTACCTGCTTCCTCAATCTTCTATCGCATCCTAATTAGCCATGATTAAGTTGCTTCCCTCTCAATTGAATACCTTCTCTTAAGGGCAGGAACTGTGTCTTGTTACCTCTGTATCCATAACACTTGGCCCAATGACAGGCACATGGGGGCACTTAGAGTTGTTGACTAAATGAATCACTAAGTGAATTAAGTGAAGGACTGTTGCTGAAGCTGAAGTGCCAATACTTTGGCCACCTCCTGGAAGAGCTGACTCATTGGAAAAGACCCGAATGCTGGGAAAGATTGAAGGTAGGAGGAGAAGGGGATGACAGAGGATGAGATGGTTGGATGGCATCACCGACTCGATGAATATGAGTTTGAGCAAGCTCCGGGAGATAGTGCACAACAGGGAAGCCTGGCGTGCTGCAGCCCATGAGGTCGCGAAGAGTGAGACATCACTGAGTGACTGAGCAACAGCAATGCAGGGTGTTAACAGTAGGAGAAACTGAGAAAGGGGAAAAGGGTATATAAGAGCGTTCTACGCTATTGGCTTGATTGCCTGTGAACCTAAAACTGCTCAAACAAAACCAAGTTATTATTTTTTTTTAAAGGAAAAGAAATTTAAAAAACAGTAAGGTTGGTTTTCAAATTGGTCAATGAAAGAGTTAACATAACATTTAACAAGCTTAGGTAGAGAAAGAATCTAATCAAAAGGGAACTCTCCTACACTGTTGGTGGGAATGTAAATTGGTGCAGCCATTATGGAAAAAGCAGTATGGAGGTTCCTCAAGAAGCTAAAAATAGAGTTGCCATATGATCCAGCAGTCCCACACCTGGGCATATATCTGGATAAAAGCAATTCGAAGAGATACATGCATCCCTATGTTCACAGGAGCACTATTTACAATAGCTAAAACCCAGAAAAAACCTAAATGTCCACTGACAGATGAATACCTAAAGGAGACGTGCCATAGATCACACAATGGGATACTACTCAGCCATAAAAGGAATGAAATTATACCATTTGCAACATGGATGGACCTGGAGATCATCATACTAAATGAAGTCAGAAAGAGAAAGACAAATTCTATGTGATATCCCTTATATGTGGAATCTACAATGTGACACAAATAAACTTACCTATCAAGTAGAAACAGCCTCACAGACATAGTGGCTGCAGGGGAGGAGCAGAGGGATGGATTGGGAGCTTGGGATTAGTAGAAGCAAGCTGTTACATATAGAATGGATAAACCAAAAGGCCCTGCTGTATAACCTAGGGAACTATATTTAACAACCTGTAATCAGCCATAATGGAAAAGAATATGAAAAAGAAAATGTGTGTGTGTGTATATATATATATATATATATATGAGTGAATCACTTTGCTCTGTGCCAGAAATTAACACACTGTAAATCATCTATACATCAATAACATAAAAAATTTATTAAATTACTTTACTGAAAAAAAAGAAAGTGGGGGGAAGCCTTGACATTTTGCATTGAAAATATTCATTTATTAAATTTCGGTTGTGCTGGGTCTTCGGCTTTCTCTAGCTGTGGCGAGCGTGGGATACGCTTTGTTCCCATTCGTGGGCTTCTCATCGTGGTGGCTTCTCTTGCTGGGAGCATGGGCTCTAGGGTGCTCCGGCTCAGTCGTTGTGGTACATGGGCTTAGTTGCTCTGAGGCATGTGGAATCTTCCAAGACAAAGAGCCTGTGTCCTCTGCATTGGCAGGTGGATTCTCAACCGCGGGACCACCAGGGAAGTTTGAAAATCTGCATTTCTGACTAACTTCCCAGGTGAATCAGTCAGGGAATGAATAGGAAACACATGCCTAGTCAAATTAGACTAGTCTGAGTATCGTTTAATGAGGCATAATTTACAAAGGTATGAGGAAACCACAAGGATAGTAAAATGTCAGCGGACTAGTCATACTGCCCTTACCACCCATAGAATGAAGAAAACCTGGGGCTGTTACTGGAACCTGAGAGGAAAGGGTTCTGGAGACAGAGCCACCTCGAAGTAAGCTTGCCCTTCAGACAAAGGACTCAGCCAGCCCAAACTGGTTTATGGAAAGGAACCTGAGAGCAATACCATGCACTCTCTCTGTTCTGTCTCGTCTCATGCTGGGGCTCCCCATTGGCCAAGCAGGAAGGAGACTCCAGGTAGGCATAGGAATCCGGTAACTGCCGGGAGCCAGCATGGGGAATCCCGCCCATGGCAAAGGTCATGAGGAAAGGGGCCTGACAAACGCAAAGGCGGGATCAGGCCCCAGGGGTCCCCCTGGACTTTCTCGAGCATCTACCCCCCAAACCAGAGTCTGCCTGCTTTACTGTGTTATGCTTTCCACCTACTCCTCTGACATTAACAGGGGGCTGTCCCCCCACCACCTTTTTCTGGAAAAAGTTAATTGAGAGCTTTTAGATAATAAGTCTCTGGGCATAATAAGAGTGTTTCAATCCAAAAACGCCTCTGATGGCTTTCTAGCCTGCCTGACAGGTTTATCCTGACTCTTACAGCTACGCATGTGATTGTTTACAGCCTCCCGACCGCGAGAGGCACAGGAAGCTTAAAACATCCTAGGAATGTAGGGGCTTCCGAGAAGTCAAAATCATTAGAATGGCACTGATTAAGGGTTTCACTGTTGAGCCAATACTTGCTGCCAAGTTTTCATATATTTTATTTGTTGATATAGTTGGTATGTAGAAAAAACAGGTAGTAACCCTTATATTAGCAACATTAGATCTTTGAGTTAAGTACTTTCTTTGTTATAACCCACTGCACCTTTGTTCTATAGGAATGTAACTTTATTTAGTACTTTGAGGGTGATGCAGATTAAAGAAAAAACACTTCAAGGGAAAATGAGTTTTCTGGTTGACAGAAATTTATCTAGGAAGAGAGCCATAAAAACGTTAACAGGCCTCTTGGCCAGAAGATAATGTAAATCACCTGAGACCTTTTGTATACGGGAAGGTATGCAAAAAGAAACCCTGGTCTCAATAAGGATCAGGACTGCTGCCCCTGCATAACTCTGCATAGTCCAATAATTCTTTATGTACAACTTGGGGTATATAAGCTGCCTTTGAAAATAAAGTTGTGGGTCTTGCACTGATGCTTGGCTCCCCCATGTCATTCTTTGCTTATTCTCCCTTTTCATGCTAAATTCCCATCTGGAGCATAGAGGCTCGCCATGTCTACTTATTTGCCTGGGCTTCTAAGACCCACGCAAGAGGGAGCCCAAGATGGGGCTGCTGCTGCTGCTGCTAAGTCACTTCAGTCGTGTCCCACTCTGTGTGACCCCTCTGCTATTCAAGTGGGTGCCTGCGGCCTATGTAGACAGTGCAAACCCCTTGTCTCGGGGCTTTATTGGCTTTCTATGTAAACCAAGGAATACAGCCTCTTTTCTCCTCTATTTTCTCCTCTACACTATTCTTTCCTAATCTCTCTTTATATCTCTAATTAAATAATTCTTTCCTAATCGCAGACTCCATCCCCACTTTGAATTCCCTGGATCCACCGGGGCTGGACCCCAGCAGGTAACATTTTACCTATAAAGTTTGACTTCTTCTGCTAGAAAAAATTAAAGCATATGTAATAAAATATTAACCGTTGTCAATCCTGGGTGTTAGATTCACAAATGTTTAATTTTAGTTTTTATTTTTATCTGAGATCTCTGAATTTCTCAGAAAAGTGGTGGTAGGTTTCCATCTGCTTCCATGTTTAATGGTTTTGGTCACTGATAGAACATCAATTATTGATTCCTATCTCCATGTCACATTGTTTAAGTAACACTACTACATATAAAATAGATAACTAATAAAGACCTACTGTATAGCACAGGGAACTCTTCTTAATACTCTATAATAACCTATATGGGAAAAGAATCTAAAAAAGAGTAGATATATGAATAACAGATTAACTTTCTTATACAGCAGAAATTAATACAACATTTTAAATCAACTATACTCCAATTAAAAAAAATGTCATGTCAGAGAACAATACATACATTTGATGTGTGGAAATTTTCTTTTCTGCAGCTTTTATTTGGAAATTTTACTTTTTGTAGGATCATAATACAACCTCCCCTTTATCTGGTTTTTGATATTTTTCTTAGCACTGCATGGTGAATTGAAGATAAATTAATAAAATCAGAGTGGATACAAAGGTTAAGATGGAGAAGGAAATGGAAGCCCACTCCAGTATTCTTGCCTGGAGAATTCCATGCACAGAAGTGTTTGGTGGGCTACAGTCCATGGGGTCACAAAGGGTCGGACAAGACAGAAGTGACTTAGCATGCACAAAAGTTAAGAAGACCCGATTACACCAATTCTAGCCAACTTTATAAATTCCCCCAGTTTCAGTTTCATCAAAAAAATGGAGATTTGATATTGTAGTATCAACTACTCTACCAGATTATTGTGAGAAACACATGAGAATATAAAATGCATGTTAAAGTAAATAAAATCTAAATAGTTATATAAATGTAACATATTATCGAAACTTTTGAACTCACTGTTACTTGAAGCTTAATTTGAATTTAAATTTTTAAGAAGGCATTTGGTTGGGTTTTTTTCCCCCCTTCTCTAGCAACCTATAGGCTTATTTGGTTTCAGCTGTCTAAGTACATTTCCAAGTAAGTATCCTAGGAAACTGGGAGATACACAGCAGTTTCTGACAATCCCTGGCCAGACCTGATTTCCTATTTCAGTCCCTCTAGTTGCAGCGAGCGGGGGGCTACTGCGCGTTGCCAGTGCACAGGCGTCTCACTGTGCCAGCTTCTCTTGCGGTGCACAAGCTCCGGGGTGCTAGGACTTCAGTAGTTGTGGTGTGTGGGCTCGGGAGCTCCGAAGCATGTGGGATCTTCCCAGACAAGGGATCAAACCCATGTCCCCTGCATTGGCAGGTGGATTCTTAACCACTGGACCACCAGGGAAGCCCTCCCCCGCTACACCTCCTGGTACCTTCGTCTTGTACTTTCAGCCTTAGAAAATAAATTTCTGTCATGCAAGCCCCCCAGTCTGTGATATTTTGCTGTGGCAGCCTGAGCAGACTAATACAGTACCTTTGCTGCTACTGCTAAGTCAGTTCAGTCGTGTCCGACTCTGTGTGACCCCATAGACGGCAGCCCACCAGGCTCCCCCATCCCTGGGATTCTCCAGGCAAGAATACTGGAGTGGGTTGCCATTTCCTTCTCCAATGCATGAAAGAGAAAAGTGAAAGTGAAGTCACTCAGTCTGTCCGACTGTTAGCGACCCCATGGACTGCAGCCCACCAGGCTACTCCGTCCACGGGATTTTCCAGGCAAGAGTACTGGGGTGGGGTGCCATTGCCTTCCCCCAATACACTACCTTTAGGTCTATTTTCTGCTGCTGCTGCTGCTAAGTCACTTCAGTCGTGTCCGACTCTGTGTGACCCCATAGACGGCAGCCCACCAGGCTCCCCCATCCCAGGGTTCTCCAGGCAAGAACACTGGAGTGGGTTGCCATTTCCTTCTCCAGTGCATGAAAGAGAAAAGTGAAAGTGAAGTCGCTCAGTCTGTGCAAAACTTCCCAGTGTCTTATATTCCCAGTCTACCTTAAGTATGAGAAGGATACCTTTCCCTCCTCTTCTCTCAGCTCTTGATTAGCTGCTCACTAGACCGTGCACACCAAGGCAAGCAAGAAGTTTTCTACATGGTTCACATATATCTATCATCCAGGCTCCTTGCCTGCCAGGCATTCATAAATATTTGTTGAATAAATTACAGCCTGTTTAGTCTTGAAAAGGATCTTTGCTCACGTCTTCTTCTCTCCAATATTTCCAGCCTGTCTCCACTATCTCCTCCTTTTCACACATTTATGCTGCTGCTAAGTTGCTTCAGTCGTGTCCGACTCTGTGCGACCCCATAGACGAGAGCCCACCAGGCTCCCCCGTCCCTGGAATTCTCCAGGCAAGAACACTGAGGTGGGTTGCCATTTCCTTCTCCAATGCATGAAAGTGAAAATTGAGAGTGAAGTTGCTCAGTCATATCCGACTCTTAGCGACCCCATGGACTGCAGCCCACCAGGTTCCTCTGTCCATGGGATTTCCCAGGCAAGAATGCTGGAGTGGGGTGCCATTGCCTTCTCCTTCACACATTTATAAACCTCTTCATTTGGGACATATCTCGCTTTACACTGCTGCCTTTTCAAGTGTCTTGGTTCTCCAGTTTCTTTGCATACGTGGCTCATTTTTACCAGCCTCATTTAGTGCCATTCAGCCCTCTTCATCCCTTTGCAGTCTGGTATCAGTTCCATCAACTCTAAGGATGAATGAACCCCAGTTAGGGAGGCCTTCTAAACCAGATGCAGTCATCCTGTCCAGCCCTTGCCTTCCTAGACCTCAATGTTCTGATAGGGTCATTGCTGATAACCACTTTCTTGTTTATGAATTTATTTTTTTATGGCTGTGCTGGGTCTTTGTCGCTGTGTGGGCGTTTCTCTAGTTGTGGTGAGCAGGGGCACCTCTCTAGCTGTGTGAGGGCTTCTCACTGTGTCGCTTTCTCTTGTGGAGCACAAGCTCTAGGATGCGTGGGCTCCAGGAGGTGCCACATGTGGGCTCAGTAGTTGCAGCTCCCACACTCTACAGCGCAGGCCCAAGAGCTGGCACACTTGGGGTTAGTGACCCTGCAGAACATGAGATCTTCCCAGATCAGGGATTGAACCAGTACCTCCTGCGTTGGAGGGTGGATTCTTTACCACTGAACCACCAGGTAAGCCCACAACTTTCTTATTTTTAAAAATTATTTAGGATTTTTTTTTTTTTAACTCCACCTCTCAGCTAACAGGATCTTAGTTCCATGACCAGGGATCCAGCCCAGGCCCTCAGCTGTGAAAGTGTGGAGTCTTAACCACTGGACCACCAGGGAATTCCCAACACTTTCTTTCTTAAATTCTCTGCTTTCCTGTGGTTGAGGACACTGTGCTTCTCTACTTATTTCTCAGTCCCCACTCCCTCCCTGAGCATACTCTAAAGCGTAACGCTCGCCTCCCTCTTTCCCCACTTACTTTCTTCAAGAGTTTTTTTTTTTTTCTAATTCAAATTATCAACTCTTTGGTTGGTGACTCAAAAAGTGACAGCTGAATTCATTTCATGTCCAAGGCAGAATCTCAAGCCTCAAGTTAGCACTCAGAGCATCCCAAGAGCCCCATTATGTTTCTCTAATAGGAACACATTCCCATTTCCCAAGATGACTATGACAGAAACCCTCCTATTTTCTCAAAACTTTTCCACCCCATTCTCTATTCTCAGTTTTAGCAAAGCCCTTGGCTCACCTGTCATCAAGAAATTAGAAACCATTGGATGAAAACCCTAACCTTCCCACCAATAAAGAACAAAGCCCTGCTTTTATTTGCACCTTCAATTTGTCCCTTCTTTCTTTCCATTTGCGATGGAGGAAGAATCTTCTTCCCATGCAAAGAAGCCAAAGTCGACCTCTTCACTTTGTTCTATCCCTCTACTCTTTTTTTTAAAACAAGTGTTTGTTTATTTATAATTTTTGGCTGCGCTGGGTCCTCACTGCTCCTGGGGCTTCTCTCTAGTTGTGGTGCCTGCGCTTCTCATTGTGGTGGCTTCTCTTGTTACACAGCATGGACTCTGCTGGGTTTAGATACCCTGTGGTATGTGGGATCTTCCCAGACCAGGGATCAAACTCAGGACCCTGCATTGGCAGGTGGATTTTTAATGCTTGGACCACCAGGGAAGCCCCTTCTCTCTCCTCTTCTTTTTATTCTTCAGTTCGGTTCAGTTCAGTCGCTCAGTCGTGTCCGACTCTTTGCGACCCCATGAACCGCAGCATGCCAGGCCTCCCTGTCCATCACTATCTCCTGGAGTTCACTCAGACTCACGTCCATCAAGTCAGTGATGCCATCCAGCCATCTCATCCTCGGTTGTCCCCTTCTCCTCCTGCCCCCAATCCCTCCCAGCATCAGAGTCTTTTCCAATGAGTCAACTCTTCACATGAGATGGCCAAAGTACTGGAGTTTCAGCTTTAGCATCATTCCTTCCAAAGAAATCCCAGGGCTGATCTCCTTCAGAATGGGTTGGTTGGATCTCCTTGCAGTCCAAGGGACTCTCAAGAGTCTTCTCCAACACCACAGTTCAAAAGCATTGATTCTTCGGCGCTCAGCCTTCTTCACAGTCCAACTCTCACATCCATACATGACCACAGGAAAAACCATAGCCTTGACTAGACGGACCTTAGTCGGCAAAGTAATGTCTCTGCTTCTGAATATGCTATCTAGGTTGGTCATAACTTTTCTTCCAAGGAGTGTCTTTTAATTTCATGGCTGCAGTCACCATCTGCAGGGATTTTGGAGCCCCCCAAAATAAAATCTGACACTGTTTCCACTGTTTCCCCATCTATTTCCCATGAAGTGATGGGACCGGATGCCATGATCTTCGTTTTCTGAATGTTGAGCTTTAAGCCAACTTTTTCACTCTCCTCTTTCACTTTCATCAAGAGGCTTTTTAGTTCCTCTTCACTTTCTGCCATAAGGGTGGTGTCATCTGCATATCTGAGGTTATTGATATTTCTCCCGGCAATCTTGATTCCAGCTTGTGTTTCTTCCAGTCCAGCGTTTCTCATGATGTACTCTGCATATAAGTTAAATAAGCAGGGAGACAATATACAGCCTTGACGTACTCCTTTTCCTATTTGGAACCAGTCTGTTGTTCCATGTCCAGTTCTAACTGTTGCTTCCTGACCTGCATACAGATTTCTCAAGAGGCAGGTTAGGTGGTCTGGTATTCCCATCTCTTTCAGAATTTTCCACAGTTTATTGTGATCCACACAGTCAAAGGCTTTGGCATAGTCAATAAAGCAGAAACAGATGTTTTTCTGGAACTCTCTTGCTTTTTTGATGATCCAGCAGATGTTGGCAATTTGATCTCTGGTTCCTCTGCCTTTTCTAAAACCACCTTGAACATCTGGAAGTTCACCGTTCACATATTGCTGAAGCCTGGCTTGGAGAATTTTGAGCATTACTTTACTAGCATGTGAGATGAGTACAATTGTGTGGTAGTTTGAGCATTCTTTTGCATTGCCTTTCTTTGGAATTGGAATGAAAACTGACCTTTTCCAGTCCTGTGGCCACTGCTGAGTTTTCCAAATTTGCTGGCATATTGAGTGCAGCACTTCCACAGCATCATCTTTCAGGATTTGAAAGAGCTCCACTGGAATTCCATCACCTCCACTAGCTTTGTTCTTAGTGATGCTTTCTAAGGCCCACTTGACTTCACATTCCAGGATGTCTGGCTCTAGATGAGTGACCACACCATCATGATTATTTGGGCTGTGAAGATCTTTTTTGTACAGTGCTTCTGTGTATTCTTGCCACCTCTTCTTAATATCTTCTGCTTCTGTTAGGTCCATACCATTTCTGTCCTTTATCTCTTTCCTGCCTCAGGGCCTTTGCATAAACTCTTCCATCTGCTCGAAGTGCTGTTCCTCCTGTTCTTTAATTGGTCCATTCATCTTAGCTTAGATCTCAGTGTAAATGCTTCCTTCTCAATGAGGGCTACCTTGACCATTTTACCTAGAATAAACTTGACTTGTTATTCCTTATCTCAGTCTCTTGTTTATGTTCTTCATAATATTTGCTTCAGTTGAAATTAATTTTTGGTTGTATTCTCAAACTGAATGTAAGATCTATGAGTCTATATACTATTTCCATATATCTTGCTTACCATTATATTAATAGATCCAGGTCTAATAAGTGACTGACCTATAGGAGTTGCTCAGTAAATACCTACTGCATAAATATATGATAATATTGATTTCCTACTTTCTCAGGAGAGGGAATTCAGTGATTGGAGGATAGGAAGGGGAAAGAGGAATTTCACTGTATACCCTTTTGTACTCTATGAGCCAGTGAATATATTACTTATTTGAAATAAATTACATTAAAACCTGATAGCTCAGTTGGTAAAGAATCCACCTGCAGTGCAGGAGATCCCAGTTCAATTCCTGGGTCGGGAATATCCACTGGAGAAGGGATAGGCTACCCACTCCAGTATTCTTGGGCTTCCCTTGTGTCTCAGGTGGTAAAGAATCAGTTCAATGCAGGACACCTGGGTTCAATCCCTGGGTTGGGACGATCCCCTGGAGAAGGGAAAGGCTACCCACTCCAGTATTCTGGCCTGGAGAACTCCATGGCCTACATAGTCCACAGGGTTGCAAAGAGTTGGACACAACTGAATGACTTTCACTTTCACTTTCAAAATTAGAAAAAAGAAAGAAGTTGTATTGTTCCAGTCTAGAGATGATGATGGCCTGTACAAGGATGGTGACAGTGGGGTTGAAAAGAAGTAAATATATTTGATATCTAGGATCTCATGATTGTTTGGATGTGAGGGAGTGAGATATCCATATTAGTATATAAGTATGTTCATCACAGCATTATTTATAATATGAATAATTGGAAACAAATTTCCAACAACAGGGAAATAGTTCAGTAAACCATGGCACATATACTTGGTTAAATGGCATTCTACTTTTTTAAACAGAATTTAAAACATGGGAAGCTGTTCATGTGATATTAAGCAGGGGAAAAAAAAAAACAACCTGAAAAGTACATATATGGTGTGATCAAGACCATGTGTAATCCCCCAAAGCAGGACTGCCCTAGTGGTCCAGTGGCTGACTCTGTGTCCCCAATGCAGGGCACCCAGGTTTGATCCCTGGTCATGGAACTAGATCGCACATGGCACAACTGAGAGTTTGCATGCAGCAACTAAAAAGATCCTGTGTGCTGCAACTAAGACCCAGTGTAGCCAAACAAGTAAAAAATAAATATTAAAAAAGAAACTTCCCAAACTATGTACTGTAAAAAATCAAAGAAAATAAAGCAAAAAATTAATTTAAAAAATGTTTCTGAGTTGTGGAATTATGAATTTTTAAAAAAGGTCCAGATAATTTCTGGATCATATCCAAAGCAAAGCCATAATCCCTCTTTCCTGATTTGTTGCAAAGAAGTGGTTAAGCAGACAGTCTGAATTTTTTGGCAGTTAAATGTTTCTCTCCTCAAGAATTTGGAGAAGAGTTATCTGCTAAGGCCTGAACATCAACAATTCTATATTAGCTAGAAAGGCTTTAAAAAAATTATTTTAAAAATAATTGCCTTAAAATTATTAAAAAAATAAAACAGTGGTTAAAACTCTGTGCTTGCAATGTAGGGACACAGGTTCAATCCCTGGTGGGGAATTAAGATCCTGCATGTCCAGGCACAGCAAAAAAAAAAAAGTTACTCTCAGTTGTAGAAAAATTAGATTTAGACAAGTAAATATAAGTCACTCATAATTCCATCATCATAAAAACCACAGCTAGCACTTGGGTAGCTATCACTGACTTTTTAAATGGATATATATAAATATTTTTTGATCACAGAGTATCAGGTCTTATGATTAATCTTTTTACTTAATAATATCTTACATCTGTAGATATAGGACATCAATATTTTAACAATATCATTATTTGGATTTCCATAATTTATGCAACCAGTCCCTTCATGTTGCATATTTAGGT
>SJYX01005304.1:59318-84019 GCA_006410675.1 Oreotragus oreotragus
GGAAAACACTAGGGCATCTTTCTGATCCTTGGGCTTTTGTAAGAGGTACGGCTTTGCTGTTACTGTATTTGACCACTCTCTCAATTTTCCTCATCTGTTGCAGAAACAATGTCAGGAATCTGAACATGTGATTTGTATTCTTAAGCTCATTCTAAGACTATTAAGAAAGTAATAATATAGGAAGCAAGGCAGATGCTTTAGACACACTGCATGGTTTTTTCATGTGGAAAGGTGATGTCCACTTGACTTTAAAGGTACTTCTAAGCTTTGCTGTGAGACAAACCTCCAGATGGGGAGAAAAGGGGGAATCAAAGGCCAGACACCAACCAGCCAGGAAGGACCAAGTCACTTTAAATTCCGACACTGCTTGACTGCAATTCTGGAAGAGGGCCGGGAAGTTGATATGTGATTAGTCTGAAAAGCTTTAATTCAGCTAAAAACACTTAAGCATATCTGGCATAGTTATCCATGTCCTGAGGACTAAATGATTTTGCAAGTTTATGAGAAGGTAAGACAGGTCTGACGCACACTAACATCCAATGCTTAGCAATAGTACTCGGGGGGCTTCCCTGGTGGTCCAGGGACTAAGACTCTGCACTCCCAATCCAGGGGGCCTGGGTTCGATCCTTAGTTAGGGAACTAAATTCCACATCACACAATGAAGACCCAGTGCAGCCAAATAAATATTAAAAAACAAAACAAAACAAAAAAAAATGAAGGAGTGTTCAAGCAACTCCAACAATAAACAAATTTTTTAAAATGTACTAGACCATTTATGTATAAAAATTATACTGTTCAGAACGACCACAAAGTCTCCAGTATTCTACACACAATCACTCGACTCAGTAACTGCCATTTTTTCTAGAACACTTTGTATCTTGTCATTTCCATCAGTGGCACAGTTCCCCTGAGAGTGCCAGGACCTCAATAAAATTCTGAAGATTTGGAGGTGAGGCAGCAGGGCTTGCCAACAACACGACTGGAGGGTTAATCTTGTTTTAAGAAGTAAGGTGTATCCATCAAAGCCAAATAGACAAGAGAGGAAGACGTTAACCAAACCTATCCCCAGGATCTGTTCACCAAGACCGCTCAGCCTTACCATGGAGCTAGCAGGAAGGTGAAGGTGAAGGTGAAGTCGCTCAGTCGTGTCCGACTCTTCGCGACCCCGTGGACTATAACCTATTAGGCTTCTCCGTCCATGGGATTCTCCAGGCAAGAATACTGGAGTGGATTGTCATTTCCTTCTCCAGGGGATCTTCCCGACCCAGGGATTGAACCTGGGTCTCCCACATTGGAGGCAGATGCTTTAACCTCTGAGCCACTGGAGGAACCCTCATAATTACTGTAATTAAGATTTATTTTAAAAAGGGATTTGTCTGGCAGGATGTTGAGAAATGAGACGGGCCATGATTAGTCGTTACAAGTCTAGAAAAAAAAAAATACTACGGACATGCATATAAAAGACATAGTGGATGGTCTTAGGAAAATCAATGATTAAATCTAGTTTTGCTCATGGTCAAACTAGCAATACGGGAAATGGAGCCTGTGGACTCTTTTATTTATTTATTGCCCTAAAATTCAGGGAAACATTCAAAAGCTTTGCCAGTTTGAATAGGATATTGATGTACCCCCAGTCCTTGTTTCCAAGTTTCCTTAGAAAAATACGTATGCTACAGCCCATTGGAAGAACAAGCTTCCTGGGGGCAACTCAAAAATTAAAGATGGGGGAGGGACATCCTTGGTGGTCCAGTGGTTAAGACTCCATGTTCCCAGTGCATAGGGGGCAGGTTAGCCTATGATCCCACAGGCCATGTGGAGTAGCCAAAAAAAAAAGATGGGGGAGGCATTTAGGTCTGCTCCCACCCCCCTCCCCGGCATGTTTCAGATGACGTCAGACAATTCACCCAAGTTGACAAGTTAGTCAATGGCAGGTTGAGAAAGAGAAGAAACACGTCCCAACTCCCAGTCTGCAGCTCGGCCCGGTTCTGAAGTTCCCTCTCCTACTGATGGGCCCAAGGACTGCAAAGCAGGCAGAGACAGAGTCCCTTCCTGAGCTCACAACCTAATTAAGGAAGCAAGACGCTCACGTGTGAGCAACATAAGAAAAACACAAAATGGCAGGTGGTAGGTTCAGGATGCTCTAGAGGGTGAATTGCAGAGATAATAACCAAAGTTTCCCTCTTCCCCAGCTTTCTTATTGCCTGCGTCCTCCACCTGCAGAGTCCGGGCTGTTCCTTGCTTCAGGGAGCGTGGGGGCTGACGGACTCATTCATCACACTTCTGAATTTAGGTTGTTTTCCAATCACAGCAGAGCAAACAGCCTGGAAGTGCAAAGCTCTCTACTGTGAGGATTGGGGGGTTGGAGACAGAAGAGGCTTTCTGAGCCAAAAAGGGCTAAAAACCTAGAGCAGGGGGTTCACCTTGTGAATTGGAAGCCAAGAAGAATGTGTGGTGCTGTGGGCGTGGCTTTCCCCGCTCAGATGATGTCATGTTTGGGCTCCTGGCGGGAGGGAGAAGACCGGAAGGGACAGGACCAAAGCCTGGATGCCAGAAGGTTTCTCAGGATGGATCACGTACTGAACTCCCAGGCTGAGCGCTGCGGGGTGGGGCCCCCAGCGCAGATCTTTGCCTTCCCTTGCCAGGGGGTGAGGCAGATGCTCAGGAACGAAGTTCAGCTCTATTACAGAGATATAGGGCAGTTCCACCTTTATACCTGAGCAGGTGACTGAAAAATTCCTACTCACTGTAACAGGAGGTTCATAGAGTTCTCAACAGACAGCAGAAAGTGCTACGATCCAACTGATAGGGACCCCCTCTAAACATGCCAGCCTACAGAAAGACCTCCAGCTTCTAAGTCTAGGTTATCTATGACCCACACATTTTAGCCTCACTAGGTTCAAGCCTGAGGCAGTGGAATATTAAAAATGGAATCACAGAGGAAGCCCACTGTCCCAGCAACAGACAAAAGAAAGACTTCTCACAATTATTCTTGTTACACAGAAGGAAAGAGAAGTCCTTCAAGCAATGGTTGCACAGCTCAGCTTCACTCCCTTTTGATATCAATAATAATGTCAGATGTCAGAGTGAGATAAAAAAAAAAGGGGGGGAGTGAGAGCAGGTAAAATGTTTCTTCTCTTTCATAACCAGTGTATTGTACAAAATTTGAAAGTTTAACAAATGTGGGGGGCTTCCCTGGTGGCTCAAACAGAAAAGAATCTGCCTATAATGCAGGAATTCCAGGTTCGATCCCTGGGTCAGGTAGATGCCCTGGAGAAGGGAATGGCAACCTGCTCCAGTATTCTTACCTGGAGAATCCCATGGACAGAGGAGCCTGGTGGGCTACAGTCCACAGGGTTACGAAGAGTTGGACATACCTGAGCGACTAATGCTTTCACAGCAAATCTGGAGGAAGGCGAGAAGGTTTACAAAGAAGAAAGAAAGAAGGACTAATGGGATCCTCTTTGCTTTCTTGGTCAATTCTGATTATAACCTTTAGTGGCTATGACCTGGCTTTTTACATACTGTTCCCCGAATATTCCCAACCTGTTATCCCCTCAAAGGTTAATGGCAACAATTTTGATGTTGAATAAAGATGGAAATTGGCTACTGGAGAGAAGTTACTTTTCATGAAGCCTGAGCAGGGTACTGATGGTGTTTGGGTATTGTTAATAATGCCTGAGGTTGGAGCAGGTGTACAATCAATATCATACATTTAATGAGAACCACGGAACAGACTCCAACTTGTGGGCCTCCCTCCAAAAGCTGGGTCTGTTTACAATCTACTCTTTAGAGCACTTTCGCCCATTCTTATTGTGTACACGTGAGTATAGTGTGTGTGAGTAGCCATCTATACAGTTTTTTGTGCATAAAATCTCAATTTTTATAAGACCCTGGCACTCAAATCCATGCCCACAGGACAGTGAAATAGTTCTTTTGGGGAATAACCAGGCAAGAGAGATCAGAAGCTTTAAAAAGTAAATATTTGACAATTTCACTTGTAGGAATTTATCCTAAGGAAATAATGAAGGATATGCATAAACTTGTGGTATAAAAACATTCCTGCCAATGATTATAATAGTGAAAAAGAGGACCAACAATAGGGTGCCAGTGAATGAAGTTTGATGCAGAAAGAAATACAATGGAATACTGTACAGTTAAACTATTACAGAAGTAAGTTTGGTATATAAAGAAAGTTCACAATATGCGTAGTGAGAAAATCAGACTATAAAACTCTCCGATACGACTTTTGGTAATAATATACATTTATATAGGAATATAGATGCCCAGAAAAAATCTGTAAAGGCAGACACCAAATTATGACTTGTTTCTGGATGGTAGCATTCTGCGTTTTCTTCTTTTGGTGAGAAAAGCACCTGGCATGCTAGGGGAATGTGTAATGGCAGCTTTCACTTTTGTTCCCTCTCTTGGGGTGGGGGTGGGCGTGGGGTCCTGACAACCATGGTAGACCAGATGTCCCTGAAGTGTCACTTCAGCCCTTCAGGGAAAATCTGATTATGAGAACCCTGCCTCTATTTTTTTTTTTCCATATCCTGGCTAGAAATTGACACCCTTTATGTAGTTGAAATCACACAATCAAAACTTATCTTTGAAGCCAGAAGGACTACACAACAATTTTTTGGAAACGGATGTCCGTGTAACAGACCATCAGAGGAGTTGTCCATATGGGATACTGAACTCAGACTCTGATTTCCTGATGAGCATCTTTGGTTATTGCTTTTCTCTTATCAACTATCAAACAGTAATACTGTCTAGTTTTTCAAGTTCCCCCTCAGAGGACTCTGAATATATAGATTCCACACCATCAACTAACTAACGTTCAAAGTGCACTCACAATTTCAGCTCCCATAGGTTCATTCATCTCAGGTTTCATCTGCTAATTCCATGATCATATAGATAAAGCTGCTACTTGCTTCTCAAAAGAACCCCAAACAAATACCTCTAGCTAGGCTGATAAAGAACAGGTCCTATGTTTTACAATAAACTACTCTTAGAACTTCCCTTGGTGGTCCCGTGGTTAAGAATCTGCCTGCCAATGCAGGGGACATGGGTTTCATCCCTAGTCTGGCAAGAACCCACGTGCCGTGGGGCAACTAAGCCTGCGTGCCACAACTACCGAAACTGCACTTTAGAGCTGGTGCTCGACAACATGAGAGCAGCCGCTGTTCACAACTACAGAAAGCCCACCCACAGCAACGACAGCCCGGCACAGCCAAAAAATAAAACTCATTAATTAAAAATAACTATTCTCAGAGGAGGAGTACAGTGTTCTTCTTTTATACTATCCATAAAATAACTTAAACATTAAGTGGATAATTTTATCTAGATGTTGTAGTTATACAAATCCTTGAGTCCACAGAGTGAGTGAAGTTGCCCAGTCGTGTCCGACTCTTTGGGACCCCATGGACTGTAGGAGCCCACCAGGCCCCTCTGTCCATGGGATTTTCCAGGCAAGAGGACTGGAGTCGGGTGCCATTGCCTTGAGTGTATCATTAAAAGTTAGCCTCTGAAAGCAAGAAACTTGGATCAACCATCTCAATTAGGGATGATTAAGAGCAAGCTTATTTATTGGGGGGATGGGCTAGATCAGTGCTCTGCACAATATAAGTACAAACAACTCACTTGGCTTAGGAGTTCAGGGGTGGGGCCTGGGATTCTACATTTCTAACAGAGTGATGCTGATGCAGGGGTCTGTGGACCACACTCTGAGTAGCAAGTTTTCCTGTTTGGTGATTTAATGTGCCATGCCAAGCCAAGAATACCTTGCCTGGGCAGCTGACAAAATGTGGAATGGACAAATACCTGCACCAGCTGCATATTATAGCTCTCAGCCTCTGCTCAGCTCCACCTGTGTGGCTGCAAGGCCCAGACCTGTCAAAAATGACCCTCGCAGGGCTGTGGCATCTGTATTAGTGTTCCCTACAAGCCACGTGCTAAATGGCTCCAGCCCTAAGAGGAAGGCCCAGGAGCACAGCAGCTGTCTCAGACATGAAGCCACAGTTGCCCCAGGGAAAGCCTCGGTGTCAGGGGGCCTGGGAAGAGGCCAAAGGCACCAGGGCCCTTCTCCATACGCAGGAGAGCCAGTTCCTAACTGGAGTGAGACCAGTGCATCCCCAGGAGGAGAGAGGACGTCTTGAGGGCTCTTTGCCACATGCCTGCAGGAGGTGGCAGTGGGTGGCCCAGATGCCCCATGCTAGGGAATGCAATAGGTATTTCTGAGTAAAAGCATTAATCCTACTCTTTGGAAGGCAGAGCCACAAGACAGGACAGACTGGACAAGAAAATCAGACTGATTTGTCTACGTGCACATCTTAATGGCTTCTGATTGGTCTCTGTGACCATGACAGATGAGGAAGGGCTGCATCATCGGTGATAACATCACAGAGCCTGTCTAGGGCTGAGGCATCATTCCAGCTGTGCAGCAGCTCACCGGAACCTCCATGAGAGCAACTCTGCATGTGAACCTAACTGTTAGGCCAGAACAGGTTCTCACGCAGAACAAAAATGGAAGCAGTTCTTGTTTGGGGTTCATTTGCTAGAAGCTGCACACTCAAGCCTTCCTGGCACACAAACCCTGACTGTCCTGAAAATCTATACACATGTCCCCGATGCATTCACTTGTTTTATGTCAACTGTATATCAACTGTATCTATACAATAGTATGTCAGACAGCATCACTAGTATTAACATTAACAAGCCCTTTGGAATCCGAGGAAGCGGAAAATGAAAGAAAGCAGTGATGGACGTGAACTGAGCTACTTGATACCTGTCAGGTTGGTTTTTAAAGACTGTCTTACCGTCTTTAACTATAACTAACTTTGTCTGAAGGCAATATTCTCAATTAGAGAAAATTGGTGACTTTTCTTTTGGTGCTTCTACTGCATTAGGAATGTGAAGCTGGGGATGGAATAGGTGGGTTTTTCAGTCTTTTGGCAAGCTGTGTATATTGCCAGTTCCACACTGATCACAGAATTAAGCAACTTCAATGGCTGAAATTGTTCTTCATAAGGATTAATACCTAGGTTTGAGTTCTGCTTAGATCTTATGGAATAAGATTCTGGAAGATATTTGTTCTGAAAATCATAATGGGGAAAGTATTGTACACAGAAAACAAAATTAAGACATTTACAAATGGATCAAAGAAACTGACTCCCATTCCCTCTTCCAAAACACTGATCTTCCTGTTTCTGGATGTGTGTGATAAAAACTGGCCGTAAAATGAGCAAACTCTGTGAATAAGTTATCTTCTCTTCTAATAAAAGCAGAAAGAAAATAATGAATATTTCATATCCCAAGTCTGAATTTAGCTCTGGATATAGGGACACAGATCATATACACAAATATTCCCCACCATTGGTGAGTCCTACAGGACAAAACCATACATTTTCAAGGTGCTGCTGCTTTAAAGGCTCCTTACATTCCTTCATTAATTAAATCACAATGGGCTTATCTTTCCCTCCATGCTGAGGGGAGGCCAGAGACAAAATCAAAACATATTATGCTTCCGTATCCTGAAATAGCATGGAAATGATGACACCACTGAGAAATGAAAAAGACAGCATTTCGAAAGATGCGCCTGTGAACAAAGGCAGCCTTGGGAAGGGATGGGATGTCCTCCCATCAGAACAGCGAGGCAGACTTGACAAGCCCCAAGGTGGCTCTCGACCAGCTACAGTGCCTCGCAATTAACCAAGTGAAGTGAAAAACAGTGAAAGTGAAGTCGCTCAGTCGTGTCCGACTGTTTGCGACCACATGGACTGCAGCCCACCAAGCTCCTCCGTCCATGGGATTCTCCAGGCAAGAATACTGGAGTGGGTTGCCATTTAATCAAGATAGCCCAATTTTTTTCATTTAAAAAGCACCTGCGGGGGCAGGGCACAGCCTTCGAAAGAATGACAGAGCTCCAGGACATGACATAAACTGATTAGAACCAAATGGGTCCAAGATGGCAGACAAGTTGACTTCCACTAGACCTTGAGCCTCAGTAAATGCTCATCGTAACACACCAGCAAACTAAGTGACACACTCAGGCACTATGACAGTTTCAAGGATGACCATCAAAGGCCAAAAAGCGGGCAGTGGCCCAACTCCTGGAAATCCCACCCCTTCTCCCAAATAGTTGGGATAATCCGCCCCGCTCATTAGCCTATGAAAACTGCCCAGTCTATAATAGCTGAGGGGCTTCCCTGGAAGCTCAGCTGGTAAAGAATTCAAATGTAATGCAGGAGACTGCCTGCAGCATAGGAGACCCAGGTGTGATCCCTGGGTCTGGAAGATCCCTTGGAGAAGGACATGGAGACCCACTCCAGTATTCTTGCCTGGAAATCCCATGGATAGAAGAGCCTGGTGGGCTACAGTCCATGGGGTCGCAAGAATAAGACACAACTTAGAGATTAAACCACAACATAAAAGCTAATCCCACCATAGTCTGAGGTCTCTCTTGCCTTCTGAGATGGCCCATACTCTGTTTGTGGAGTACGTTTCTCTCTAAATTTACTTCTTACCTATCAAAACAAAAGCCCAAGCAAACACCTGCAATCTACTGACCATTTTTCCTTGAGATGAGAATGTGTCCAGGGGCCTACAGCAGCAGCTGGGCCTCTTTGAGGCTGCCCTCAAGGGCCAGTCACCGGCACGGTGGCCCCAAGAAAACCGAGGGGACAGAAGCTCGGGACCATCAGGGAGAATGTGGGTGGGAAACAGGGAAGCGACCCGACTCACTAGAAGGGCAGGGCAGGAAGCAAGGGACAGGGAGTGGAGAGAAACTGGCAGGCAGGAATCGGGGGCGCAGGCAGGGGCCAGGGAAGATGGGGAGAAACGGGTGAAAACAGGTTCAGTGGCTCCCGCCCACCCATACATGTGCCTTTTTGGCACAGTTTACTACACGCTCCTGGGCTCCGATGAGCAGAACGCACTGCTCAGGGCCATTTCTCCATAATTTCAGACACAGAGGACTCCTCAGGGCACTGCTAAGCACCTTCTTGATCTTGCCATGTGTGCTTTGAAAAGTCTGAAAGAGCACAAAACTGCCAGGCATTCCTGCTGTCATAGGCAGTTGGTAAGAGCCAGGTGAAGACTTAATGACTCTACTTGAGTTTCAGGAAAAAACTGTCTTAGGCACAATTAGGAGGGCAAAGAGAGAAGGGTTTTGAAGAAGAGTCTTAAACAGAGAGAACTCATTAATTCTTTGGCTACCTCCTACCGGCATTATCCTATAGCTAGAAATCCCCAAGAAATGTTATACTGTCCTGAAAATATCATTTTCCAACTCCCAGCATCTTCTAAGAGGAATTCTCCAAGTATGGTTATAATCTTTATTGGAATGGAAATATTCAATTACACATCACGGGAAGTGCAGTTGATTTTTTTTTTCCCCTTGGCATAATGATTGTTTTTATTTTATCCCATTTATAAAGTTTCCTCTTTTTATTTAAATCACTTAAGAATGCAAACTGTACACAGTGGCTTGATGATCTTCTAGCCAGGCTGCTGGAAAAAAACAACCTAAAATTCTGAGAAGGTGAAAGTGTTAGTTGCTCAGACATGTCCAACTCTGTGACTCCATGGACTGTAGCCTGCCAGGCTCCTCGGTCCATGGGATTCTCCAGGCAAGAATACTGGAGTGGGTTGCANAACTGTACACAGTGGCTTGATGATCTTCTAGCCAGGCTGCTGGAAAAAAACAACCTAAAATCCTGAGAAGGTGAAAGTGTTAGTTGCTCAGACATGTCCAACTCTGTGACTCCATGGACTGTAGCCTGCCAGGCTCCTCGGTCCATGGGATTCTCCAGGCAAGAATACTGGAGTGGGTTGCATTCCCATCTCCAGGAGATCTTCCCAACCCACGTTCTTTGCATTGCAAGCAGATTCTTTACCTCCTGCGTCACCAGGGAAGCCCAAAACTCTGAGAGTATAAATTAAATTCAACTTCCAAGGAAGCATCATGATTTACTGAGATCTCCTGAATGCTCGGCGTGTGTACAGTTTTTGCAGAAACAAATGAAAAGCCTTTCTTGGCCATCAATCTAAAAACGGCAAATGGACCAGTTGCAACAAGGACAAAATTCACCTACACAAATCCAAAACATCCACTAAAGAAGCCCCTGGGCCACTCTCCTGAGTTGAAAGCGAGACTGGACACAGTCAATGGAAATGCAATCCTTTAATCCCAGACATGGCGGAAAAACAAGACACTCATTGTGGAGAAGGGAATGGCAACCCACTCCAGTATTCTTGCCAGGAGAACCCCGTGGACAGACGAGCCTGGCGGACTACAGTCCACGGGATCACAAATTGTCAGACATGACTTAGCGGCTAAACAACAACTCTATAGCACGGGGAGCTATATTCAATATTCTGTGACAAATTATAACATAAAAGAAAATTTAAAAAGAATGTATATATGGATGTATCTGAATCATTTATTGTACAGCAGAAATTAACACAACACTATAAATCAACTATATTTCAAAGACATTTTTTAAAAGATTAAAAAAAAAAGAAGATGCCCAATGGTATGTACTCTCCTTCTCCCCTCCCCTATCCACTTATTTGAGGGGAGGGGGATAAAAAGAGGCAACTGCCCTTCACCTCAGTGTCTCTACTGACTGACAGGCAGCTCACGGAAGCTCAGACTGGCCTGAACAGCCCTCACTTCAGGGTTAGTGAAACCATCCACCAGAGAGGACTCTTATTCCAGGACGAAGAAAAAAGGTGGAGTCCCTGAGTCTTCACGCTGTCTTTCCTCTCTCCCTTCTCTCTCTTTAGTGGAGTTTCTAAGACAGTCGCATCTGAGCATCCCAGAGCCCTTGGAGAGGTCCTCAGGGGCCATTCAGCCCAACCGCCTCATTCTACAGGAGGGGAAACTGAGGCTCAGAGAGGGGAGATGACTTTCCCGAGAGCACAGAGCTAACTCAAGGCAGGACCAGGACCAGGACACCTGGACCCCACATCACCGCTTTGGTCCTTTCTCTTGGGGCTGACCTTTTTCTTCTACCACCATCAGGGCAGGCAGCGTGAGGACGCAGCCTCTGCATTCTAAGAAGAAAACTGGCGGCCAAATAGAGTGGTATTCTTGGAGGAAGCTCTCCCGACCAGCCCAGTAATGACAAAACCCAACCCTGGACAGACACACTCCAACCCCAGCTCATCTCAAGGAAGCATTTACACCTCTGTGAACTCAGGATCAAACAGCTAAAGGCACATCATGTGGATATTCGGTTAAAAACCACCCGCAGACACAGATAAGTCCATTTCCTAAAAGTGACCAGTTAGTACCAGCGCTCCAACCCTGATCAGGAATCAGGAATCATTCAGAAACAAGCCATCCAGTGGACAGAAGCTGACGAACAGCAGCAGAGTGACCGACAGTCAGGAGGTGCTTCCACGACCAACATGCGGGAACTGGGACTGACTGGTGAGCCCTCTGGGTCACACAGAGGATGCTGCCACCAAGCTGGCTGTAAGAGGGGGAGTGACTCTGCAACTGTGCCATTCAGGAGGAAGAGGAAAATCATTAACCTTCCTTCTGCTCAGTCCTCTGACTGATTATCCAGTCTGTGAGGAAATGCTATTTTTAACATCTATTTGAAAAATACTTTTTACAACTGCAGCACGACTGAACCTATGTTTTAAAGGATAGACTTAAGACTCTAGATTTAACGTGATTTTTTACTTTTCAGAAAGAGTCCAGCCTGTTACCTTTGACGTGATGCATAAGGGGCCTTCTGTGTATAGGTGTGCCCAGAACTGATGCTCCTAGTTGGGAGGAAAGGCAGTTCAGGCAACATACAGGACAAACACAACCAGAGGCCCACCAGTATCCCTTCATCTTTTCTTGCTGCCCAGAACAATGATGTGATGGCTGTGGCAGAGGCAGCTATTTTGTAACTCTGAGGCAACTCTGAGGACAGAAGCCAAAATCCAAGGATTGCATAACAGACCTGCATTGCTTCCTCCAGACTTTTTTTCTTAATTAGAGGAAAATACTTTGCTGACAAAGGGCCATGTAGTCAAAGCTATGGTTTTCCAATAGTCATGGATGAATATAAGAGTTGGACCATAAAGTACGTCCAAAGAATTGATGCTTTCAAATTGTGTTGCTGGAGAAGACTCTTGAGAGTAGCTTGGAGGAGATCAATCCAGTCAATTCTAAAGGAAATCAACCCTGAATATTCTTTGGAAGGACTGATGCTGAAGCTGAATTTCCAATACTTTGGCCACCTGATGTGAAGAGCCAACTTATTGGAAAAGACCCTGATACTGGGAAAGATTGAGGGCAGGAGGAAAAGGGGGCGACAGAGGATGAGATGGTTGGATGGCATCACTGACTCAATGGATATGAGTCTGAGCAAACTCCGGGAGATGGTGAAGGGCAGGGAAGCTTGGTGTGCTGCAGTTCATGGGGTCACAAAGAGTCAAACATGACTTAGCAACTGATCCAACAACAGAGGAAAAGAAAACCATACTTAAGTCATTATTTTTCTCTATTACTGGTAGTCAAATACATTTCCTAATTGAAATACAAAATGCATGTATACACCCTCACTCACCAAGAGGCCCCAACACTGAAGAATGAGGCAGTAATTGCCAAATATTTAAAGAGAAAAGGAACAATAAAAGGTTATTGATCCCAACTGCACCAAGAAAAATTCCAACTCAGAGATCGCAATTAAAATAATGGAGAGAAAAACATCCCAAACCAAATAACCAGTTTCACTGACAAGAGAGGTGCTTTGTTGTGACCCAGAGGACTGATTTGAGAGCTACAAACTGAACAAAGGTTTCAGGCAAGTATTTTAGAAAAATCATTCTTAAAGAAATGTAGCCTCTGGGCAAAACTGAAAATGGTGGCAGAGAGAGAAAGCACATTCTCTGCTTTTCGGAATGCAGAAGCTTCAGGGAGGGAATGCGGATCACTAGAGCATTAATCTCATTATTACTAATGGTTCTTAATAACTAAGGGGCAATGCTGGGTCTCCAGTTGGCTAAAATGATCAGAAATTGCTCACTGAGGTTATACAAATAACTAAATATAATTTGACACTAAATTACCATCCCAGACATACAGCTTTCCATACAGTCTCTTATTGCAAAGAAAAAACTAAGAACATCAATAAATAGAATAATCCAATTAAGTATCTTTCCATTTGGGAACTATTTAGAATTGAGAGCTTAATAGTGAGCTAGGACAGAACAATTCAGTGTTTACTGATTCAAATTTTAAAAAAAGGGGGGCGCTTTTATTGTTAAGACAATTTTTCTGTTATTTTGTTTATAAAATAAGTGTTTAATTAATCTGAATAGCTTTGTAGTGATCTTCATCTTTGCACATTGCTCCTAGATGTAAGGCCTAATTTCCCATAGATAGATTTGTAAGTTATTAATTTCAATACAGGCACCTTTTTCTATGCTCAGAGTATACTTATAAATATAGTCCTTTTTTGTTTGACTTTTACCATATGTAATAGTCACCTATGACATCTGCCTGGAGGTACAGACATACATGGGAGGAAGTTTGCCCAACAGAGGAGTTGGGGCCACCTCATGGAGAATGCAATGGCACCCCACTCCAGTACTCTTGCCTGGAAAATCCCATGGATGGAGGAGCCTGGTGNATAGTCACCTATGACATCTGCCTGGAGGTACAGACATACATGGGAGGAAGTTTGCCCAACAGAGGAGTTGGGGCCACCTCATGGAGAATGCAATGGCACCCCACTCCAGTACTCTTGCCTGGAAAATCCCATGGATGGAGGAGCCTGGTGGGCTGCAGTCCTTGGGATCATGAAGAGCTGGACACGACTGAAGCGACTTAGCAGCAGCAGCATGGATCCAATGAAAGCACTCTGGGCTGTGAGCTCCAGAGAGTAGGTATTTGACATGTTTGTTGAATCAATGAATGACCTCAGCTTTACCAGAGAAGGTATTTTCCAAGCATGCAGGTAAATAAAGCCTGGACTAGTTCCTCCAGGCTGAATTTCCACAGGGAAAACAGTGGCATGTCTAGCCCTAAAGTCAAGGTACAATCAAATTCTACTTCCCAGATTTACAGGATCCTGTGTCACGTTCTTTGGTAAACCTTTTGTGATTATTACTACTAAAGCATGGATAGCCTTCTCTATATACAGAAATGAGACTGACTGCCCACTCCCCCAGGGTACTCAAGACAAAGAGGAAGGGCATTTAAGCCATACTTACTGCTGGTGGAGGACACATGGCTGTAGTCGGACCTGAAACACAAAACCTCAGTATTAGTAGGATTAGACATTATTTTTCTCTATCCAAGTGATCTCTTCAAGCTAGAATCTTAAAACAGTCAGTAGCAGCATTTAACTGGTAAAGAAATGCCACAAATTAAAAAGTGTCATGCTGTGGACTGTTTTGCACAGAATCAAGTTATGTCTGAATTTGAAAGCACAACTATAAAGACATTCTAGAAACCCAGGGTCCTTCATATGGGCTCTGTGAGTCTCCCACATGGGAGACCAGATGGGTTCTGAACCATCTAAATTTACTGGCAAAGTTTTGAATGGAAGCTTATTTGTCTGGGGAGAAGGCCCAGTGTTTTCAACAGATTCTCAAAAGGGTTCACGACCCCTCCCCTCACCCACCCCTAACCCACCACGAAGATTAAACTGCTGCAGAAGGTTAAACCCTTCAAAGGTCAGTTCCACCCCTTGGGGAAATGTTTCTTTGCTGATGTAAGCACAGGTGAAGTGGACCCCTGGTGAGTGAGAGGAGACTCTGGCTGGGAGGACCTCTATACTCAAGGTCTGGCTCACTATCAGGAAACACTCAGGCACAATGGTGGTTGATTTCAATTCCATCTGGGAAGAAATCCTGCCGATACTAGAGTAACAGGATGTGGGCTATGATCAGCAAAGGCAAGGTTAGGGCCAGGGTGAAATAACCCATCAGTTTCTACACAGAAAATCAGCTGCTGGCATTTGGCCCCTGTGAGAACGGGAATCTGGCCAAGAACTTGCCTGCTTAATCTCTACTAAGTTTCTGCTCTGTTTGTGTGGCTCTTAAGCCGTCCCTCTCTGGCAACTTCCGTGGTATAGAAGCTATTGGTTTTCTCCCCGCAGGGTCCCCAAGTCATTCTCAGTAGGCAACTAATCTCTCAGGCACAGAGGGGTTTATTCTGCCAAGGTGGTAGTTAGGGGACATAGTTATGCAAATAGACTAGTTAATTATGTTTAATTTTATAGGTACACACTCCCTGTATTTACTAAGCCTCATGTGGCCTTTCTTGAATCATCTTTTATTCCACTGAGTTTCTTACCACATTAAAAAGGCATATACAAAAAGTTTTTAAAGATCATAAAAAGCACTCTCTCTCACTAGTTAAAACAACCTATCTCTCTCACACAAAATGATGTGCTGACTTACTGGTAGAGGGACACAATGGAAGCAAGACAGAGAGTGAGTTTCTCTTTTCAAATGAAATACTGCATACGTGCTCAGTCGTGTCCAACTCTTTGTGACCCTATGGACTGTAGCCCACCAGGCTCCTCTGTCCGTGGGATTCTCCAGGCAAGAATACTGGAGTGGGTCGCCATGCCCTTCTCCAGGGCATCTTTCCGACCCAGGAATCAAATTCTTGTCTCTTATGTTTCCTGCATTGGCAGGCAGGTTCTTTACCACTAGTGCCACCTGGGAAGCCTACAGGAAACTGGGTTGGCCAAAACATTTGTTCGGGTATTTTCAGAACACTATCGTGGAAAAACTCGAACGAATTCTTTGGCCACTTGTCACAGAATCACTGAATTTTAAAACTGGAAAGAACAACTACTACTAACACTTGCATATCCCTCAATAGATTACAAACTGCAGCCACTGAAAGCTCATCCAGTTTTTCATACCACAGATTTGGAAACTAAGGTGATAATATTTGTAAGGCGACACAGGAAGGGGGGAATGATATGATAAAGGCTTGAACTAGGGTGGTGGCAAGGAAGGAGTTAGAAGGGAGAATAATGAGTAGAGCCTGGAGACACATGCTAGCTCAAGGAACAGGGAGAGGAGGAGAATCAGGGATCAGGAACATTATGAAATGCAGGATTTGTAATTCAGTGCATTAAACTCCTTCTGGAACCAGGCAGGACATAAATAAACTTTAGGACGATACTTAGAAATGTAACTATATATAAATGCAATGAATACTCAACCAGCATCCACTTGGTAGAAGCAATAGCAAAACAATTCCATGACAATGTGATCATCTTAAGATGGCCAGGCTTCAAAGAAACTGCATGACAAGTCCAATAAAACATTCTATAAGAATGTGCAATCGTATTGATTTTTACCATTAAAATTTTGTCAGTATTTTCAGCTAGGGTTTTCCAAATGCTTTCGAAGCATATGGGTTTCACACATGCATACATTTTAAAAGATTTACATATGGGTGGATACATATGTAGAATAAAATTTACATTTGAAACATTTCCCAAGAATCGTAAAGTGCAGAGGGGGTACTTTAGGGCAGGTGCTAGCAGAATGGATGCCTCTGCCTTGAATCTCTCCATACTTCTTGTGATGAGAAGCACCGCCCGGGTCAGGCATGCCAAACGGTCAGTCTTCCGTCACTCTTGCCCTGCTCGAATTCCTCCCTCATACAGCAGCCAATCTTTGCAAAGCACAAATCTGAAGAAGTTCAAGCTGGACATAAACCCCTCTTTCTATGACTGATGGCCTCTGCTCAGCTCTGCAGTCTCATCCATCACTCCAATTTCTACCCCTGTCCACCATCAAAACAGAAATCAAACAGAAAGAAAAGGCACTTACAACCTCATATTGCTTTCCAGCCTCTGGTCCTGGTGATGTCATTTGTACCCAGTTGCCATAATGACAGAGATACAATTTTAAACTACTCTTTTCACTAACTCTATCATAAAATGCTCCACATAGTTCCTGTAATTATATAGATACAGTGATATTCTATAATTTAGTCAACCATGTCCCTTTTGTTGGCTATATGGCTGTTCCTGATTGTTCACTTTTGCAAAGCACATGGAGATGAGATATTTATCAATATATTTAATTTCCTTAGAAAAATTATCATGATGGGGAATAGGAACTGAGTTGAGGTATGAAGACTTTTCTAGTTCTTAAAAGACATTCCAAATAACCCCAGAAGGTTATTTACTAGAAATATGGACAGTGGAAGACAAACTGTAAAGCTTGAAACAATTTTGTGCATAAATATCGTCAAACAATTTTGGATACTGACTCTGGTTCTCTGGAGGGATGTGTACTCCCAGGGTTTTTAGGTAAGAGGAAACAACTGGGGATCCCCTATCTTAGGGGTCTTATTTATTGGTCTCACATCCTAAGATGTGAGAAGAATTTACAAGAATTTATCTAGCTGGCTCTGCATAAGATATTCAGCTCTCCCAGAATGAAGCATGCTCTCACAAATTTTAGGATGAAAAATTTATGGACACATGATGCAGATAAGCAGGATAATACAAAAATTATATATATTCACGTACCTGGCACATATGGTAGACACATTTTCAAACATTACATTTATTTAGTAATGTAATACTAAATGGAAAGTGATATGTGGTCCCTTGACTGGACTGTAATCACAATTATACATAGAGGGGTTAAATAGAAAGAGGTCAGCACTTAAGATAGTTTACCACTGTCAACAGCCTACTGGCCAATTTTTATATTCATTTAAAAAGAATACCTTCCTAAATTCTCTTTTCCAGGGAAATCTTGGGGTAAGAACTGATCTAGACATTTCAGTGAAATTGATCTTGACATTTTGGTAAACATCAGCTCAATGCCCCATGGACCTCATCTGTGAACTCTCAGTCTACTGAATTAGATGCCAAAGTAATTTAGAGCTATCAAGCTCCACCTTGAACACAAAGATAATAGAGTATCTAATAGATCGCCTTTTCTTCTGTGCAAGATTTCCCCATCTACCGTTCTTTAAACATCTTATTTAAAATTCTGCTCTACCTGTTTTTTCCCATCTGCCGGTTTATAAACGCTAGACCTGTGAATTGTTGGTTATCTCTGAAATCACAGTGATGCATCTGTTGGAGGTCATCCAAAGATAAAGGACATAATATGACCCTATGTTTTCAGAAGCTCAGTGACAGCTGACATTACTGCCATCAATGCCAGGTCAAGCTTCTGAATGAAAATAACCCGTCAGCTATTGTCATATTTCAAAGAGTGGCTTAAAGGCCAAATCTGGGAAACAGCACTAAAGAAACACCCATTGGAAAACATTCATCTTAGTCTTTTGTTTTGTTTTACAAAACTCTGCTTGTCTCTCTGTTCGAGATATTCTGTTTCTTATGATAGTGGACTACAGTCAGTAGCCAACTTGCCAATCTTTTTCTAACAGAAGGTATATGGACGCACAAAGCAGGTTTTCAAGTGGATCTAGAGAATGTGAGTTTCAAAACGACATCAATTACCCCAGAATGCTAGTTTGCTTTTAGTCTTAGCCCATGTTGAGGGGTCAGACTGCAAAGGTATTGATAGCATTCCAAGCAAAAGAAAGCATTTGAACAGAAAATAAGAATTAATTACAGACCAGCTGCTCCTTGAAAGACAGCTTTACCAGGTGGAAAGTGTGTGGGAGACCTGGGCTTCCATCTAACCCATGCACCCTCTAAACCTTCATTTCCTCATTTTTAAAATAAAAATAATTATTGTATCAAGGCATCTGCCATAGCCTTTCAGATGTTCTGAACAATGACCAAATTTTTAAGGCATTTAAAAGCATCAGAGCTTCTACTGTGATGAGGACACAGAACATACGGTTTTGAGTGCACCTGGAGATGTACCTTGTCATTATATAAAACTCTAAGCACTTCCTTGGTGGCACAGTGGATAAGAATCTGCCTGCCAATGCAGGGGTCACAGGTTTGATCCCTGGTCTGGGAAGACTCCACAGGCCACGGAGCAACTAAGCCCGTGTGCCACAACTACTGAGCCTGTGCCCCAGAGTCTGAGAGCGGGAACTACGGAAGCCCGCTGGCCCTGGAGGCTACGCAACGATAGAAGCCGCCACCACGAGACGCCCTCGCACTGCAGTGAGCGGTAACCCCCACTTGCTGCAACTAGCGAAAGCCTGCGCAAAAACAACGAGACCCGGCACAGCCAGAAAGAGAAGTGAATAAAATAAACTTCACTAAAAAGAAACTCTAAGGGGCTTCCCTCATGGTCCAGTGGTTAAGCATCCGCCTTGCAATACCAGGGACGCCGGTTCGATCCCCGGTCCTGGAAGATTCCACATGCCCGGCCGGCCACGCGGGGCCTGAGTACTGCAACTACTGAAGTCCAGGCAGCTTAGAGCCTGTGCTGCACCGTAAGAGAAGCAAGTGCAGTGAGAAACCTGAGCACAGCTAGGCCTGCAGCAACTAGAGGAACCTGGACACAGCAGTGAAGACCCGGCGCAGCCCATGTGTATGTATATGCGTGTGGTTTTTAATCCTCAGGTTTACCATTTGGAGTATTTTTCATACCGGGGGTGTACTTATGCCAGGAGCCATTCTAGGGACTTTAAGAGTATCGTGTTAGTTGCTCAGTCATGTCTGACTCTTTGCAACCCCACAGACAGTAGCCCAACAGGCTCCACTGTCCGTGGAATTTAAGTGTATAGACTCATTTAATCCTTACAACCACCCTATGAGGGAAGCACTGTTACTGTCACTCACAGTTTACAGAAGGGAAAGCAGAGGGCAGAGAGGTTAAGCAACTGGCTCAAGGTTCCACAACTTCTAAGTGGAGGTGCCAGCATTTAAACCACAGCTGGCCGGCTCTTTTGACTGTAACTTTTGAAGGGATGAGCACAGTTCATCCCCTGGCAGTGGGACCCACAGAGGTTCTTAGAGGGATTTCAGATGCGCTGCTGAAAGGATCAGTCATCAGCTCAAGCAATAGCCCCAGAATGCCTTGCTCCTCTGTTCTGCTCACACCAGCCTAGCAACAGTCCCCCCACCAACCTTGATAACCCCAGCTGCCCACTGACTCTCTCGGCCTGCCCCTAGGCAGGTGAACCCTGCTGCAGCAGAGACAGACTGGCACCTTCCAATGCAATCACTGATCTCAGCTGGCTGCTCGCTCATCTCTGCCTGAACAACCACGCCAGGTCTCCATTCTGCTGGGGGCTGCATCTGGACTCAGTGGAAACCCATGTTCCCTTCTCTCCCACTGATTGCAACAGGGATGTCCCCCCTCTTTCCAAAGCCAATCTGTCCAGCTGGCCCAAGGTCCATCTGCCCCCACCTTTCTAGAAACCTGACATTACAGATATACATCTTTCTCCTGTAAAGTTAGCCTTTCTCATTCACAGAATCCTTTCTGTGAGCATTTACCACCGATTACTGCTTATATTGAAGACTCCTTCCCTCATCCCATTCCCCTCTCCCAGCTACTACCGCTCCTCACCTCTCCCATTCCCAGCCACCTCCTCTCCCCTCACGCTGACCTGGCTTTTGCACCCACTTCTCCTCCATCAACTGCTACTCTGCCTTCTCTTCATCATCTCCATTTACAAAGAATACACTTCCGGACTTCTCTCATGGTCCAGTAGTTAAGAATCCATCTGCCAATGCAAGGGACACGGGTTCGATCCCAGGTCCGGGAAGATTCCACTTGGAGCAGAGCAACTAAGCTCATGGGCTGCAACTACTGAAGCATGAGCCCAGGAGCCTGTGCTCCACAGCAAGAAGCCACCACAGTGAGAAGCCTGCACACCGTGACTAAAGAACAGTCCCCACCTCGCGGCAACTAGAGAAAGCCCACGTGGGGCAGTGACGACCCAGCACGGCCAAAAATGTCCCAAAAGAAGAAGACTCTTCACCTTCCTCCTGATTCATTTCTCAGCAGCATAGCTTATCTCTTTCCTTTTTTTCCCCTTGGCTTCCAGGGTACCCCCTTCTTTTTTTCACTCTATGCCTCCTTTTCCTCCTTTTTCTATCCTCCTTTACCTGACATTTAAATATTGTCGTTTCGCAAGGTTGGCCTTCAATAGCACCTGCTTCCCAGAGCTGCTGAAGGATTAAATGAGTTAATGAAACGGGGATGCTGGGAAAGATTGAGGGCAG
The DNA here is from genome assembly GCA_006410675.1 of Oreotragus oreotragus. NCBI lineage: Eukaryota > Metazoa > Chordata > Mammalia > Artiodactyla > Bovidae > Oreotragus > Oreotragus oreotragus. The sequence continues at coordinate 80,417 of SJYX01005304.1, forward strand.
AAGGAGAAGTGGGCACCAGAGGATGAGAGGGCTGGATGGCATCACCGATGCAATGGACATGAACTTGGGCAAACTCTGGGAGATGGTGAGGGACAAGGAGGCCTGGCGTGCTGCAGTTCACAGGGTCGCAAAGAGTCAGACATAACTGGGTGACTGTGGGCGACTGAACAGCAACAATGAAACTTCCCAGGTGGCCCTAGTGGTAAAGAACCCACCTGCAATGCAGGAGACATAAGAGACATGGGTTCAATCCCTGGGTCGGCAAGATCCCCTGGAGAAGGAAGTGGCGACCCACACCAGTATTCTTCCCTGGAGAATCCCACAGACAAGAGAAGCCTGGCAGGCTATAGCCCACATGGTTGCAAAGAGTTGGACGCACTTGAAGTGACTTAGCACGCAGCACAAGTCTTAGAATGATACCTGGCACATAGTAAATGCCAGGCATGTGTTTGCTATCACCTTTAGTCGATTTAATCCACTCTGAAGGCTTTAATTGCCATTTGCAGGCTGGCAGGTCCCAAATGCAATGCCATCCTGCAGTCCTCCTCTCTAGGTAGATTACCTGACTGATGACTCGCTATCTTTCCTTGGATGTTTCCCAATACTTCAAGAACAGCATGTTGAAGAGGAAACTTCTCATACCCTGCCCAAACTTGGTTTGGAGGGGATCAAGGGCTACATTGAGACTCTGATGAAAAATAGTATCTTCTCATAAAACCGCACAAAGCCCATCATTTTGCTTACTGCTCAAAGCAATTCATGCACCCCAAATTAAGACTCCTTGTCTTAGAGGATGTGTCACTTGAGCTGACTCTTGAAAGATCCCAAACTTGGTTTGGAGGGGATCAAGGGCTACATTGAGACTCTGATGAAAAATAGTATCTTCTCATAAAACCGCACAAAGCCCATCATTTTGCTTACTGCTCAAAGCAATTCAGGCACCCCAAATTAAGACTCCTTGTCTTAGAGGATGTGTCACTTGAGCTGACTCTTGAAAGAAGAGTAGAATTTCACCTGGTGGACAGGCATGCCAGGTGGAGAAGGGCCCAGCAGGCAAAGAGGGCAGCTTGACACAGGCGAGGGAACTGGAGAAAATCCAACTGATGTGGTCGGATGCAGGGTGCAAGGATGGGCCTGTCAAGTGAAAGGGCCAGAGAGCGGGGGTTGGGGGGTACTGCACAATCCTGGGGCTTGTGGGCCATGCTAAACTCTTTGTATTTTGTAGGCAACAGAACCAATAAAAGTTTGCAAGGCAGAGAGACATGATCAGATTTGCATTTTAAAAATATGCTGTGCTAAGTCGCTTCAGTCGTGTCTGACCCTTTGCGATCCCGTGGACTGTAGCCCACCAGGCTCCTCTGTCCATGGGATTCTCCAGGCAAGAACACTGGAGTGGGTTGCCANCAAGGCAGAGAGACATGATCAGATTTGCATTTTAAAAATATGCTGTGCTAAGTCGCTTCAGTCGTGTCTGACCCTTTGCGATCCCGTGGACTGTAGCCCACCAGGCTCCTCTGTCCATGGGATTCTCCAGGCAAGAACACTGGAGTGGGTTGCCATGCCCTCCTCCAGGGGATCTTCCCGACCTAGGGATCGAACCCGAGTCTCTTATGTCTCCTGCACTGGTGGGTGGGTTCTTTACCACTAGCGCCAGCTGGGAAGCAAACACATACTGAGGGCTTTCTACATGTTTTCTGCACAGTCTCCATAGGCAGCTATATAAAAGCTGGATAGGGTAAGAAGGGGTAAGCGCTGGAAAAGCAGGAAAACTATGGACAGTTTTTTAAATAAGTAAACTCAACTTTAAAGGATATATGAGTAAGTGGCAAATACTAGATTAACAGAAATAGCCTAAACTATTTCATTTAAATGTATGCCACTTTAGCTTTAAGAATGCTATGGAAGTAGTAAGAATTCTTCAAACAATTCTGTCCTATTAACGTACACATTATGACAGAGGCGGAGAGGTGGCAGAATGCTCAGCGAACCCCTCCCAGGAGCCCTGACAGCTGTCATGCTGTTCCTTGGGTGGGTGTGTGTGTGACACTTCTGGGTCAGGGCTGCCTCTGCACTTCTTCAAGACAGCCCTTGCAAAAAAAGACCTGTTTTATGTGAGTTCCGCAAATTGAAAACCAATGGACCAGCTTATGCTTTATTTAACCCAGCTGAAAATGAGCTGGTTAATTTTGCTTTGTTCCTTCTACTCATGGTCTAACTAAAGATTGGGATGGTGAGGGGAAGGAAGCCAAGAATGTCTGATTAAAGTGGATAAGTGTCACATACACAGAGAATGGGAGGAAGCGCAGGAGTTCAGTATTTGGAATCAGGTTGTAACACTGGAAGGTAATTGGGTTCTGTAGTGAACCCTTAGTGATCACAAGTGTGGGTAACAAGCAAAGCACATTGCACAGTGAATGCTTCGGGTCAGTAAAGTCCCAGATACGGGCTAGAGTGGGTGGAGGCTGCAAGTAAGGGTGATGTGGGCGGGCAGGAGGGGCTGCCTAGGGAGACTCTCCCGGCGTCGGGTCAGACCCTGGGTCCATTCTGGACCTGGACTCTCTTCCTGTCCTCTCAGGGTTGCCAAATCCTGAGATTATTCTGAATTGCCCCCTCCCCCTCAACCTTCCAGGAATGAGGCTTTCTGTGCTCTGGGCAGCTCCTGTCCTCCCCACCGCCCCCTCCCCCCGGGGTTACCGCTGATAGGAAAAGACACCCTTTCCTTCTGGGTCGCTACCGCATCCGGGATGTAGCGCTGACTCTGCACCGGGAAGTCCTCTAGAGATAGGGGCTGGGCGGGAGCCTTTACAATGACCTCCGTCTCCTAAAAGACATTCAGTCTTTTGTCCCACTCAGGAAAACAGTGCTGGTGGGAGAGGGGTTAATTACATGAGTCTCCAAAGGTTTGGGCTAATTGAGTCAGCTGAAGAGGATATTAATAATAATAATAAACAGGGCTAGATCATAGCACTATCCTCACCCCACCTGTGCTCAAGGCTAGTGCTTGCAGCTGGCACAGGCGCGCAAGAGGCGAGGAAGTTTCGGCTGGGCAGCGGAGGGGTTGGGGAGACAGGACGTCTCGCCAAGTACAATCAAGCCATAAAATGAGAAACGCCATTCTCTTGGGCGACTTCTGAAAGACTTCTAGGTCTCGCGTGTCCTACCCTCTTTACTTCTCATCCCCAAGCCCACATCCCGGACTCCAGGGGGCCCCGGAGTTACAGGAAGAAAGTCCTCGCGGAAGGTGCGAACAAGTGCAAGCGCATCCCTGGTCTAAGAAGGATACGGGGCGGGGGGAGATGTGTATAAGAGACAGGTCGGATGCAGGGTGCAAGGATGGGCCTGTCAAGTGAAAGGGCCAGAGAGCGGGGGTTGGGGGGTACTGCACAATCCCTGGGCTTGTGGGCCATGTTAAACTCTTTGTATTTTGTAGGCAACAGAACCAATAAAAGTTTGCAAGGCAGAGAGACATGATCAGATTTGCATTTTAAAAATATGCTGTGCTAAGTCGCTTCAGTCGTGTCTGACCCTTTGCGATCCCGTGGACTGTAGCCCACCAGGCTCCTCTGTCCATGGGATTCTCCAGGCAAGAACACTGGAGTGGGT
>SJYX01005306.1:0-100582 GCA_006410675.1 Oreotragus oreotragus
CTGGAATTTTCTTGCTTTTTCAATGATCCAGCACATAGCAAATATTAATTTTCACATAATATCTTTCTCACAGGATATAACTACTTTTCCTTTTTTTTTTTCTTAATTTAATGGTAATTGAGGCATGCAGGATCTAGTTCTCTGATGAGGGATGAGAGCACAGAATCCTAGCCACTGGACCATCAGGGAATTTCCTACCTTTTATTATAACTGATTTTAATTTTTATTTCAAGCTGCATTCCATCTGAAGACAGAGAAGGTTTTTATTTTCCTCCTTATGCTTGCAGGGAAATTCAGTTCAACTCAGGGATTTATCTGAAGGTCATTTCAAGTTTAAACTAAAAGGAAATTAAAGTTGTTTTTTTCCCCCCTCTTGTCTTTCTTCTCCTTGGTTATAATTTTCAGTCCTGGGGCAGTGATCCGTTGCTGCTGTGTCAGTGGACGGAAGTCCTGCCTTATTCTGATATCCAGCAAGTTGTTCAAACCACTTGCATGGGCCTTGAAAGTGAAAGTGTAGTCACTCCGTCGTGTCTGACTCTTTGTGACCCCATGGACTGGAGCACTCCAGGCTCCTCTGTCTGTGGGATTCTCCAGGCAAGAACACTGGAGTTAGTTGCCATTCCCTTCTCCAGGAGATCTTCCCAGCCCGAGTACTGAACCCAGATTTCCCCTGATAGTTCAGTTGGTAAAGAATCTGCCTGCAGTGGGGGAGACCCTTGGGGTAATAAAGTACCCTAAGGAAAGATGATCACAGGCAAAAAGGAAGGTAGAGAAAAACTTGCCAATTAATATTTCATTGTAGCATCCCATCTCACTGATCCTAGGAGATAAGAAAATATACTTTAACAACAATAATGGTTTACAATGGTAAGACTTTTCAGTGTTTTCAAGTATTTTCACATCATCTCATTTAATTCTCATAGTGACCTTCTGGGATTGAGCTCATTGGCAGTTGTGGAAGTGTGAATATATTTCACCACTTAATGAGCTATGTCTCCTGGGTTTTTTACTTTAGCAGGGTTAGGAAATACCGGTATCTATGTAGCTGAAGCCCCTAGGGAAAATGCTGCACCTTTTCAAACATCATCTTTTTTGTTTGTATATTTGAAATTGCTAAATAACAATGGATATTTATTGAAGTTTTTCCAGGTTTACAGAAAGATGCTTCTATTCACAGATATTTAGCCTTTTAGGAAACCACAGTTATTTAAATTCACAAGAATATTACCCTTTCTTCTCTACCGTATGCTTGCCCACATATTAGCTTACAAAGGAGGATGTCCCAGCTGAGTCTACTCCTAGATTTGGAGAGGCTGGTCAATTGACATTTTGGCCCCCACAACTCTCACTTTGCTTTTGTTGATGTGGGGAGGATCAGGTGGCCTCTAGGAAAGAAACGGAAAAATCCAGAGATAAAAGTAGGAGAGACAGGAAAATGGAATAGGATGAAGCGAGCAGTAAGATGGAAAGGATTAATTACAAAGTAGTGTATCTATCACCTGGTCCTGCCTCTTTGAGTAATTCTGAGCTTTAGAGAAAGAGAGCTGTAATGAAAAACTAAAGTGAGCTTTCCTTGGGAGGGTTTTGTGAGATTTTACTTGAAGTCCTAAGTGGTGAAATATGCAGAATGGGGTGGTCTCTCAGTTTCTGCCTGGAGCAACCTAACTTCATCTTAGGCAACACTCAAAGCTATACTTGTGAGTAAAACTTAATAATTTTAAAAGAAGTCCATTCTGGGTTCAGCCTCCTGCATAAGTAGGGAGACTAAAACGGCTGCAAACAAAAACTGAAAGAAAAGTATTGCTTCACTTTGTAAATCATTAAAGGGCACACGTCCATCGGAGTTTCATAGATAAGAAAGCCAGTCATTCTTTTGCTGCAAAGACTGGTGTTTATTAGATCCTAGTTTACATCCTAGGAGCTTAGGCAAGTAATTAAATTTTCTGTGGCTCAGCTCAATCATCTCTAGAATAGGGGTAATGAAACAACTACTTCATTGTATTTTTAGGATCAAATGAGTAAATTTAGGACATGGACATCACAAAGAGTCAGACACGACTGAACAATAATACTTCATACAGTATGACCTGGACAGTTTGTAATTTTAGGGAAAATATGTCCCCATATTTCTATGGTTAGGAGGAACTAGAAAAATTTGCTTCCTTTTCCCCTTCCTTCCTTCTTCCTTCCTCCCTCCCTACTTCCTTCTTTCTCTCCTGACTTTGTTCTTTTATTTCTTTGCGATTACCATCTTTCATCATTCTTCTGTTCAATTAAGATTGCTTTTATTGGCTCAGTATACCCCCTTACTGATATTTCTCAATTTTACTTCTATGCTAAAAGCTAAACTTTTTATTCTGGAATAATTTTCGATTTATAGAAAAGTTGCAAAAACGAGAAAGAGAATTTTCCTTATATCTTTTACTTTGTTGTTGTTGCAGAGTCACTCAGTCGTGTCCGACTCTTTGTGACCCCACAGACTGCATCCCTGTCTTTTACCATCTCCCAGAACTTGCTCAAACTCATGTTCATCGAATCGGTGATACCATTCAACCTTTACCGTTCCCTTCTCCTCCTGCCTTCAATCTTTCCCAGCATCAGGCTCTTTTCAAATGAATCGGCTCTTCACATCGGGTGACCAGAGTATTGGAGCTTCAGCTTCAGCATTGGTCCTTCTAATGAATATTCAGGGTTGATTTCCTTTAGGATTGACTGATTTGATCTCCTTGCTGTCCAAGGGACTCTCAAGAGTCTTCTCCAGCACCACAGTTTGAAAGCATCAGTTCTTCAGCACTCAGCCTTCTTTCAGGTACAACTCTCACATCAGCACATGAGTACTGGAAAAAACCATAGCTTTGACTATACAGACCTTTGTCGGCAAAGTGACGTCTCTACTTTTTAATGTACTGTCTAGGTTTGTCATAACTTTTCTTCCAAGGGGCAAGCATCTTTTAATTTTGTGGTTGTAGTCATTATCTACAGTGATTTTGGAGCCCAAGAAAATAAAATTTGTCACTGTTTCCATTATTTCCCCATTTATTTGCAATGAAGTGATAGGACTGGATGCCCTGATCTTCGTTTCTTGAATGTTGATTAAAAAAAAATTTTTTTTTTAATTTTGAGATAAAGTAGGTCCTCTTTACTGCTTTTCAGAAATATTTTACAAGAGACTGGAGTTCCTTAAAAATTTTTTTAATGTGGACTATTTTTAAAGTCTTTATTGAATTTGTTACAATATTGCTTCTGTTTTATCTTTTTTTGTTATTTTTATTTTATTGCAAAAGGCATGTGGGATCTTAGTTCCCTGAGCAAAGATTGAACCCATTCCTCCTACATTGGAAGGTGGATTCTTAACCACTGGACCCACCAGGGAGGTCCCTGGAATTTCTTTATTTTATTTATTTATTTAAAAAAATTTAATTGGAGGCTAATTACTTTACAATATTGTGGTGGTTTTTGCCATACATTCCCATGAATCAGCCATGGGTGTACATGTGTTCCCCATCCTGATCCTTCCCCCCCACTTCCCTCCCCATCCCATCTGTCAGGGTCGTTCCAGTGCACCAGCCCTGAACACCCTGTCTCATGCATTGAACCTGGATTGATGATCTATTTCACATATGATGATATACATGTCTCAATGCTATTCTCTCAAATCATCCCACCCTCGCCTTCTCCCACAGAGTCCAAAATTCTGTTCTTTACATCTATGTCTCTTTTGCAGTCTCGCATATAGGGTCATCGTTACCATCTTTCTAAATTCCATATATATGCGTTAATATACTGTACTGGTATTTTTCTTTCTAACTTACTTTGCTCTGTATAATCGGCTCCAGTGTCATCCACTTCATTAGAACTGATTCAAATGTATTCTTTTTAATGGCTGAGTAATATTCCATTATGTATATGTACCACAGCTTTCTTATCCATCCTTCTGCTGATGGACATCTAGGTTGCTTCCACGTCCTGGCTATTATAAACAGTGCTGCGATGAACATTGGGGTACACGTGTCTCTTTCAATTCTGGTTTCCTCGATGTGTATGCCCAGCAGTGGGATTGCTGGATTGTATGGCAGTTCTATTTCCAGTTTTTTAAGGAATCTCCACATTGTTCTCCATAGTGGCTGTACTAGTTTGCATTCCCACCAACAGTGTAAGAGGGCTCCCTTTTCTCTGCACGCTCTCCAGCATTTATTGTTTGTAGACATTTTGATAGCAGCCATTCTGACCGGCATGAGATGGTACCTCGTTGTAGTTTTGTTTTGCATTTCTCTGATCATGAGTGATACTGAGGAATGTTGAGTTTTAAGCCTTTATTTAGTTTCCCCTAAAGTTAACATACTGCCTAATTATGGAACATTTGTCAAAACTAAGAAATTAACTTTCAGTTCAGTTCAGTTCATTTGCTTAGTCATGCCCGACTCTTTGTGACCCCATGGACTGCAGCACGCCAGTCTTCCCTGTCCATCATCAACTCCTGGAGCTTGCTCAAACTCATGTCCATCCAGTTGGTGATGCCATCCAACCATCTCATCCTCTGTTGTCCCCTTCTCCTCCTGCCTTCAATCTTTCCTAGAATCAGGGTCTTTTTCAGTGAGTTACTTCTTCACATCAGGTGGGCCAGTCACTATTATCTAAACTAAAGGCTCTGTTTGGATCCTATCAGTTTTTCCATAAGAGTAATTTTTCTATTACATGATCCAATGAGAGATATAACATTGCATTGTTACTACTATTTTTAAGAGACGAAGTATCTTCATAAAATAATCAGTGAGTTACTTCTTCACATCAGGTGGGCCAGTCACTATTATCTAAACTAAAGGCTCTGTTTGGATCCTATCAGTTTTTCCATAAGAGTAATTTTTCTATTACATGATCCAATGAGAGATATAACATTGCATTGTTACTACTATTTTTAAGAGACGAAGTATCTTCATAAAATATAAATACCTAGAAAAAAATTAAACCAAATTCTATCAATTTTTTATGATACAATTTTGATAAATTAGATAAAAATGAAAAGAAATTAAAATATTTTGGCTTTTAAATCCCATTAATATAACTGTATTTCTCTGTATATAATGTCCTAACTCTCTTTTATAATTCTAAAATGTTGGAGAAAATTAACAGTATCATCCCAGAAAATACAATGTTTAGTTGGGATCTTTTAAGGTAACTTTCAAGACAGATATATATTACATATGTTATCTATTAGATATGGTTATTTATGCATTTGAGCCTTAATTAGGATCAATGCTACATTTTAGTTTTAATTTATATATCTATGAATAATAAAATAATATAATTAATATATTTTTAATAAAATGATTTTATTAGGTCATAATTTGGTATTAATTTAATTTAATCACCACTTAAATACTGGATGACCTTGGTAATGTTACTTAACTTCTTTTTGCTTAAATTTGGTCATATAAAAATAAAGATTGATTCAGGTGGTCTCAAAGGTCCAATTAACTCCAGAAATTCCTTATCTATATTATATATAGATTTTTAAAATAGCAACTCCATGAGACAGGTACGGCATGTGGCCCATTGGGGTTAAATAATTTGTCCATTCCACCTAGTGAGTAAGTGCCAGCTCTGAGGCAAAATAAGGTCTTAGAACTGAAAGACCAGTATATATTTATCCCATGGAGTCCTCTTTTGTGAAATACTTCAGGAACCGAAACTACACATATGCATAGCTCATTAGTTATGGAGGAGCACATTAATTTAAAAACTCTGGATTACTCACTCTGTAGCAGAATTTTGCTTCATTTTCGCCAAGACTCAGAACTATTGATATTATAATTGTTTTTATTGTTGCAAGGTTATATCCATGGTTTTCTTTTTATTTTGAGAAAATAATCTTTCATTTAGCTCAACTTTTTGCAGTTTGTGATCTAGAGAAAAATACTCTATGACATATATTTGGAAGGAAAGTTGAAAAGTACAGAAAATTAAATGCCTTTGACACCATCACCCAAGAGATCAGCGCTTTATCACTGATGAGACAAGTCTCTGAATTTGATCTCGTATACATTAAAAAAAATATTTTTAATTTATTTATTTGGCTGCACTGGGTCTTAGTTGTGGCTTGTGGAGTCTAGTTCCCTGACCAGGGATCAAAACTGGTCCCCTTGCATTGGGACTTTGGAGTCTTCGCCACCAGGGAAGTTCCCTGTGTATATTTTTAATCCATCCCTAACAGCCCTCTGCTTTTGTGCCTGATCTCAGCACTTTAGTTGCAAAGAATTACATAGTTCTTTTTCTTTCCCTGAAGGTCTTGTATGTAGTAGTGGGGCATGCTTATTACTGAGAAAACTAGGAATAGCTGTGTTTTCAAACACTCATCTGGGTTCTCATTTTTTACAAAAGCAAATGAAGATCTAGATTCTGAGGCTTACGGGGGATGCACTTGGGTTTCATTATGGCCAGCATCCTGATGCATCCATACAATCTGTCTTTCTTATAAAGATGTGCAGTCCATCACTGAGCAATGGCACTAATGAGCCTTCCAAACAAGCAGGATCACACATTTTAATAAGGATTGGAAAATGAGGCCTGCAATTTTTGCTTGTCAGAGAGAAAAATGAATGTGAGAGATATACAAAGTTCTGCCTCATGTAAAGTGGTACTTGCCTTTCCAAATGACACGCCTGCTAGTGAAGTATACAAAGATGCCTTAACAGGTACAAGACAGAACCATAAGGTCTGCAGCAAATAATCATATAAGACCTGAAGTTTGGGGGCAGTGAAGCTGGGGTAGCGGGAAGTAAAAGTTGTTGTATATTGTCTTGTCTTTCTAAAGACTCCTCCCTTATTCTCATAATAATCATCCAAAAATTTGACTGCAGGAATGCTACCAACATTTCAGGTATCCTGTAGAATCTGCCTAACAATATACTAAAAGGAACCATGGCTGACTTAACCTGATATTTGTTTATCAGTTGAATGTGGCTTAAATATACAGGGGTATGATGACATCCAGCAATTAAAGGGTCATTTGTTCACATGAAAAATAGGAGATCAGAGGGGAGCACATTGCCAGCACCCAGCTTAATGCTCATTTTGAACACAAAATCTTGATCTTAGCTGAAGAAATGCTTTGGGCAAACTCTGTTGGAGAGATGTGATTTGGATGCCTAACAACTCATACAGTGGATATGGGCTGTTCAAACTGACAAATGGAGAATATTAAAAGAACAAACAGAGTCAAATTCCTTTAGAGATCAGGAACTAACATTATGTCCATTTACTGACAATCAAAATATGGCCTTTGTAGCACAAAATGTCCCTGGATGCTTCAGGGTAACTGCAACCAGTCTCAATTACTGCTGCTGCTGCTAAGTCACTTCAGTCGTGTCTGACTCTGTGTGACCCCATAGACGGCAGCCCACCAGGCTCCCCCATCCCTGGGATTCTCCAGGCAAGAATACTGGAGTGGGTTGCCATTTCCTTCTCCAATGCATGAAAGAGAAAAGTGAAAGTGAAATCGCTCAGTCTGTCCGACTGTTAGCGACCCCATGGACTGCAGCCCACCAGGCTCCTCCGTCTATTGGATTTTCCAGGCAAGAGTACTGGGGTGGGGTGCCATTGCCTTCCCTGAATCTCAATTACTAGCCTGGATTATACTTCAAGATTAGTTCCTGGGTTAGGAGTAAAAAGCTGCAGTTTTTTTTTTTTTTCTCTTCTATACTGGGAACATGAAAGAAAAAAAAATGCATGTAGTATTTTCAGCAGGCTAAATATGAAATATTTCATACAATAAAATATTAAAAGTAACCATTTCTTGCTTCTTTTCATCTGAGCATGATTTAAAAAGGGAAGGATGTGATTATATTTTTGTATTGGATGGAGCAGAATTTCTGGATAATCTTATGCTCAGCTTGATTGCTTTATTGATAAGAAAGGAGGACATGTGGATGTATATTTTATGAGTAACGCATTTATTAAGCACAGACTGTACATAATGCATTAGGCTTTATGTGAATTGCATTGGATTTATCTTTCTTTTAGAGCATATTTTAAAAATATTTTACTGCATCTATTATAAACCCTTTATAGCTAGGGTATCCTTCATGGCAATAGTGGTTTAACATCTTAGAGTATTGTAAGATGATAGTCAAGGGAAAAAGGTCACTTGGGCACGTGCAATTAATAATCAACATCTCTTGTCTCCCCATTTCCTCCTTTTCCTTGAACGGTGCTTTTTCTCCCTTGTAATATTCCAGTCAATTTCACTGACAAATCTGTGAAGAAAATAAGATGATTATAAACTAATAGTAGGAGAAATAAACAGATCTAAACTTAGTTTCTAGAGGTAGAGTCAAATGTCTCGGTCCGACAGAAGTAGCCTAAAGCTTGAGAGTGTGTCATGCTCTCTGACAAAGGGAAGCACACTTCTGATTGCTCTTTGTTGACAACAAACAACCTCTGCAAGCAACCGGAGTTGCCGTCCACAGCCAGCATTCAAAAGGAGACCATTATACCAATTATGTACCAGCTACCTGTTTTCCCTTAATCACTGCCTGCATATTAGCTAATATATTAGCTCTAAATTTGTTTTAAGTTCATTTCATTCTTAAACCCTTCAGAGATTTTTTAGACTTTTATAAACTTCTAATTAAAATTTCCCATGTATTCTCAAATCTGGCTCAGTTTTAGCATTAACCTGACCACACAGCTTTATCATCTGCAGCATGAATAAGCCATATCCTTTAATGCTGAAATAATCTAAATGGAATAATATGATTCATCTTTCCACTAAAAATTCTCAGTTGTTTGGAGGTTTATCATGGTATAGAGATGAGTGTTAGAGCCTCTATTTGGATTAACTTTGCATAACTAGCATGTGCAAAGCTTCCTTAATTTATTCCTGGCTTTACTATTTATGAGAAATATATTGCATATAAAGAACATTTAAAACCATATAAAATAATACAAATTACACTGTAAGTTTGAAGGGACTCTCAGCATCATGTATTTGCTGAATCAAAAAATAGTAAGATCATCTTAGAATTATACTTTCCCGACTAATCTGACCCACAGTTTTCAAAACATCATAAAATTTTATATTGTCCCAACATGGTGTCTGTTATTCACAATTTAATGCATAGAAAGAGATATCAATAAAACACTAGATCTGATTTCAAGATTCTAAATTATCTCATTCACTTAATCTTTTCCCCTATTGTTGTTTAGCATAAATTCTGACTAAGGTCAGCAGGAGAATACATGTCACCACTGAAAAGGAATTTTTTCAGCTATTTCCATCACCATTTCCATAAAAATGAATTTTTTCCTAGATTCCTCTAATAATGCCCACTGTTACAGGACACCCACAGTTTTCAAAACATCATAAAATTTTATATTGTCCCAACATGGTGTCTGTTATTCACAATTTAATGCATAGAAAGAGATATCAATAAAACACTAGATCTGATTTCAAGATTCTAAATTATCTCATTCACTTAATCTTTTCCCCTATTGTTGTTTAGCATAAATTCTGACTAAGGTCAGCAGGAGAATACATGTCACCACTGAAAAGGAATTTTTTCAGCTATTTCCATCACCATTTCCATAAAAATGAATTTTTTCCTAGATTCCTCTAATAATGCCCACTGTTACAGGACATGAAGACTGTGAATTACAGTATCATCTGAAGAATGTGAAAATTTGATGGCAATCTTCAGAATCATTTTATTCTATATTATTAGCCCCGTTCCAACCCAGTTCTTAAAAATATGTCATAATATTGTGATAGTCTGCCTTATTATTACACCCTGGGGCTTTACACAGATCAAATCATTCTCCACAGGTCATAGTGTCTCTGATCAGAAACAAAAATAATTAATTATATTATATTTATATAAATAATTATATGTAATTATATTATATACAATTAGAGACTAGAATAGCATTTGTTAGATCATACTGTAAATAAATGCACTCCTTAACAAAGTAAGGCAACTTATATTAACTTAGTCTACTGACNATTCTCCACAGGTCATAGTGTCTCTGATCAGAAACAAAAATAATTAATTATATTATATTTATATAAATAATTATATGTAATTATATTATATACAATTAGAGACTAGAATAGCATTTGTTAGATCATACTGTAAATAAATGCACTCCTTAACAAAGTAAGGCAACTTATATTAACTTAGTCTACTGACAATGGTTTCAATAAAACTAGAGGAGAAAATTTAAAGGCTGCCTATCTATTTTCTATTGGTTTTTATACTTTTAGAGAATTCATTTTTAATTACTCTTAATTTCCAAATATGAAGTATAGTGAATTCTCCAATCTTAATTTTAAGCAAAAAAATTTAATGGAAAGGAAAGGGTACTCAAATGATGACAGATGGTTAGGTTGAAGTCCCCACAAAACCACAGACTCTGCACTCAGGCAAACCACTTAGCATCCTGTAGACCTGCTCTTCAAACTGAGAAATGAAATAGACGGCTGGGTGAAAAAGACAACATTATCAATAAGCAGTTCGGGAAGAAAGCTCACAAATTTGAATCCCTAAAATCTCAAACCTGGCCAGGGTGCTAGAACCTTAAGGAAATAAAATAAATGAAGAAAATTATACTTATCAGCATTTCTCAGGAAGGAATTGAATGTGGATGAAAGAAATACAGCACTTTGATAAACCTCTTTGGTGGGGCATGAAACCTCACGAGAGCTGGAAACAATTGTATTCTAAGGTGATAGGGCTTTGGTTTTGTGGGGTGAAGATTATGAGGAGGGTTCAATGTGTAATAAATGAAGAAAATTATACTTATCAGCATTTCTCAGGAAGGAATTGAATGTGGATGAAAGAAATACAGCACTTTGATAAACCTCTTTGGTGGGGCATGAAACCTCACGAGAGCTGGAAACAATTGTATTCTAAGGTGATAGGGCTTTGGTTTTGTGGGGTGAAGATTATGAGGAGGGTTCAATGTGTTCAATTTGGGGGCATTAATAGAAAAAATCTTAAGCTTTGTCTCAAGGAAATTTCACTCATTTTTCCCAGTGCTGCCAACTTTCCCCTTCCTCCATCTTTCCCTCCCTCCCTTTCCTTTCCCTTTCTACTCACATTTATTGGCCACTTATTTTGTGCCAGGTACTGTTTTAAGAACTTTCCATATATTAATAGTAACCCTTTCATAAGTAACTGTTGGACACTTACTTAATGAACTTTATCATCCTCCAGAGGTACTCGCTGGAGCAGTTACATCTGTTTCCTCATTTAGTTAGACTTTCACCTTCATCCTGTTCCAGGTCATGGGTTTACTGAGACCCTGTGTTGATGAACAAAGACTTCTCTTAGAGCTCAGCATGATCACTTCAGGTTTTCCTTGACAACTCATCTCTTAGTCATCAGTTTAAACTCCTAGAAACCAAAACACCAACAAAAAGAGAAAAACAAAAAAAAATTGGAAGAACAATAACAGAAACCATCACCATTACCACTACAAGGAGGGGGTTGTTTCTTTGCAAACTAAGGTTTATGTAGGGTGAGATAAAATAAATATCATGGCATTATGGGCAGAACTATAATAAAAGATGAAACTTGTGAAATGTCAGGATCAAAGACAAAACTGGAATGAAAAACGAGCTATTGTGTGGTGCTGAGAGGCAAGGAAAGGAATGATAGAGATTAGGAATCTGAGATAATTGAAATGGATGATTACTAAAGTCTATGAATATTTGTTTAAGAATATATATTAAGAATTTCAAAATGACAGAGACTCTGGACAAGCTGTCACATATATCATGAAAGTATAGAGGTTAAAACAAAAATGATTGTTCTTCACATTTTTCAAAGAAAAATATGTCTCTCAGTGAAAGGGGCACCTTATCTTATTTTTCTCTACATCTCCAGATGTATTCTTGGTATGCAATTGAAGTCAAGAAATATTTGTGAAAGAATTAATGATGAAATTCATTTGTGCAAATATTAAGGATCAATAAGGATAACATCAAAAACCAGGAAGAATTAAAATTTAAATCATTATGTATTAGGCTATCATTCAATACCTCAGTAGTTCATATTTTATAAGCAAAATCTAAAGAAGTTTTTCTGATTACTTTTGCATATTAATATTCCTTTTATTTATTTATTTAACACCTATCTGTGCTAGCATTTGTCATTAGCTCTGCCTAAAACAATGATTCTCAACTGTTGGCTCACATCTGAAAAACTCTATCTGAATTTCCAGGAGTTGATACAGGCATCTGTATTTTTTCAAAAAGGTCTTGAATCATTCAAATGATCTCCCTTTGTTAAGAACCTCTGGAATACATTATTGTTTCCCACCTCACACAAGGCTGATCTCTACTTGTTTTTCTGCTTTTCTCTGAGATTTAGCAGATGGTTAATAATCAGTGTAATAAAAATTAAAAAATTTTTCCTTTTCTGATATTTAGGAACAAACATAGATGGACAATACCAGCCAGAATATATTTGAGAAGCTTAGGCTGCATTAAAATTTTAAATGGCTGTTATCTTATATTATGATTCAGATATGTAGGAACAGACATTGTCCTTTTATTGTGCATTAAGTCTAGCATACTAGCATGGAGATAATTTGTCCCAAGGAAAGAAAAATTCTAAGAGCTTTGTAGCATTAACTATGGCATTCTATAGAATGGCTATATAAAAACTCACTTGGAAATAAGTTATTGCATTTAGAAGTGAAATTTTATTTTGAAGGGAAAATTATTTATAAATGATCTATAATATTCCAAAAGATTCTTGCTACCTTACAAGCTATAGTTCCTGTATAATTAAATTAACTATAGGGTTTCCCTGATAGCTCAATTGGTAAAGAATCCACCTTCAATGCAGGAGACCTTGGTTTAATTCTTGGGTCCAGAAGATCCCCTGCAGAAGTGTTAGGCTACCCACTCCAGTGTTCTTGGGCTTCCCTTGTGGCTCAGCTGGTAGAGTCTGCCTGCTATGAGGGAGGCCTGGGTTCAATCCCTAGGTTGTGAAGGGAAAGGGGAAGGGAGAAGGCTGGAGAAGGGAAAGGCTATCCACTCCAGTATTCTGGTCTAGAGAATTCCACAGACTCCATGGACTGTATAGTCCATGGGGTCTCAAAGAATTGGACATGACTGAATGACTTTCAGTTTAACTATCTTCAAATTCCTTTATGGTAGAAAATATAATTAAAATATATCTACTGCCATATTCAGAATTGCCTATCAATATCAGCATGATATTCAAAGTTAATGGTGATTTAATGATGTATATGATTTATTTTTTAGTATATTTTTATTTTCCATAATGAGAGAAAGTACTAATTTTAGTTCAAAGACTAATATTTCTGACTAATTAAATAGTTCCAATTACACTTTTAACATCTAGAAAAATTGTATAAATGCCTTTAAGCTAGGGGGCTTAATTTTACAGCCAGGATTTTGAATAAAATCAATATGCTTGATGAAAGTATTATACAAGTGTCTGAAAATTGTCCAGCTTAAAGGTTTAATGGTATAGAGCTGAAATTAATGCTTATGATCATTAACTCTGAAAAATAACGAATAAAGGGTTTTAGTTCATTAATGGAAAACTGACTCTCTAGCTTTTGACTGGCACAGTGTGGTTGATTTGCATTTCTGCTCCTCGATATGCTTATGTTCATATTATGAATTTTGCAGCTCTGTTAATAAATGAAAACTTATGGTCACAGATAGGTTTTATTTTAGCCATTATTAAACTAATTTAATACTAAATGGATAAAATAAATACTTTGGACCTTCTATTTTAAATCGAGTTGTTGTTCATGCTAAGGCTCTTCAATCGTGCCTGACTCTGTGCAACTGCATGGACTGCCAGGCTCCCCTTTCCATGGGATTCTCCAGGCAAGAGCACTGGCATGGTTGCCGTTCCCTTCTCCAAGTTGATGTTCACCTACTGTTTATTTTATTCATTTTCTTTCAGCAAATGTATAATTTCCTAAAATTGTCAAGTTCTAATGATAACAGATATAAGTAAGTTTTGTACTCATCCTTCAGGACACTAAAGGACTAGTAGATGAGAGCATTTGAAAATCTCTTAAGATTTTAGAATTGCAGAAGAATGTACCAACAGGGATATTTAACAACCCTATCTTAGAAGGATAAAGATCTGACAGGGAGATTACATTTAAGTTGGGTCCTCTAGAATGTATTGGTATTGACTGGATTGGCTGGGAGAGTAAAACAGATACTGCTTTGCATGACCTAAGGAGTCACGAGATGGAGGACATCTGAGCAAGGAGGAGATGGATTCACGGCCAGGGGTACAGCGTAGGCAAAGCTACATGTATGTGGATGCCTGCAGATCAGACCACCATCTGAATAGTATGAAAGAACAATGTTACCATACTGAATTGATATAGTTTGAGTCAAATCAAAGTACTCTCCCTATATATTCTTTTAGAATGAGGCTAAGTGGAAACAGTATCAGACTTTATTTTCTTGGGCTCCAAAATCACTGCAGATGGTGACTGCAGCCATGAAATTAAAAGACGCTTACTCCATGGAAGGAAAATTATGACCAACTTAGATAGCATATTGCAAGGCAGAGATATTACTTTGCCAACAAAGGTCCGTCTAGTCAAGGCTATGGTTTTTCCAGTGGTCATGTATGGATGTGAGAGTTGGACTGTGAAGAAAGCTGAGTGCCAAAGAACTGATGCTTTTGAACTGTGGTGCTGGAGAAGATTCTTGCAAGTCTCTTGCACTGCAAGGAGATCCAACCAATCCATCCTAAAGGAGACCAGTCCTGAGTGTTCATTGGAAGGACTGATGCTAAGGCTGAAATTCCAATACTTTGGCCACCTCATGCAAAGAGTTCACTCACTGGAAAAGACCCTGATGGTGGGAGGGATTGGGGGCAGGAAGAGAAGGGGACAACAGAGGATGAGATGGCTGGATGGCATCACTGACTCGATGCACATGAGTTTGGGTGAACTCTGGGAGTTGGTGATAGACAGGGAGGCCTGGCATGCTGCGATTCATGGGGTCGCAAAGAGTTGGACACAACTGAGCGACTGAACTGAACTGAACTGAACTGAATGAAGGAAGAGTGCCAGTTCAACTGAGAGTTTAAACATATGGATTGTGAAGGAGGGAAAAGTTTTTCTTGATCCTCTTGGATCTCTGGTTTGGTCTAAAAATTAAACCACCAAAGACAGATTAATTAGAGAAAACATATCAGTGTTCCTATCCAATGACTTTTGTCTACATGCAAGGGATCATTATGGTTGTAAAATATAGCATGTTTTGGAACTTAATAATGTAGAACATTACACATACAGAATACAGTGTTATTAATGGGCTTTAAGAAATACATTCTGGCCAATAGCTCAGGAATCCACCTGGCAGTGCAGGAGACATGGGTTCAAGTCCTGATCCAGGAAGACCCCACATGCCACAGAGCAGTTAGGCCCAGGTGCCACAGCTATTGACCTGTGCTTTAGAGCCTAGGAGCCACAAGTACGGAAGCCTGGGTGCCCTAGAGCCCGTGCTCAGCAACAAGAGAGGTCATCACAATGAGAAGGCTGCTCACTGCAGCTGCAGAGCAACCACCATTCGCTGCAACCACAGAAAAGCCGAGCAGCAATGAAGGCTCAGCACAGCCAAAAATAAATAAATAAAATAAACATAAATTTAAAAAAGAAACTTTCTAATATCTTGTCACTTCATTGTCTAATTTAACAAATTATTGTGCTATAAACAAAATGATGGAGTTTTTTTTNTTTCCAGTGGTCATGTATGGATGTGAGAGTTGGACTGTGAAGAAAGCTGAGTGCCAAAGAACTGATGCTTTTGAACTGTGGTGCTGGAGAAGATTCTTGCAAGTCTCTTGCACTGCAAGGAGATCCAACCAATACATCCTAAAGGAGACCAGTCCTGAGTGTTCATTGGAAGGACTGATGCTAAGGCTGAAATTCCAATACTTTGGCCACCTCATGCAAAGAGTTCACTCACTGGAAAAGACCCTGATGGTGGGAGGGATTGGGGGCAGGAAGAGAAGGGGACAACAGAGGATGAGATGGCTGGATGGCATCACTGACTCGATGCACATGAGTTTGGGTGAACTCTGGGAGTTGGTGATAGACAGGGAGGCCTGGCATGCTGCGATTCATGGGGTCGCAAAGAGTCGGACACAACTGAGCGACTGAACTGAACTGAACTGAACTGAATGAAGGAAGAGTGCCAGTTCAACTGAGAGTTTAAACATATGGATTGTGAAGGAGGGAAAAGTTTTTCTTGATCCTCTTGGATCTCTGGTTTGGTCTAAAAATTAAACCACCAAAGACAGATTAATCAGAGAAAACATATCAGTGTTCCTATCCAATGACTTTTGTCTACATGCAAGGGATCATTATGGTTGTAAAATATAGCATGTTTTGGAACTTAATAATGTAGAACATTACACATACAGAATACAGTGTTATTAATGGGCTTTAAGAAATACATTCTGGCCAATAGCTCAGGAATCCACCTGGCAGTGCAGGAGACATGGGTTCAAGTCCTGATCCAGGAAGACCCCACATGCCACAGAGCAGTTAGGCCCAGGTGCCACAGCTATTGACCTGTGCTTTAGAGCCTAGGAGCCACAAGTACGGAAGCCTGGGTGCCCTAGAGCCCGTGCTCAGCAACAAGAGAGGTCATCACAATGAGAAGGCTGCTCACTGCAGCTGCAGAGCAACCACCATTCGCTGCAACCACAGAAAAGCCGAGCAGCAATGAAGGCTCAGCACAGCCAAAAATAAATAAATAAAATAAACATAAATTTAAAAAAGAAACTTTCTAATATCTTGTCACTTCATTGTCTAATTTAACAAATTATTGTGCTATAAACAAAATGATGGAGTTTTTTTTTAAGATTGATATTTTCTGAGGATATTTAACTTCAATTTTTTATTGAGAATTAACTCCAATATCTGTAGGGCAAATTTAAATCCATCACACAAAGAAAACAATAAAAAAAAAATCATTCTTTGTAAATTCTTTGTGGTCTAATGGGGACAATAATTGGGTGATGATGGGAGTAAAGGGCAGTCTAGAGTCCTCTTCCCTCATCTGTGGCCTCACAGAGTCCTCACTTCAGTATTATCTAGTTCACTGTTTTCCTTTGGAAATGGTATAGCAATTCGGGCTTCCCTGGTGGCTCAGACAGTAAAAAGTCTGCCTGCAGTGCATAGGACCTGGGTTTGATTGCTGGGTTGGGAAGATACCTTGGAGAAGGGAATGGTAACCCATTCTAGTATTCTTGTCTGGAGAATTCCATGGATAGAGGAGCCTGGTAGGCTACAGTACATGGAGTTGCAAAGAGTCGGACATGACTGAGTAATATTTTCACTGTTTTCTAGCTCCTGTGATGAAAGTTAACTGCTCATACTTCTACACAGTAGTTAGTGAAATACATTATTCCACCAGTTGCCTGGACCCGTACTCCTCAGAGGTAGTAAATGTCACTTTTTATTACATAGTCATACCTTTGGAAGCATAATGTGATATTTTTATATATTTATTAAAAAAATTCAATGATGAATACAACTTGGTGGATAACATTTTGTCTCCCTATTACTGCATATATCTCAAGGACCTATCTGTGTCCCCCTTATCCATCTTTACATAGATTTAAAATTTCCCCTAGTTAGGAATTATTACTATGAGTCAGTAAGCACTTATTTCTATTCCCAATTAATTAACTTTCCAGTTTAAGTAAAATTTTTCTGCGTGGCAACCAAATGTCCCATTGAATACCCCCTTAGAGAAGATGTGTAATCATATACATAAAGTCTATTAACTTTTATGTGATATGTGTGTGCACGTGTGTATGTCTGTGTATGCATGTGTTTGTGTGATGATAGGATTTATTTAAATGATAGAGTAGAAGTGAAAGTGTGAGGTATGCAATGTGGTGTGATATACAGCTGCTGCTGCTAAGTCATTTCAGTCGTGTCCGACTCTGTGCGACCCCATAGACGGCAGCCCACTAGGCTCCTCTGTCCCTGGGATTCTCCAGGCAAGAATACTGGAGTGGGTTGCCATTTCTTTCTCCAACACAAGAAAGTGAAAAACGAAAGTGAAGTCGCTCAGTCGAGCCCGACTCTTCGTGACCCCATGGACTACAGCCTACCAGGCTTCCTCCACCCATGGGATTTTCCAGGCAAGAGTACTGGAGTGGGGTGCCATTGCCTTCTCTGGTGATATACAGCAGCAGTCCCCAACATCTGATTTTAAGGCCTGATGATCTGAGGTGGAGCTGGTGTAATAACAATAGAAATAATGTGCACAATAAATGCAATGCTTGAATCATCCCAAAACCATCCAATGCCCTGTCCCATGGAAAAATTGTCTTCCCCCAAACCAGTCCCTGGTGCCAAAAAGGTTGAGGACCCTGTGATATGGTATTAAATAGGGCTTAGAGACGTACCCAATGGGAAAAGAAGCCAGGAGCAAATCAAATTCTTGAGGGAAGGCTCTCCCATGTTCACAGATCTTCTTCTTGTCTCTGGAATATTCAATGAATATTATAAGATATTCAATTAATATCAATTATACATTCAACTATAAATATTCAGTTTTATAATTGGCATTGTCTCTGTATTTCTAGTACTTCAACTTGGTTTGAATATTTATATACTGATTGAAGAAAATATGGTTGAGCTGGGAAAGTCAGATGGTTACAAAGTGCCAGTCTCTCAGAAGTTGAAACGGGATGAGCAAAGGCTAAGTAACAGGTATCTTGAGTGGAGGTGAGCTGAGTAGACTGTAGGGATGAAGGCAGAACCAGCGGTGTCATCTGTGGGCAAGAGGGATTTCTCCTTACTCATCAGTATGCTGCTGGGCTGACTCCTTCCATAATAATTGATTAGAAGAGGTCATGCATTTGAGACAAAACCTGAAGGAAAGGGATTATCACATTAAATCAGATTTCACTAAAAGGAGATAAAAGTATTATTTCTGAATAGATGTATTTTAGATATTTTTTTCTTGGCAAGAAGTTTTAGTTTGACCTACTACTATTAAACGTCCCCACCTTTTTTTTTTTTTTTGAAAGCTGAGCACCAAAGAATTGATGCTTTCGAACTGTGGTGCTGGAGAAGACTCTTGAGAGTCCCTCGGATGGTAAGGAGCTCAAACCAGCCAATCCTAAAGGAAATCAACCCTNTTTTTTTTTTTTTTGGAAAGCTGAGCACCAAAGAATTGATGCTTTCGAACTGTGGTGCTGGAGAAGACTCTTGAGAGTCCCTCGGATGGTAAGGAGCTCAAACCAGCCAATCCTAAAGGAAATCAACCCTGAATATTTATTGGAAGGACTGATGCTGAAGCTGAAGCTCCAATACTTGGCTACCTCAATGTGAAGAGCCGACTCGTTTGAAAAGACCCTGATGCTAGGAAAGATTGAAGGCAAAAGGAGAAGAGGATGAGATGGTTAGACAACATCACTGGTTCAATGCACATGAATCTGAGCAAACTCTGGGAGATAGTAGAGGACATAGGAACCTGATGTGCTACAGTCCATGGGGTCACAAAGAGTTGGACACATGACTGAACAACTGCAACAGCCTTTTGTAGATACAATAGACACTGCTGAATCTGATGGAAATTTTATTTCATGAAAACTGTTAAGTCCTGTTAAGTGGATACAGAAGTCAAGGGTTAGATCGATTCCTGTGCTCATACCAAGAAATAAATGCACAGAGTGTACTTACTTAAGAAACTGATTAAAAGAAAGCATTACCTGGGAAAAATGATGGTGTCCTGTTGTTACCTCTAAGGGTCCTTGTTTTGGTGATTTTTCCTCCCCAACACAGAATAAGAATACACTGAGAAAGAAGTGTGTGATTTGCCTATGGATATCTTGTTGAGAAGAATATTTATTATTCAAATTCACATTTATTCATGTCCTGTCTCCCCAAAGATTTGGGGACAGGTTAACAAATATGCATCATAAAATCAGGGCAAAGAGAATTAAGAATAAAAACCCAGGAGGAAGAAGTTATACGTAAGAATAGATTGATAAGACTGCAGCTTGTGTAATCTGTTAGGACTGAAATCATTCTTTTGTTCTAACCTCAGAGTTAGTGGCAAACTTCCTGGAAGCCAAAGCAAGGAAGATATAGTCTGCGTTATAAGACTTATGATAAGAAAGGAAGAAGCACATGAACTACTCAAGGGAAGCAAACCTTTTCCTAGAACAGAATTCCAAAAGAAATTTGTCATGTGGAACTTTGTTTAGAGGGCATTTTGTGACATGGTATATACTCCCTTTAATAGCATTCCTCTGAAGTGATGGATTCCATATGGCTGTTCCTGTAATTATTTTTAATAAGAGCTGGAGACATTGCTAAAGTGAAATTCAGTGAAGGCAATTCTATGAGGAGCTATAATAACATGATCTGAGTTCACAACCTTCTTTTAGCTCTGGATGATCAAAAGATGGTTCCTATATCTAGGTCTTTGAACCTAGAAGATCTTTGGAAA
This sequence comes from Oreotragus oreotragus, assembly GCA_006410675.1. Lineage (NCBI taxonomy): Eukaryota > Metazoa > Chordata > Mammalia > Artiodactyla > Bovidae > Oreotragus > Oreotragus oreotragus. The sequence continues at coordinate 20,492 of SJYX01005306.1, forward strand.
AAAATCCCTTCTTGCTTGTCATTAGGTTAATTTGAGTTTTCTATCTTAAAGTTAAATTCTTAAAAAGTTAGTAATTTATGGTATACTGTGAATGTTGACACTTAAAAATAAATCTTCATTATCTTTTTACATGAATTCACTGGAAACTATTCAATTCAGTAATGAGAAATGTAGCACTGAAATATATAAACAGTATAAGTTCCTTTTGACAAATATTTTACATTGTTTTACCCTGATTATCCTTGAACTTTTAATTCTATACCACTTTTCTCACAGTTGTTCAGTTGATAAGCTGTGTCTGGCTCTCTGCGACCCCATGGACTGCAGCATGCCAGGCTTCCCTGTCCTTCACCATCTTCTGGAGCTTGCTCAAACTCATGTGCATTGAGTCAGTGATGCCATCCAACCATCTCATCCTCTCTCACCCCCTTCTTCTCCTGCCTTCAGTCTTTCCCAGGATCAGGTTCTCGTCTAATGAGTCAGCTCTTCATATCAGGTAGCCAAAGGACTGGAGCTTCAACTTCAGCATCAGTCCTTCCAGTGAACATTCAGGATTGATTTCCTTTAGTATTGACTAGTTTGATCTCCTTGCAGTCCAAGGGACTGTGAAGAATCTTCTCCAGCACCACAATGTGAAAGCATCAATTCTTTGGTGCTCAGCTTTCTTTATGGTCCAACTCACATCTGTATATAACTAATGGAAAAGCCATAAATTTAACTATATGGACCTTTGTCAGCAAAGTGATGTCTCTACTTTTTAATATGCTATCTAGGTTGGTCATAAATTTTCTTCCAAGGACTAAGCGTCTTTTAATCTCATGGCTGCAATCACCATGTTCAGTGATTTTGGAGGCCAGAAAAAAAAAAGTCTGACACTGTTTCCACTGTTTCCCTGTCTATTTCCCATGAAGTGATGGAACCAGATGCCGTGATTTTAGTTTTCTGAATGTTGAGCTTTAAGCCAACTTTTTCGCTCTCCTCCTTCACTTTCATCAAGAGGCTTTTTAGCTCCTCCTCACTTTCTGCCATAAGGGTGATGTCACCTGCATATCTGAGGTTATTGATATTTCTCCCGGCAATCTTGATTCCAGCTTGTGCTTCCTCCAGCCCAGTATTTCTCATGATGTACTCTGCATATAAGTTAAATAAGCAGGGTGACAATATACAGCCTTGACGTACTCCTTTTCCTATTTGGAACCAGTCTGTTGTTCCATGTCCAGTTCTAACTGTTGCTTCCTGACCTGCATACAGATTTCTCAAGAGGCAGGTTAGGTGGTCTGGTATTCCCATCTCTTTCAGAATTTTCCACAGTTTCTTGTGATCCACACAGTCAAAGGCTTTGGCATAGTCAATAAAGCAGAAATAGATGTTTTTCTGGAACTCTTGCTTTTTCCATGATCCAGCGGATGTTTGCAATTTGATCTCTGGTTCTTCTGCCTTTTCTAAAACCAGCTTGAACATCTGGAAGTTCACAGTTCACATATTGCTGAAGCCTTGGAGAATTTTGAGCATTACTTTACTAGCGAGTGAGATGAGTGCAATTGTGCAGTAGTTTGCACATTCTTTGGCATTGCCTTTCTTTGGGATTAGAATGAAAACTGACCTTTTCCAATCCTGTGGCCACTGCTGAGTTTTCCAAATTTGCTGGCATATTGAGTGCAGCACTTTCACAGCATCATGAACATTAAATTTAGAAACTATGTAGTTACTACTAAATTCCTTTAACAATATGAAAATAAGAAAGTCTTTAGAATTTTATGCCTTTCACTATGAAGAACTAAAGAAAGTTCTTACATTTCTGGATCAATCTGTGGTTACACAGGAGGCCATCAGAGCCAAACAATAGCTATTCACCTCAGGACAAACTTTGAAAATTACTAATCTATGTCATGGATGGTCTGCATGGTTGCCAAACAATCTTTTATAAATGTTACCTTCATTCTCCCATTAGAAAATGGGGAGATGTTATTCAGTCTCCTATCTCCTACTGGCAGAGAGCGGTCACACCCAGAATGGGCATAAACTCTCTACATGATCAGGTTTGCACGATGGTGCCTGAGAAATCCCTCAGATGGAGAAGAAGAGAGAGAACTGTGTCTGAGGTGAGAAACTATCAGTGGGCCAGAAACTGTTCCCTGTGGCTGCAGGCAACTCATGTAGGTCCAGGGAGATACAGCCCAGGCTATCACCAGCATCTGCTACAGTGAACTTCTGTGAATATATCAGTCAGTTCCCTGATCATGGGGGCCACATTAAGATAGTCATGTACTCAGAGGTTTTCAGGTCACAGAAGTGCGGCCTGATCTGCTAATATATTGCCTAGAAATTCAGTCCAAGTTCTCATTTTCTCCTCTGTAAAATAAGATCATTACCAATCTGCCATGTGAGATTGTGGTGATCATAAATGCATGCGTGCGAGCTCAGTCACTCGGTCGTGTCTGACTCTTTGCAACCTTATGGACTGTAGCCTGCCTAGCTGCTCTGTCTATGGAATTTTCCAGGCAAGAATCCTGAAGCAGGTTGCCATTTCTTCCTCCAGGGAATCTTCCTGACCCAGGGACTGAACCTATGTCTGCTTCATCTCCTGCACTAGCAGGCAGATTTTTTTTTTTTTAACCTCTGAGCCACCCCTTTTCAACTATGAATCATTATTATCTAGTTCAAGTGGTGACTGTTTTCCAGGGACTCTGGATAATTTGTTTCAAAAGATATTCTTGAGAGTTGTCTTCATGATTCACTTACCAGTATAAAATGCCCATCTAGTCACCATAAAGACAAAGCAAAACCAAAAAAAAAGCAAAACAAAACAGAACAAATCAAAACAAAACAAACAAAACCAAAAGACACACAAAAAAGTGAGTCCATGGGTTCACAATAATTTGACCCTAAGATTTGGTTTCTCTGTGTGGTTTTGTTTTTCTTTAATCCCTCACTAGCACACTGAAGGCAATCACAGACCTTACCAAAGCAAAGCAATGACTCAAGAAACTCATTCCTGAGTGCAAGTCAGAAAGATTCAGAAGCTCACCAACAAAGCTGATTTTTCTGCTCTCAAAGACCATAGAAAACCTGGGTTAGTTCAGACTCTGAAACCAGGCTTTTGGGATTCTAATCCCAGCTCGACCACTTATTAACTGTGTGTTACCTTGGGCAAGTTACTTAACCTCCCTATAACTCAGTTTCCTTATCTGTAAAATGAGACTTAAATGAGTTAATATTTATGAAAAGAAAGATGCATAAAACAGTGCTCAGTGTATACTAGCTGGTGTATAAGAGCTTGCTTATTTGAAAAAAAAAAACCATATATGCAAATAACACACAGCATTTTATACTGCTTTCATATTAATTAACTACTGTATTTAACTCTTTCATTATTTTACAGGATACATTTAAAGAAAATGCAACTCATTACTTCTAGATCAAAGAACTATTAACTGACATATTTGCAACTCAAATCCAAATTTTCTAGGTCCATATTTAGAGGTTTTGTTTTGTGTTTGCCAAATCTACAGCTGAATTGACTTTACTCCCGGAATTGTCTTGTGACTTATAAATGGATTTTCTGATATTTAAAGTTTTAACTTACAGAAAACTTTCATATGATTAAAGCATACTATGCCTGAGATTGGATTTTAGCCAGGCTTTCCAAATCCTAAGGGCTGGTTAGAGACTACTTTTGCCTAGGTTTTCCTGGTTCCTGATCACTTCTAGAATAGTTAAAGAACTAAAGAACAGACAAGGGGTGATCACTTCAAATAGTAACAGGTAACACTTATGCTTAATGTGGAAGGCCTCTTCCACACATAATACTCTGTCCAAGAAGCAGACTTTCCCAGATTTCTGGATAAAAATCGTAGTTAATAGAGTGAATGAGTGAGTAAATGAAAGTCGCTCAGTCGTGTCTGACTCTCTGCGACCCTGTAGACTATACAGTCCATGGAATTCTCCAGGCCAGAATACTGGAGTGGGTAGCCTTTCCCTTCTCCAGGGGATCTTCCCAACCCAGGGATCGAACCCAGGTCTCCCACATTGCGGGCGGATTCTTTACCAGCTGAGCTATCAGGGAAGCCCAGTTTATAGAGGATGGTCTGAAAACACCAAAAGACACCAAAAGCTCTTTCTGCTTTCAGCTCCTCTAATAAAATTTTCATGACATTCTCCCTGATTGCTAATTATTTTCTCCTTTTGTTTGAACCAAACTTGAATAATAATTTCTTATGGTTTTATTTTGTTAAGATAAAATTATTGCTGATCTATATCAGGGAAGCCCAGTTTATAGAGGATGGTCTGAAAACACCAAAAGACACCAAAAGCTCTTTCTGCTTTCAGCTCCTCTAATAAAATTTTCATGACATTCTCCCTGATTGCTAATTATTTTCTCCTTTTGTTTGAACCAAACTTGAATAATAATTTCTTATGGTTTTATTTTGTTAAGATAAAATTATTGCTGATCTGTAAAGAGAGAAACCTGTCTTTTAGAATTTTTAAGAGCCATTTCTCCTAATTTTCACTAGGTTAATGTGGAAATTGTATGTCTGAGTTTGAGGGGGAAAAAATCTAGAAAAGATTTCCCCCCTCTTGTTGGTTGAAACTGAACAATCTCCCAGCTGTGTATGAACTTCTGGTTTGCTCATCTTAGAGGCCCCTGACAGTTTCTGCCCAGCCTCATGATGTTCCAACATAATGTACAGCTAATGCCTAACTTAGAATTCAGAAACAAACTCAAAGAGATTTCCAGGGACTTTCTCTTCCTCACTACCTCTCTGCCAGGACTCTGCCCTTAAAGTCAAGCTACCCCAACCTCACTGAACTGTGGTGCTTTCACTCCTCAGTTCTGTGAGCCTGTTCTACTCTGCGTGGGTTACCCCTTCCTGTACCACATCTCTAGGTAAGCAGGTGGCAATAAGGCTCCTCTTGTTTGTTTTCCTTCTCTTAGGAATCAAAGACCTGTGTTGCCTGTTGTCTAATGTTTGAAAATAACTCATTTCATATATGTTTCTGGTGGGAGAGCAGATTTAGTACTTCTTATTCCATCCTGGTCTATTGAATCAAATAACAAAACTTAAGTTGGTGCATTGCTTTTTTTTTTTTTTTAATGTGTTTCTAGCAATCTATTTTCATTATACGTTAAAAGTATATCAATCTGGAACAGAAGAGACGTAAAAAGAGCTGCTTTGAACCAAAATAATTTAAATTTTAATGTGTATACAAATAACCTGTGCATCTTATAAAATTCAGATTTCGATTTAGCATGTATGGGGGCTGAGGGTCTAACAGTCTTCCAGGTGATACCAATGCCACCAGTCCAAGGGCCACATTTTATAAAGTGATGTTTTGTGCCATAGGAGATTCAGCTTTTGGACTCAGACACATTCTGAGCATTAATAACGAGCACATTAGATTCACTAAAGGAACAAAACCAGTGAAGAAACACAAAGGCTGTCCAGGTAAGGAAAGAGACTTTCATCTCTTTTCTGCTCCCTTCTCTCTATCCCAAACTTGACAGTTGGTATTGAAAGGGGAACTAGAAAGAGATGGCTCAGCTCATGTCTCACCTTTGCCTGCTATAGTCAGAGTCAGGATTCTAGGTCAAGGCTCTGAAACTGAACCAGGGTTCCAGCTCTTGCTCTTTTAGCAGCATGTAAAACACTAATAGATTTGAATTAAACTTCAACATTATCAAAGGTGATAGAATTGGCCCAAAATAACATCAAAGCCCAGGAAGATTATATAGAACATAACTGAAAACGGTGATTAGATAAAAGAGTTATTTCATATTTATACTTCTCCATATTAAGACTGCTTGACAAAGTGGTTATGTATATACATTTGCCTTGAGAACATTTTTCAAACACATTTTAAAGTCTGGATGAAAGTGAAATGAAGTTATGTATACAATTATTTTAACTGTTACCATAGAATTGTGTTTATCTCATGGAAGATTTAAAATAGTCTCTTTATCCAGAACAAAATACATGCCCACACATACCCACACGCTCCAATCTTCATAATAGAGCCAAGTCACTGTATTTATGAGTGGTATCTCCTGCCATCCACTCAAGGTTGGTCACTTTATTTCTAATGTGTTCGCCTTCTGGAATGCAGACTTGTTCAACTTGAAAGTTATTGGGCGATGCAGTGAAATCTGGGTAATAGAAAACATTCAATGTAAGGCTGATTAACTCTACAGAGAGAAGATATTTTGTGAAAATGCATAGGCAATAGGATTGGATGATTTTTTAGAGGCGTAAATTGAATTACAATTATTGCCAAAGGCAAGCGGCACCATTAGAAAGCACATCAAAACAGTAACCAAACCAGACACACTGCCAGCATTTTTAATGGATGTATCAACTGTCCGTGGAGACACTGTTGAGACATAGCTTGATGAGACACTTATTCTGCTGTGCTTTGGAAAAAGGAATACTTACAATGTGCATTGCACTGGTTTAGAAAACAATGAATGTTTCTGGAGTGTAAGTGAGCAAACTCATGAAAAATTGTACATATGTATCCACACACAATCATATGCACACATGCACAGACGGGAAACTAAAGCTGTGCTCATCTTTATGATATTCACATAGAATATTTGCCCATCAGCCTTCAGCCAAAAAGTTGTATTTCTTTATAACTCCCCAAAGAAAATTTGAATTCTTTTTCAAAATTCTGACATCTGAAGCTATTTTTCAACATTTCTATAGGAAGAAGAGAAAACATAACTAAAGTTTCCTTAAATAGATCTGCTCTTGGGTTTGATTTCAGTTCTACCTCCTCTGTGAAATTTTTCTGGTCATTTCAGCAAAAAACCATTGATCTATTTCTCCATCATTTTAACTTATCAGCCTTCTATTTATCTCATTTGTTATTTAAACACTGCTAGCATCAATAACATTTTTTTCTTGTGTTATTTTCTCCAATAGCTCTTCAAGGGCAAGGGATTTGTTGTTTGGGGTTATCTCATAGTACTTTCCATGTTGCCAACACATAATATTAGCCATTCCCAGACATGTCCTCACAACATGAGCAAATTTCTTAAACAAAGAATAAAAATGGACATTTCTCTTTTTTATTCCTTTTAACAAACTCTTTATCATGGTTAAAAATAATAATAATGACTACCTTCTGTTGTGCTGTAAACATTACCTGCTAGATACTGCTAATTATCCACATCTAATACTTCAGTTAATTCTTATGGTAACTCTTTGAGGTAGCTAGATATTTTCTCCATTTTCTAGATAAGGAAACTGAGGCTCAGAGGTTAAACTCTTGTTAGTTGCAGACCCTGGGTCACAGTTTAGGTCTGCTTCAAAGTTTTATTCCTGTTATAGTCAGCCTTCTGTTACCCAATATGTGCTAAGCTGCTTTAATTATGACCAATTTTTTGCAAACCCATGACCTGTAGCCCACCAGGCTCCTCTGTCCAAGGGATTCTCCAGGCAAGAATGTTGGAGTGGGTTGCCATGCCCTTCTCCAGGAGATCTCTCCGACCCAGGAATGGAACCTGTGTCTCTTAGTTCTCCTGCATTGGCAGCCGGAGACCCCTAGTGCCACCTGGGAAGCCCTGAACCCACTCTATATATGTTAACTAATAAGTCAGAGACGTCCCTGGTGGCTCAGATGGTAAAGCATCTGTCTGCAAAGAGGGAGACCCAGGCTTGATCCCTGGGCCAGGAAGATCCCCTGGAGAAGGAAATGGCAACCCACTCCAATACTCTTGCCTGGAAAATTCCATGGTCAGAGGAGCCTGGTGGGCTACAGTCCACAAAGAGTCAGACATGACTGAGCGACTTCACTTTCAATAAATCAGAAGATCAGATTCTAGGTTCACTGCCTCTAAATAGGTTACTGATGTAATAGTAGCCACTACACACTCATCTCTGTAAGTTGCAGTTTTCCTGGCTATAAAATAAACCCAAGAACATAAAACCTACATGTGTGTGTGTGAAAGCAGCTCAGTCATGTCTGACTCTTTGTGATCCCATGGACTATACAGACCATGGTTTTCTCCAGGCCAGGATACTGGAGTAGGCACCTTTCTCTTCTTCAGGGGATCTTCCCAACCTACATATGTGTTTCCAAAGAACTAACATTTATTAAGTATCTATTATAGACCACAAACTAATCAATTGCTTATGTACACTTATCTCATTGAATTCTTCCAATGCCCTTAAGTACATAGGTTAGTATATATCTTTTGTAATTGATGAAAGTGAGATGTGAAGATGTTAAATGAATTACCTAAAGATATTTTATCTGAAAGTGACAGAGTCTGCACTTGAACCTGACCCTAAAATCATTGTCCTTCAACTTCACCATGCCCACAACAGGAAGAGAATCTGCTCTTGAGTTAATTTGATGTAGAAAATTTTCTATTTGGGGAAGAAAGATAAACATCATTCATGTCCTATATTCCTCTATTAATGATCAGATTAGTTCCAATTTAAAAATATTCTCCTTGCCAGAAATGTGTAGTTTAAGGCAGAAGTTAATCATGCCAAAGTATTAATCACACAGTTGTGTTCAACTCTTTGCAACCCCAGTAGCCTGCCAGGTTCGTCTGTCCATGGGATTTCCCAGGCAAGAACGTTGGAGAGGATTGCCATTTCCTTCTCCGGTATATCTTCATGACCCAACAATTGAACCCAATCTCCTGCATTGCAGGCAGATTCTTTATCATTTGAGCCACCAGAAAAGCCCCAATAATACCAAATTGGCCATTAAAAAAAAAAGCAAAGTGTAAAGTTATAAAAATATTTGTCTCTAGATACAATTGTAATTTTTATCACCTTTGAGATTCAACGAAGTGTAGACAATATTTCAAATATTTACTTCAGGCAAATAATATAAGAATGTCATTGAAACAATTAAACTTGTTTAATTTTCCATTTTACAACTAATATTTGTAGATATCTCTAGTGTGGTAACATGTTTAATATATCCTCCTAAAGACATGGAGCAAAGCAGTTGCTTGCTTTCTAAATCTAACAGTCTAATTTTTTTTAACTGCTGGATTTTTTTTTTCTTCCAGCAACGAATTACTTAGGGATGTATTTGGGGATTGCTAGTGTTTGTCAATTTTTTTCACCCTAATCTGGCATATGATCTGCTATCTCCCTTGCACCCCCATTTCATCATTGAGTATTACGTCTGAATTCAGAGGAGTGAGGTGTATTTATGCTGCTGTTAAAATAGTGTAAAGTCAGAAAACCAATTTCCTGTTTAGGGGGAAAGAATGAACAAAATCATAACTATTTCTCTCAGGATGTGTCCCAGTGCAATTTTCACCTTGAATTAAACCTTTAAGTCAAAATCTGCAAATAGTGCCAAAAACTTTTTGGCTTACTGCTATAGAGCAGTTAAGACTATTTTCTTTTTCTTCAAATAAGTACACAAATCTGATGATGATCAGAAAGTTATTATTGTTTGCTTTTACATGAATATACTTTATTTAGTATTAGGTGGTTCCGCAAGAGAGTCCTCTTAAAATATACATATAAAAAGGAGTTTTCTCTGTCACAGGCAGGTCATCCTAGTTGTGATTCCAACTTCATTGGGAAGGTCTTTTGTGCAACTGAAAAATAGGGAATGTGCTTATTTCCGTTTCTCATCAGGTCCTGACAGCAAATTTCTCCTCAAGGTGATATTCAACATATGAAGTGAAAAGCTACAGCAAAACTGGCCTTTATGTGTGCAATCTAAATATCTTCTTTACTATTAATATATTTTTCCGATGACTATATAGCACAAGAATTCATTTTGACCTTTGTGGCAACATAATTGAGATAATCTGAATCTTCTGAAGTTCTTAAGGACTTCTGAGGACCCTTAGTGAACCAGACCCTGAGTTCCTCTGACAAGTATATTGAGAAAATGTCTATGATACCTGACAGTGAGGAAGTTCCTGTCACACTAGTTAAATCTGGAAAAATACCAAGAATGCAAGTTTTTATAGCAGTGCCTGCTTGTGTCAAGTCTAACCATGGATAATATTTTGGCCTAATTTATCTCTTGTGAAATCGATTCACAATGAATCTTATGAAAATCGAGCATAGCTCTGTTCTATTCTGCTGTTGTGGGTGGATGTATTAGACTACTGGAATACATCAGCACTAACTGGTCTGCTATAGATCTATATCAGTTTACCCGTACATTAAGGTAGGATTTGAGGATATGAAACTGTGGCTATCTCTTAGCAGGTTAAATTCATAATCTAGCTTTTCGCACAACTTAATATGTCTCTGCTGCCTATCATTAAAATGATCAATTTCTTATTTATTCTTGAAAGCATGGGATTCAACCTCTACCTAGGGTTAAGTGTAAATAACAATGTTCCAACTAAAGTTACCTGAGGGAAGAAGGCATATCTTGAATTAATATAGCTGATCCTTTAAAGAGGGCTCTTGGCAATTGCATTGATTTCATTTTGCTGAGTGACTTTTAGACATTAAAAAGTAATTGAATATTTTACTCCCTTTACATACTCTGAGACATCTAAAACAGACAAGGATATTTAGGAGTCATTTTATTTAAAGTAACACGTACTCCATAGTCACAGTTGAATACTTTTGTGCATTTTCAGTATGTTGTTTTTGCAGAATACACATCAACAATCAATGCATTTTTTTTTTCTGGGTTTTTTTCTCTCTTTAGTTTTACAAAAAGATACTAGAACTAGTAAGTAAACTCTATGAATTGCATTCTGAGAGAATATATTTTTAACTGTGGTCAATATATTTCCTGTTGTGTTAGGTTAATAGCTCCTTTCCATTGTTCACTCCAGAAAATTCATTTCCCAAGGTTGTTCCTATTGTATTATGTTATTAAAAGATAAAAAGGTAATAACCTCATGTGTAAAAAAGTTACCACAGCTAATATATTGCTGCCACTGTCGTTAATATTTTTTCTGCAACTCCCACCATACATGCTTGCTGGGACCCATTTTCTTCCCCTGAATCCTGTAAAGTCATGGTGAAAGTGAAAGTGAAAGTGAAGTCATTCACTTTCCGACTCTTTGTGACCCCATGGACCATAGCCTACCAGGCTCCTACCTCCATGGGATTCCCCAGGCAAGGATACTGTAGNTCTGCAACTCCCACCATACATGCTTGCTGGGACCCATTTTCTTCCCCTGAATCCTGTAAAGTCATGGTGAAAGTGAAAGTGAAAGTGAAGTCATTCACTTTCCGACTCTTTGTGACCCCATGGACCATAGCCTACCAGGCTCCTACCTCCATGGGATTCCCCAGGCAAGGATACTGTAGTGGGTTGCCATTTCCTTCTTGTCATGGTGAACAGAATTATATTTGCAAAGTATACAAAGTGGAAATCTTATGTTATATGCAAATACAAATATTTCTTTGATTCAAATAGCCAATTTAGCATCTCAACAAAAGAACAATGTCATATTGAATGCACAAAGTTTTTTTTTTTTGAGTTACATTTATTTTTTATTTATTTTTCTAAATTGTATTTATTTATTTATTTATTTACTTTATTTTACTTTACAGTACTGTATTGGATTTGGCATACATTGACATGAATCTGCCATGGGTGTACTTGAACTCCCAAACATGAACCCCCTTCCCACCTCCCACCCCCACAAAGTTCTTTATTCAAGTGAGGATGGTGAAAACTGGTCTAGCAGAATCTCCCTACTTGTGACTACCACTATAACCAACACATATTTGCTAATGGCTGCTGGTGTCATTGAGTTGAAATTCAATGCTTTGGCCTGGAACCTGTGGTTTGGAACAAGAAACGTCTCTATTTAGAATAAGAAAAATTCTAAGAAATCTTATGATGTTTTATCTTCAATTTTTGGTTTCATCCTACCTGAAAGCAGTCATTTAAAATTACTCCCATGGTGTTAGTTATCAGGGATCCTTAGATATAGCAGGTTAGTGTAAGGACTTGAGAATGTGGGGGTTAGAATCAAATTTGATATAAAAGATAAATTTAGTTGCTTACATGCTATACTAATTTCTAAGTCTGTAGCATCACTGGTAGTCTTGCATTTAGAGGCATCTTCCAGTTTCTTTGGCAACCCACTCCAGTACTCTTGCCTGGAGAATCCCATGGAGGGAGGAGCCTGGTGGGCTACAGTCCATGGGGTCGCAAAGAGTCGGACACAACTGAGCGACTTCACTTTCATTTTCACTTTCCAGTTTCTATATCCAAGACAGCAGCCTGAAGAACCACTGCTGGTCCAACAGTTTTTCTTGAAACTTGGATTTTAGCAGAAAGAAGTCTCTTTCTTCTGGTATTAAAATCAGTCATGGTTATACTTTACAAATGTTGGCCCAGACTTTCATAGCCCCTTAGAGACAAAGCTATCTCAGTTTTCACTCACACACACACACAATTTTCCAAGACAAACAAACAGTGCCAGAGTGCAAGAGTAGGCTACTGTGGACAGTTTCTGCCTTGGCCATGTGAAGGTGCTAAAATCTTAGCAAAGAAGCCTATGTATCATTTATTCATTCATTCAACAAATACTAGTGAATATCTTTGATATGTTATACATTGCTGTGTATTAATAGGTACAGCAGATAGGGTTATGATGGACAGAGTGTCTGCATTCTTGTGAGGGACACAAATGATAAATAATGGAACTTCAAATCCTACCTGAAAGGCAGAGTAAAGAGAGTGATAACTGATTGGGAGGCATAATTCAAAGGCAAATCCTATGAGGAGATGCCATTTGGATAACTGTGAACAAAATGAAGGAACCACTCATGCAAAGATCTATGATAAGAATGTTCCAGGCACAGGGGACAGAAGTGTGGAGGTATGAGGAAGGAGCTAGCTTTATGTGTTTGAGGACCAGCAAAAGGCAAATATGGCTGAAGTGCATTGACTGATGTGGGAGGAGAGAGTAATTCTGGTTCCATTAACTGAGATAAGAAAAAGTACAACTGAGGCCTTCTGTTTTTCCTTCAGTTCAGTAACTCAGTCGTATCTGACTCTTTGCGACCCCATGAATTGCAGCATGCCAGGCCTCCCTGTCCATCACCAACTCCCGGAGTTCACCCAAACTCATGTCCATTGAGTCGGTGATGCCATCCAGCCATCTCATCCTCAGTCGTCCCCTTCTCCTCCTGCCCCCAATCCCTCCCAGCATCAGGTCTTTTCCAATGAGTCAACTCTTTGCATGAGGTGGCCAAAGTACTGGACCTTCAGCTTTAGCATCATTCCTTCCAAAGTACACCCAGGATTGACTCCTTTAGAATGGCCTGGTTGGATCTCCTTGCAGTTCAAGGGACTCTCAAGAGTCTTCTCCAACACCATAGTTCAAAAGAATCAATTCTTCTGCGTTCAGTTTTCTTCACAGTCCAACTCTCACATTCATACATGACTACTGGAAAAACCATAGCCTTGACTAGATGGACATTTGTAAAGCATAACCATGACTGATTTTAATACCAGAAGAAAGAGACTTCTTTCTGCTAAAATACAAGTTTTCAGAAAAACTGTTGGACCAGCAGTGGTTCTTCAGGCTGCTGTCTTGGATATAAAAACTGGAAGATGCCTCTAAATGCAAGACTACCAGTGATGCTATACAGACTTAGAAATTAGTATAGCATGTAAGCAACTAAATTTATCTTTTATATCAAATTTGATTCTAACCCCCACATTCTCAAGTCCTTACACTAACCTACTATATCTAAGGATCTCTGATAACTAACACCATGGGAGCAAAGTAATGTTTTTGCTTTTCAATATGCCATCTAGGTTGGTCATAACTTTCCTTCCAAGGACTAAGCATCTTTCAATTTCATGGCTGCAGTCACCATCTGCAGTGATTTTGGAGCCCCCCAAAATAAAGTCTTACACTGTTTCCACTGTTTCCCCATCAATTTCCCATGAAGTGATGGGACCAGATGCTATGATCTTCGTTTTCTGAATGTTGAGCTTTAGGCTAACTTTTTCACTTTCCACTTTCACTTTCATCAAGATACTTTTTAGTTTCTCTTCACTTTCTGCCATAAGAGTGGTGTCATCTGAATATATGAAGTTATTGATATTTCTCCCAGCAATCTTGATTCAAGCTTGTGCTTCTTCCAGCCCAGCATTTCTCATGATGTACTCTGCATATAAGTTAAATAAACAGGGTGACAATATACAGCCTTGACATATTCCTTTTCCTATTTGGAGCCAGTCTGTTGTTCCATGTCCAGTTCTAACTGTTGCTTCCTGACCTGCATACAGATTTCTCAAGAGGCAGATTAGGTGGTCTGGTATTCACATCTCTCTCAGAATTTTCCACAGTTTATTGTGATCCACACAGTCAAAGGCTTTGGCATAGTCAATAAAGCAGAAATAGATGTTTTCCTGAAACTCTCTNGGAAATCTTCTGGACAGAGGAGCCTGGCAGGCTACAGCCATGGGGTCGTGAAGAGTCAGACACAACTGAGCACGCACACACACAGTGTTCAGCTATTCCTCGCTGCTGAGAGCAGGACGGGGAGCACGTGTGTCTCTTGTGCATCGCTGCTGTTCAGAAAAGATCATGTGGTTTTCATTTTATGCTGCACGAGCAGACGGGAATAACATCTTCCAGAGCTGTTGCATCACAGTTTTCACTGACTGCCCACCGAGGCTGGTATTGTCACCAGGCGACTCTCACGGCAACCTAAGGGAATTTCATAGTGGAAATTCCACTATTTCCAAGAAATAGGTGGGCCCAGGGAAATTACTTCCCAGACATGACACAGTTGATTAGCAGTAGAGCTGCTTCTGTGTCTAAAGCCTGTGCTTTTTAAACATCCTGCCCCTTTGTCCCTTCATGGCGTGGTATAACAAAGAGACATCAAAGAGGAAAGACCCTCCCCTGGGGCCTCCGACACACATACATGTCACCTCCAGAGTTCACATCTTACCCTAAAGGTATAAACAGTTTACACGGCATTCATGCTCATAAATGCGCTAAGCCTGTGCAAATGCTTCTCTTGCAGTGAAGTACGGGAACGTTCCTATTGCACCAACTCTTTGGTTAAAAACTGAAGCCCAAGATGGGAATAAGTAGAAATTCACTGAGTAGGGGAAGATGGAGCCTGAGTTTCTGGAGTTTGAGCAGGGAGCACATGAGTCCTGTAGGGGCTCCATCATGGACCCACCTTGAACTTCAGCAACATTCCTGGAGGAGGGATCCAAAGCGCACAGGGCTCCAACAGCTCATGGTTCTGGCTGCAGGCCAGCAACGTGCTCCGGGGACCTGCAGCCAAAGGCCTCGGACTCTCTGCCGAGCGTGTGATCTGTGTGTTCCTGCCACAGAATGCCTGCCTGGAGCCCGGCCGACGCCCAGTTCTCAGGGATCCAATTTCATTTCTACAGACAAGTGTCTTCACCCTTCTAGACCTAAAAATAGAAGCGAGATGAAAAATAGGAGTCATAGTTTGGAGGGTCTTAAAAGCTCTCTATAAAGTCCCCCAAACATGTCAAATCCTGAGATTCATCTCCAGGAAACATTACACCTGATTATCTTAATTTATAGCCTATTCTGGAAATTTCTCTTTTGGGGAAAAAAGCCATTGGCAAACCATTTTTGTTTGTAAGTGAATTATTTTCTTAAATGTCAAAGGAAAACATCAGAATGTAGGAAAGTAATTAAAAGTGGAATGATGTCTTGAAATTACCCAAATAGATTATGGGTGAGACAACCCATAGGTCTCAGGAAAAATGAGAGTGAGAGTAATACGGCCAGGGCAGTAGTTTGCCTTTTTTCACAGGGCTACCCAAGCAGAGTGAGAAAAAGGAATCATTTTGCCATGAGATGAGGCTAAGTCATCCCCGGGAGAGGATCCCCAGGAATATGGCTGCTTCTGCAGGAAAGACCACGCCGTTGGGGTTTCCTCACACGGCTGGTGCATGCGTGTGGTTCTGTCCTGTGCGGCACATCAAGGCAGGCCAATGAATACCCTCAGAACACCACACTGGCCAGAATTCTAGAGAAGATGTTACATTGGAATTTTGCCTCTCTGGTCTCAGAAAAAGGCAAAGAAATGTCAGCTTATCCCAAAGGCCAGCTGAAAAATGAAGTGCAGCCTGGTTCTTCCCCCTGCACTCCTGGCCCCTGGTCCCCTCCATGGCTGGGCATCGCTGGGCCTCGGTAGAAACTGACGGCTGCTAGTGGTGATGCTTTTTTATATCATGGTGGGAAGTGGCTTCTGCAGCTTCTGAGACCCCACTCACAGTCTGTATGTTTGAAAGCGTGAAACCTCCCCTATGGACTGCAGCACGCTGGGCTTCCCTGTCCTTCACTGCCTCCTGGACTTTGCTCAAACTCATGTGCACTGAGTCTGTGATGATAGCCAAGCATCTTATCCTCTGTTACCCCCTTTTCCTTTTGCTTTCAATCTTTCCCAGCATCAGGGTCTTTTCCGTTGAGTCAGTTCTTTGCATCAGGGGGCCAAAGTATTAGACCTTCAGCATCAGTCCTTCCAATGAATAGTCAGGACTGATTTTCTTTAGGATTGACTGGTTGATCTCTTTGCTGTCCAAAGGATTCTCAAGAGTCTTCTTCAGCATCACAGTTCAAAACATCGATTCTTTGGGGCTCAGCCTTCTTTATGGTCCAACTCTCACATTCGTACATGACTACTGGAAAACTATGGCTTCACCTATACGGACCTTTGGCAAAGTGATGTCTCTGCTTTTTAATATGCTGTCTAGGTTTGTCATAGCTTTTCTTCCAAGGAGCAAGTGCCTTTTAATTTCAAGGGTGCAGTTACCATCTGCAGTGATTTTGAAGCCCAAGAAAACAAAATCTGTCATATTTCCATTTTTCCCCATTTATTTGCCATGAAGTGATGGAACTGGATGCCATGATTTTAGTTTTTTGAATATTGAGCTTTTAAAAAATTTTATTTATTTGACTGTTCTGGGTCTTAGTTGCACCATGTGAGATCTAGTTCGTTGACCAGGGATTGAACCTGTATTGGGAGCTCCTGCATTGGGAGCTCCCAGTTTTAACCACTGGACCACCAGGGAAGTCCTGAATGTTGAGTTTTAAGCCAGCTTTTTTATTCTCCTCCTTTACCTTCATCAGGAGGCTCTTTAGTTCCTCTTTGCTTTCTGCCGTTAGAGTGGTATTATCTGCATATCTGAGGTTGTTGATAATTTCTCCTGGCAATCTTGATTCCAGCTTGTGATTCATCCAGCCTGGCATTTCACGTGATGTACTCTGCGTACAAGTTAAATAAGCAGGGTGACAATATATAGTCTTGACGTATGGCTTTCCCGGTTTTGACCAACCCGTTGTTCCATGTCTGATTCTGTTGTTTCTTAGCCTGCATACAGTTTTCGCAGGAGGCATGTAAGGTGGTCTATATTCCCATCTTTTTAAGAATTTTCCACAGTTCGTTGTGGTCCACACAATCTAAGGATTTAGTGTAGTCAATGAAGCAGAAATAGATGTTATTTTTTCTGGAATTCTCTTGCTTTTCCTATGATCCAACAGATGTTGGTAATTTGATCTCTGGTTTCTGTGCCTTTTCTAAATACAGCTTGTACATCTCGAAGTTTCTAGTTTACATACAATTGAAGTGTAGCTTGAAAGATTTTGAGCGTTAACTCACTAGCATGTGAAATGAGAACAATTGTACAGTAGTATGAACATTTTTTAGTATTGCCTTTCTTTGGGATTGGGATGAAAACTGACCTTTTCCAGTCCTGGGACCACTGGTGAGTTTTCCAGGTTTGCTGGCATACTGAGTGCAGCACTTTAACAGCATCAGCTTTTATGATTTGAAATAGCTCAGCTGGAATTCTGTCACCTCCACTAGCTTTGTTCATGCTGATGCTTTCTAAGGCCCACTTGATTTCACACTCCAGGATGTCTGGCTCTAGGTGAGTGATCACACCATCATGGTTATCCAGGCAATTAAGATCTTTTTTGTATAATTCTTCTGGGTATTCTTGCCACCTCTTCTTAGTATTTCTTGCTTCTGTTAGGTCCTTGCTGTTTCTGTCCTTTATTGAGCCCATCTTTGCATGAAATGTTCCCTTGGTATCTCTAATTTTCTTGAAGAGAGCTCTAGCCTTTCCCATTCTATTGTTTTCCTCTATTTCTTTTTCTTGTTCACTTAGGAAGGCTTTCTTATCTCTCCTTGCTATTCTTTGGAACTCTGCATTCAGTTGGGTATATCTTTTCCTTTCTCCTTTGCCCTTCTCTTCCCTTCTTTTCTCAGCTATTTGTAAGGCCTCCTCAGACAATGGTTTTGTCTTGCTGCATTTCTTTTTCTTGGGGATGGTTAAGATCCCTAACTCCTAAGCAATGTCATGAGCCTCTGCCCACAGTTCTTCAGGCACTCTGTCTATCGGATCTAACCCCTTGAATATATTTGTCACTTCTACTGTACAATCATTAGGGATCTGGCCTTTTACTTCAGTTAAATTCTGTGAATTTCTGGACTGAATACACCCTTCAGCTGCAGCACGCACAGGGCTGTGGGTCTCTGGGTGACCAGGTCCTGCAGGCTCAGGGGATGTGGCAGGGAGGAGGGTCCTGACGTGGAAGCAGTGTGCAGCTCCGGCTCCGCCTCCAGCTTGAAAGCTGACTGAGGCCCTGGGCAGGGAGAATCGCGTGCAGAGTTGCCTCTGGTCCACCCTGCCTGCAGCCAGCCCTCATCAACAACTCCATCGTCCTCATCCTGCCACATGCTCAGAGCTGTGAAGACCACACTGCTGACAGGATGCGCTGAGGACATTTAAGCACAGAGGGCGCCAGTAATCATCCCATGATGTTCAACACACACCGGGATGACTCCTTATCTCAGCTCTCCAGGCTGGCAGGGCACCAGGAAAGGAATGCATGCCTCTTGCCTGCAGAAGAGTTGTTCACAAATCAGCTCCTCGTCTAATTTGAGGGGACAAGAAGGGGTGATTTGTTTTCATGAGAGCACTTTTGACTCCACGGGACTTTGCAGAGATAACAACACGTGTTCACGTTCCTAGCTGCCTCATCTCCATTCCCACACTCAGCAGATTTTCTAAAGCAAAACCTTCTCTCTTCTCTACTCCCCATTCCTCACAGATACAAATACAAAATGTTATAACAAATTAATCTCTTTACAACTGATCTGCCTCTCTGATAAGTGGTGCTCACATATATTAGAAAGTCTCAAAGGAGGGGATGGAATTAAGCTAGGCATCTGCAGAGGGTGGCAGGAGAACTAGAGTGGTAGTCACAGCCTGATTACAGAAGACTTAAGAAAAGTGGCTGTCAGTAACTGGAAAGAGGCTGAGATTTAACCCACAGCCAGAACAACAACTGTATCCAAGGTTGTCCCTCAGAGAGAAAATTTGGGACAAACGGCACTCACCGCCTTCTCTTTAAGACACAGAAAAATGAGGTACTCACCACGGAAGCAATCTGAATGTCCACTGACAGATGAATGGATAAAGATGTGGTATATATGTGAATATATGGAATATGACTCAGCCATAAAAAAGAACAAAATAATGCCATACGCAGCAACATGGATGGACCTAGAGATTATCTTACTGGCTAAAGTAAGTCAGATAAAGACAAATATCAGATGGTATTGCTTATATATAGAATTTTAAAAATGATAAAAATGAGCTAATTTACAAAACAAATAGAGCCACAGATACAGAAAGCAGACATGGTTACCAAGGAGAAGTTTGGGATTAGCAGACAGTTAAGGGCCTAATGTACAGCACGGGGAATTACATCTTACAACAAACCATAGTGGAAAAGAATATATATATATAATCACTACTATACTCCTGAAACTATTACAACTATAAATCAACTATGCTGCTGCTGCTGCTAAGTCGCTTCAGTCGAGTCCGACTCTGTGTGACCCCATAGACGGCCTCCCACCAGGCTCCCCCGTCCCTGGGATTCTCTAGGCAAGAATACTGGAGTGGGTTGCCATTTCCTTCTCCAGTGCATGAAAGTGAAAACTGAAAGTGAATTCGCTCAGTTGTGTCCGACTCTTCACGACCCCATGGACTGCAGCCTACCAGGCTCCTCCGTCCATGGGATTTTCCAGGCAAGAGTACTGGAGTGGGGTGCCATTGCCTTCTCCACAAATCAACTGTATTTTACTTAAAACATGAGACACTCATGGAAAAATTTCCCCCACCAACTAAACTTCATCTCAACATGGTTGTATTCATTTCCTGAAACCCCCAGTAAATGACCATAAATTAGGTGCCTCAAAACAGCATAACCTGTTCTTGCACAGAATCCCGGGGTCTGGAATCAAGCTGGTGGCCCAGGCCTGTCCCCTCCAGGGCGCCAAGCCTCCTCCCATTCGGCTCCAGCGGCTCCGGGCAGATGTACCTGAGCCGTGGCTCTTCAGCCTCTGCCTTCTTCTTGCGTCCTCCTCTGTCTCGCCTCTGTTTGCCCCTTACAAGGACTTGTCACTGGAACGAGGGCCCATCTGGATAAGCTGGGATTTCATCTCAAGATTCTTAACTTAATTACTCTGAAAAAGACCTTTTTCTAGACAATGTCACATTTGAGACTTGCCTGGTGATCCAGTGTCTAAGATCCTGAGCTCTCCACGCAGAGGGCCCAGGTTTGATCTCTGGTCAGGGAACTAGAGCCCACATGCCCCAGTAAAGATCCCACATGCACAAATAAGACCTGGAGCAGCCAGATGAACTAAAACAAATATTAAATACGGTCACATTTACAGGTTCCAGGTATCTCAGTGGTGGGCAGGGGGTCGGAAGGGGGCCACCATCCAACCCAACCATCTCAGCTTCTGGTACATTTTTCCATGAACTTGTCCTTCATCAGCCAAGCTGATTAATCTGACAGAGGCTAAGACCAAATCTACTCGAACTTTCTCAGACAGCCTCTCTCTAGAGGTCCTACCCACAGGACTCAGCACCAGGATAAGGCCAAACCACACAAGGAACCCTGACCATGCCCCCAGAGGCCCCACAGGAAGTTGAAGAAATGCTATGAACCATGAGAGTCTACTGCAGAAATCCTCCTGGCTGGAGGCCTTGCTCCACATACAGCAGGGTGACTAGCAATTGCATGAGGTGGAAGTCATGGGCCATTCTACCTTCCAGAGCAGTCTTGGCAGGGGTGAAGTTACCTTGCAGGGCGGAGGTGTGTTCCCACAAACACTTGCACATCTGAAGACGACTCCTAACGTGCACGTCAGTACGTCTCCAGGAGGGAGGTGAGTGAACACCCGGCACCTATGAAAAAGTTCTGTCTCCAGGAAGCAGCTGAAAAGACAACGCTGTTTACAAGCATTGGTGCCACATCCATTGGGAACCATGGCTGGCAGAGCCTCAGACACCATCTCCGGCTGGCTGCAAGCCCTGGGGCTGCCAGTGCAGCAGAAGAGCTGGGTCTAATCTGCGCTTTCAGTGGGACTGTCTGATGGTTGTCAGCCCAACCTGTCCTTTCGTCCAGGCCACCACCAGACCCCAGAGTTGTTACAGGAACTGCATTCATGTCAGGTTAAGGGAGACGGAGATCAGATCCTGGGTGGAGTTGTCTGGAAGGGGCTGGAGACCCAGGACCAGGTGAAAGCAAGGCACTTAATGTCCTTGTGCACGTTCATTCCTGTGGAGGGTATCAGGGCAATTTGGAAAGATGAAGAGGGTCAGGGTTTTCCCTCCCTCAAACCTGTACTTCCCAGGGCCTGGGTATTCCCTTCCCCTGTTCTAGCACCACAAGATCATGGCCCATCTCAGCAGTTATTCTTCTAATAATTTCCTACTTGCATGCAGACCTCTTGTCTGGACAGGTTAGATGCAAGAGAGATGAGGGTGTCTTTTATAAGACCTAGGGAGGCCTGCTACACCCGCATATCAGCTCCTGGGGTCATGGCAGGAAGGCTGGGTGAGGCATGCACTCGCCACTGTGCTTACAACCCAGGATAGCCCCCCAGCCAGACAGGCCCCACATCAGAACCAGAACTCAGCCTGGTTCCTCAGGCCCCGTTCTGGACAGGGTGCCTGCCAGACAGTGAACCAACTGGGCCAGATTGGGGTTGCTCTCAGGGGAAAGAAAGACAGCCTGCCCAGGCCTCCCGGGACAGAATCCTGAATGTCCCAAGAGAGTCCCACACCACTTCTGTGCAGACACTATCTAGGGGCAGTCGAGAGGCGCTGGCAGCTCTCTGGGGCTGACTCTGCGGCCACACTGCCTGGGGCCTTTCAAATGCTCAGCAGTATCCGGGGCCTGTGGGTGCCAGGGGCGGGGCAGGTCTACTGCGTGCCTTGACCTTCAGCACCATGGTGAATAGCTCCTGTGATGAAAGTGCACCATCCTCAGATGAGCCATCCAGAAAGACAAAAGCCTGCCACGAAGTCCTCAGGCCACAGGGCTGTGGGCAGTCCCAGCTGCTCAGACAACAGCAACCACACTGCAACCTAGAAAAGTGTCAACAGTGATGAGGCATCCCCAACGGCCTCTAGAAGGATCCAGGTTTTGATGAATTCAATCTGCCAGGTCCTCACAGAGGTAATACCCCAGGCATGGTGGCCTCTCACCCTACACAACCAAGGGCAGCTTGTGGCAGGAATCCCAGGTTCAGCTGCAGCCATGGCCTCAGCTGCAGACCCAAGAAGCCTCTGCTTGGTGCAGAATCCCTGATGGGGATGTGCAGCCGTGTCCGGTAGGAGGATGAACCCAGCTGGGCTCATTCGAGACCGGCACCGTGGGATGGGCTTCTGCGGGAGTGACCCAGACGGAGGCACCAGCAGCCATGCTTTGTCCCCACACTTCACTTCCTCAGGGTTCATCAGCTTCACCTGCCGGCAGGTTCTCACCCTACTGGTCACCTCCACCAGCATTTTAAACCCAAACCAGTGCAGGAAGAGCCCCAGTACTGGTCAGTGCCTCACTGATGGGTTCCTCTGAGAACCTGCCAGAACAGTCAGAATTTTTCTCCAGCAGCTAGGACCCTATGCAAATGTTCTCTCATCTCCAAATGGACCTGGGGGTGTTCTGAGGGGCTGTGAGAGGGGCTGAGCCACAAGGCACATGACTGGGGCCAGGCTTTCTTAGTAAAGCTGCTTCATCTCCCACACAAACCAGCCCTGTTCTGATGACCTACTTGGTTTCTGCCTGCAGCAGACATGAGTTTCCTTGCTTTCATACACTGTGTAGGTGCAGCTCTCAGTAACTTTTATTTGAAGGGGGAGACTCTTCTGCCTACCCAGGGCAAATCTAGGTGCTGGTTTCACAATGGGTGGACCTGCCAGATCGGAAAGAATTCCTCCATGTGAGCACAGGGAGCAACCACCAAGGAACCTTTGGTGCAGCTGTCTTTAAACCTACCCCCACCTGCAAACTTCTTCCCAATTTCTTCTCCTTAAGAGCAAATAAAGGGAAAGACCACGCATTACTTTGTTGACTACAAATTTTCATCAGCATGCCTCCTGTCAGTTCCCATGGATTTTCCTCAAATCCCATTAGCTAGTCCACAAGGCCCTCATCCTTCCTATCCCAGAGGTCACATCTCTATCAGCACCCAGCCTAATCACCAGAACTGTCAGGAGCTCCCAAGGGTCTGGGTTTACCCCACATGCAGCCTAAGTCAGCCCAGTCCAGTCTCATGGATGCTGCTAGAAGATGGGGGACTCTTGGGTCAGAGGCAAAGGACCATGAGAAACTTATAGCAGTGTAGCTGCTTGAGGACCAGCGGGCTTTCCACATTGTCACTGATTCCCCGAACCCCAGCTCTCCTTTGGGTGACCAAAAGAGATCAGATGACACCCCACATGTAGTGGATGTGTTCCAGATGGGACTCTGAGCCCAGGGAACCCACACATTTTTTAATGGACAATACACATGCCTGTCCTTTGCTTTGAATGGAGGCACTATTTTCCAAGGCTATTCACAAAACACACCTCCCTCAGGGATGGACCAGAGCAGAGAACAGTCAGTGTAGAAACGCAGGAGACCTGAGGAGAGTTAGTTGACCCTCAACAATACATGTTCTTATTTGACAGAATACTCTTCCACTTGGTCATGGATATTTGGATATGTAGTTCTGTGGCCTGAAGTATTAAAAGACAAGGCAACAAAATTTTTATCAACCTCATGAAGAGAGGATATTAAATATCCACCTCCAGAATCACCTCCACAATAACAATGGAGACTTTCAGCCTTTAATGTACCTAAGAAATAGCAGAGTGGTACCTTTCGGGAGCTTTTTAAAAACTGAAATTTTTATTTTGAGATAATTGTACATTCACATGTAGTTGTAAAAAATAATACAGAGGGATCCTACATACCCTTTTCTCAATTTTTCTCAGTGATAACATCTTGTGAAACCAAAGGACAATATCACAGCTAGGATGCTGACACCAACACAGTCAAGACACAACATTCCATCATCACCAGGACCATAGAGTTGACATTTATAGCCAGCAGTATACTTTCTTAGCTAACACAAGCCATTTTATCTCTAAAGAAATAGAGTTTTAAGTAACCCAAGTTTTGCATCAAGTCGCTTCAGTCGTGTCCAACTCTTTGTGACCCTATGGACTATAGCCCACAAGGCTTCTCTGAGATTCTCCAGGCAAGAATACTGGAGTGGGTTGCCATGCTCTCCCCCAGGGGATCTTCCAGACCCAGAGATCAAACCAGCGTCTCTTATATCTCCTGCATTGGCAGGCAGGTTCTTTACCACTAGTGCCACCTGGGAAGCCCTTAAGTTATCCATCTTCTTGATTTTATGTTAAATCAGTGCTTTAGCTAATTGTTTGCCACAGAGCAAAGAGATAAGATGGTTCACACTTAATAGAGAAATATTTTATATATGTCTGCTCATTATAGAACATTTAGAAAGCACAGTAACAAGGAAGTAGAAAAAGTCAACTATTTATTAGAGACAATGACTGTTTACCAATTTGGTATATTTTCTTTCAATTGTTTTTATTTCCTCAGAGAGGGAGATGCCTACGCGGATGCAGAGAGAAAAGACTCTTTCTATCTACATACCTATGAGCAAACACATTTGTTATGTTCTGGAAATCAATATCAGGGAAAAAGACAGACAGTCCTTACACCCTTCCTCTCTCCTTTGGTATAAAGACAAAGGATGGGGTGTCAGATCTCTAGGACTCCAACCCATCACCCCTACCCTCCACGTGGTCAGAAGTCCAGGAGCTTCTGGAGGGGCTATAAAGGAGACAAGCCCACTCATCTCTGGGTTTGACCAAGAGCTTTCTAGGTGTCACAGTGATAAAGAATCTGCCTGCCAATGCAGGAGATGCAAGAGATGTGGGTTCAATCCCCCAGTTGGGAAAATCCCCTGGAGAAGGAAATGGCAACCCACTCCAGAATTCTTGCCTGTGAAATCCCATGGACAGAGGACCCTAGTGGGCTGCAGTCCACGGGGTCACAAGAGTTGGACATGACTGAGCAACTAAAGTATCACCACCCTATGAGCTAAAAGCTACCTTCTCGGCTTCTTTCTCCCTTTTCCACAGTATTTTATATAGGATGTGTTACTAATAGTGGAACTTAAGTAGAATATAGAACTATTGGGACCAAGTTGTGCCAAACCAGAGGAGGAGGAAGCGCTTTGCAGTAACGGACAAGGCTTTGGGTTATATACCATTGGGAAGAGAATGTGATAGAAATGTGCTTTTTTTTTTGGTTTGCTGTTGCATATTTTGGTTAGATAATATCCTTTTTTAAAAAATGCAGGTATTGGAGCAAAAAGCATGTGCGGGATGTAAGGCAGGCAAATGGGGATACACTGGAGTTGACAGCTGTCATTTTGCTAAGGTATGAACGTTCTTATTTGGGGGCCATTCTCTACTGGGTGAGTGTTGAAAGACACAGAACCCTCTTTTCACTGTAAAGATTAAAAAGATCATATCAGAAAGAAGAGGTTGCTGTTGCATATTTTGGTTAGATAATATCCTTTTTTAAAAAATGCAGGTATGGGAGCAAAAAGCATGTGCGGGATGTAAGGCAGGCAAATGGGGGTACACTGGAGTTGACAGCTGTCATTTTGCTAAGGTATGAACGTTCTTATTTTGGGGCCATTCTCTATTGGGTGAGTGTTGAAAGACACAGAACCCTCTTTTCACTGTAAAGATTAAAAAGATCATATCAGAAAGAAGATGGTTAAAAACCAGAACTCATTTCCCAGGTGCCTTTGCAACTAGACAAGGGTCATGTGATGAGCCTCAGCCAGTGAGAGGCTCCACCCATGACTTTGAATCAGGAGCAGCTATGCTGAGGAAAGAAGGCTAAGAGCTGGCCAAAGGGCCACAGAGTAGCTGGGTGACAGAGGTGATGGTCCAGGCAGGGGCCGCAGCTCAGAACCACAGAATCACTGGTCTGACGGCCTTTGCACTGTGATCCCCTGAGCCTGGTGATTTCTTAGGCATGGTTCTCCAGCACTCCTGGTTATTTCCTGACCTACCCCATACCCTTGAAATCAATTCCTTTTCTATTTGTAATAATAATTAAAAAAGAAAAACAGGACAGTAAGGCTAAATAAGTTTTGATGAGCACACTTTTGAGGGGAAAATAGCACAGAGAACAGGGAAATCCTCCAGTATTAGGTTTGTCAAAGGAAATGAACAAGGTACTTTGGTCTGTTTTTACTTTCCCTTTCCAACTGATGTTTGTTGCCATGGAAGATGACAAATTATACACATTTCTCTGTGTCCCCTATATGCTTCCCAGGATTACAGACAGCTTATAAGATATACATCAAGATCACAGTAATTACATGTCGGTAAAAATATGTTGTAACACAAAAAAATGGATAGACAAAATATAACTAGGAAGGAAGCTAACAAAAGGATGTATATTTCTAAAGATTAAGCGACAAATTTGATTCTAAGTTTTCTACTAGCCAATGGAAAGAGATAAATGAGATCAATTACACACTTTATAGTTCAAAAACAACAACAAAAATAAAGTAGGTGCTTGTGTTACTGAATCAGATTCATCTTGCCCAAAGCAGAGCCGAGATTTGAAGCAGAGAGTTTATTTGAGAAGCAGCCAAGGGAGGACATGGAATACCAGACGTCAAATCTGCCCCCTGAAGGCAAGAGGCTCGTGATATTTATAGAATGACAAATAAAGAAGCTGGGCAGTCTGAGGCATGGAGAGCATGGGAAAGGGGATTGGAAGCAGGTGCATAATCAACATTCAGGGAAGTATATCTGGTCTGCAGGCCTCTGCACGGTCTAGAGGTCACGAAGTGGACACTGGTACAGACCCAGTTGTAGGGTCTTGGGTCCCATCCAGTCTCAACCAGCTCAGCTTGAACTAGACACAGCTGACTCCATGCTCCTGGGAAACAATTCAGGCAAACACCTTATTGTTTAGGCTCCATGCTCAGAGGACCTGAAAGACTTGATTACGGCCTTGATTACCAGTGGTAGGTGAAATGGATTTGATTAATAATTACACATGGTCTCACTTGTGGGGCTTCCTTGGTGGAGCAGGGGTTAGGAATCTGCCTGCCAAAACAGGGGACATGGGTTCGAGCCTGGATCTGGGAAGATTCCGCATGCCACAGAGCAGCTAAGCCTATGCCACAGCTACTGAACCTGTGCTCTGGAGCCCAGGAGCGGCGAGAAGAGAAGCTGCCACAGTGAGAAGCTGGGGCACTGCAGTGAAGAGGAGCCCCCACTTGCCATAACTAGAGAAAGCCCAAGCACAGCAACGAAGACTCCGCACACCAGGAAGAAACAGAATTATTTTACAAAGTATTAGGAACAGTGGGTGCCAGGGGCGGGGCAGGTCTACTGCGTGCCTTGACCTTCAGCACCATGGTGAATAGCTCCTGTGATGAAAGTGCACCATCCTCAGATGAGCCATCCAGAAAGACAAAAGCCTGCCACGAAGTCCTCAGGCCACAGGGCTGTGGGCAGTCCCAGCTGCTCAGACAACAGCAACCACACTGCAACCTAGAAAAGTGTCAACAGTGATGAGGCATCCCCAACGGCCTCTAGAAGGATCCAGGCTTTGATGAATTCAATCTGCCAGGTCCTCACAGAGGTAATACCCCAGGCATGGTGGCCTCTCACCCTACACAACCAAGGGCAGCTTGTGGCAGGAATCCCAGGTTCAGCTGCAGCCATGGCCTCAGCTGCAGACCCAAGAAGCCTCTGCTTGGTGCAGAATCCCTGATGGGGATGTGCAGCCGTGTCCGGTAGGAGGATGAACCCAGCTGGGCTCATTCGAGACCGGCACCGTGGGATGGGCTTCTGCGGGAGTGACCCAGATGGAGGCACCAGCAGCCATGCTTTGTCCCCACACTTCACTTCCTCAGGGTTCATCAGCTTCACCTGCCGGCAGGTTCTCACCCTACTGGTCACCTCCACCAGCATTTTAAACCCAAACCAGTGCAGGAAGAGCCCCAGTACTGGTCAGTGCCTCACTGATGGGTTCCTCTGAGAACCTGCCAGAACAGTCAGAATTTTTCTCCAGCAGCTAGGACCCTATGCAAATGTTCTCTCATCTCCAAATGGACCTGGGGGTGTTCTGAGGGGCTGTGAGAGGGGCTGAGCCACAAGGCACATGACTGGGGCCAGGCTTTCTTAGTAAAGCTGCTTCATCTCCCACACAAACCAGCCCTGTTCTGATGACCTACTTGGTTTCTGCCTGCAGCAGACATGAGTTTCCTTGCTTTCATACACTGTGTAGGTGCAGCTCTCAGTAACTTTTATTTGAAGGGGGAGACTCTTCTGCCTACCCAGGGCAAATCTAGGTGCTGGTTTCACAATGGGTGGACCTGCCAGATCGGAAAGAATTCCTCCATGTGAGCACAGGGAGCAACCACCAAGGAACCTTTGGTGCAGCTGTCTTTAAACCTACCCCCACCTGCAAACTTCTTCCCAATTTCTTCTCCTTAAGAGCAAATAAAGGGAAAGACCACGCATTACTTTGTTGACTACAAATTTTCATCAGCATGCCTCCTGTCAGTTCCCATGGATTTTCCTCAAATCCCATTAGCTAGTCCACAAGGCCCTCATCCTTCCTATCCCAGAGGTCACATCTCTATCAGCACCCAGCCTAATCACCAGAACTGTCAGGAGCTCCCAAGGGTCTGGGTTTACCCCACATGCAGCCTAAGTCAGCCCAGTCCAGTCTCATGGATGCTGCTAGAAGATGGGGGACTCTTGGGTCAGAGGCAAAGGACCATGAGAAACTTATAGCAGTGTAGCTGCTTGAGGACCAGCGGGCTTTCCACATTGTCACTGATTCCCCAAACCCCAGCTCTCCTTTGGGTGACCAAAAGAGATCAGATGACACCCCACATGTAGTGGATGTGTTCCAGATGGGACTCTGAGCCCAGGGAACCCACACATTTTTTAATGGACAATACACATGCCTGTCCTTTGCTTTGAATGGAGGCACTATTTTCCAAGGCTATTCACAAAACACACCTCCCTCAGGGATGGACCAGAGCAGAGAACAGTCAGTGTAGAAACGCAGGAGACCTGAGGAGAGTTAGTTGACCCTCAACAATACATGTTCTTATTTGACAGAATACTTTTCCACTTGGTCATGGATATTTGGATATGTAGTTCTGTGGCCTGAAGTATTAAAAGACAAGGCAACAAAATTTTTATCAACCTCATGAAGAGAGGATATTAAATATCCACCTCCAGAATCACCTCCACAATAACAATGGAGACTTTCAGCCTTTAATGTACCTAAGAAATAGCAGAGTGGTACCTTTCGGGAGCTTTTTAAAAACTGAAATTTTTATTTTGAGATAATTGTACATTCACATGTAGTTGTAAAAAATAATACAGAGGGATCCTACATACCCTTTTCTCAATTTTTCTCAGTGATAACATCTTGTGAAACCAAAGGACAATATCACAGCTAGGATGCTGACACCAACACAGTCAAGACACAACATTCCATCATCACCAGGACCATAGAGTTGGCATTTATAGCCAGCAGTATACTTTCTTAGCTAACACAAGCCATTTTATCTCTAAAGAAATAGAGTTTTAAGTAACCCAAGTTTTGCATCAAGTCGCTTCAGTCGTGTCCAACTCTTTGTGACCCTATGGACTATAGCCCACAAGGCTTCTCTGAGATTCTCCAGGCAAGAATACTGGAGTGGGTTGCCATGCTCTCCCCCAGGGGATCTTCCAGACCCAGAGATCAAACCAGCGTCTCTTATATCTCCTGCATTGGCAGGCAGGTTCTTTACCACTAGTGCCACCTGGGAAGCCCTTAAGTTATCCATCTTCTTGATTTTATGTTAAATCAGTGCTTTAGCTAATTGTTTGCCACAGAGCAAAGAGATAAGATGGTTCACACTTAATAGAGAAATATTTTATATATGTCTGCTCATTATAGAACATTTAGAAAGCACAGTAACAAGGAAGTAGAAAAAGTCAACTATTTATTAGAGACAATGACTGTTTACCAATTTGGTATATTTTCTTTCAATTGTTTTTATTTCCTCAGAGAGGGAGATGCCTACGCGGATGCAGAGAGAAAAGACTCTTTCTATCTACATACCTATGAGCAAACACATTTGTTATGTTCTGGAAATCAATATCAGGGAAAAAGACAGACAATCCTTACACCCTTCCTCTCTCCTTTGGTATAAAGACAAAGGATGGGGTGTCAGATCTCTAGGACTCCAACCCATCACCCCTACCCTCCACGTGGTCCGAAGTCCAGGAGCTTCTGGAGGGGCTATAAAGGAGACAAGCCCACTCATCTCTGGGTTTGACCAAGAGCTTTCTAGGTGTCACAGTGATAAAGAATCTGCCTGCCAATGCAGGAGATGCAAGAGATGTGGGTTCAATCCCCCAGTTGGGAAAATCCCCTGGAGAAGGAAATGGCAACCCACTCCAGAATTCTTGCCTGTGAAATCCCATGGACAGAGGACCCTGGTGGGCTGCAGTCCACGGGGTCACAAGAGTTGGACATGACTGAGCAACTAAAGTATCACCACCCTATGAGCTAAAAGCTACCTTCTCGGCTTCTTTCTCCCTTTTCCACAGTATTTTATATAGGATGTGTTACTAATAGTGGAACTTAAGTAGAATATAGAACTATTGGGACCAAGTTGTGCCAAACCAGAGGAGGAGGAAGCGCTTTGCAGTAACGGACAAGGCTTTGGGTTATATACCATTGGGAAGAGAATGTGATAGAAATGTGCTTTTTTTTTTTGGTTGCTGTTGCATATTTTGGTTAGATAATATCCTTTTTTAAAAAATGCAGGTATTGGAGCAAAAAGCATGTGCGGGATGTAAGGCAGGCAAATGGGGATACACTGGAGTTGACAGCTGTCATTTTGCTAAGGTATGAACGTTCTTATTTGGGGGCCATTCTCTACTGGGTGAGTGTTGAAAGACACAGAACCCTCTTTTCACTGTAAAGATTAAAAAGATCATATCAGAAAGAAGATGGTTAAAAACCAGAACTCATTTCCCAGGTGCCTTTGCAACTAGACAAGGGTCATGTGATGAGCCTCAGCCAGTGAGAGGCTCCACCCATGACTTTGAATCAGGAGCAGCTATGCTGAGGAAAGAAGGCTAAGAGCTGGCCAAAGGGCCACAGAGTAGCTGGGTGACAGAGGTGATGGTCCAGGCAGGGGCCGCAGCTCAGAACCACAGAATCACTGGTCTGACGGCCTTTGCACTGTGATCCCCTGAGCCTGGTGATTTCTTAGGCATGGTTCTCCAGCACTCCTGGTTATTTCCTGACCTACCCCATACCCTTGAAATCAATTCCTTTTCTATTTGTAATAATAATTAAAAAAGAAAAACAGGACAGTAAGGCTAAATAAGTTTTGATGAGCACACTTTTGAGGGGAAAATAGCACAGAGAACAGGGAAATCCTCCAGTATTAGGTTTGTCAAAGGAAATGAACAAGGTACTTTGGTCTGTTTTTACTTTCCCTTTCCAACTGATGTTTGTTGCCATGGAAGATGACAAATTATACACATTTCTCTGTGTCCCCTATATGCTTCCCAGGATTACAGACAGCTTATAAGATATACATCAAGATCACAGTAATTACATGTCGGTAAAAATATGTTGTAACACAAAAAAATGGATAGACAAAATATAACTAGGAAGGAAGCTAACAAAAGGATGTATATTTCTAAAGATTAAGCGACAAATTTGATTCTAAGTTTTCTACTAGCCAATGGAAAGAGATAAATGAGATCAATTACACACTTTATAGTTCAAAAACAACAACAAAAATAAAGTAGGTGCTTGTGTTACTGAATCAGATTCATCTTGCCCAAAGCAGAGCCGAGATTTGAAGCAGAGAGTTTATTTGAGAAGCAGCCAAGGGAGGACATGGAATACCAGACGTCAAATCTGCCCCCTGAAGGCAAGAGGCTCGTGATATTTATAGAATGACAAATAAAGAAGCTGGGCAGTCTGAGGCATGGAGAGCGTGGGAAAGGGGATTGGAAGCAGGTGCATAATCAACATTCAGGGAAGTATATCTGGTCTGCAGGCCTCTGCACGGTCTAGAGGTCACGAAGTGGACACTGGTACAGACCCAGTTGTAGGGTCTTGGGTCCCATCCAGTCTCAACCAGCTCAGCTTGAACTAGACACAGCTGACTCCATGCTCCTGGGAAACAATTCAGGCAAACACCTTATTGTTTAGGCTCCATGCTCAGAGGACCTGAAAGACTTGATTACGGCCTTGATTACCAGTGGTAGGTGAAATGGATTTGATTAATAATTACACATGGTCTCACTTGTGGGGCTTCCTTGGTGGAGCAGGGGTTAGGAATCTGCCTGCCAAAACAGGGGACATGGGTTCGAGCCTGGATCTGGGAAGATTCCGCATGCCACAGAGCAGCTAAGCCTATGCCACAGCTACTGAACCTGTGCTCTGGAGCCCAGGAGCGGCGAGAAGAGAAGCTGCCACAATGAGAAGCTGGGGCACTGCAGTGAAGAGGAGCCCCCACTTGCCATAACTAGAGAAAGCCCAAGCACAGCAACGAAGACTCCGCACACCAGGAAGAAACAGAATTATTTTACAAAGTATTAGGAACTCATGTATGCCTGTGGTGGATCCATGTCAGTGTGTGGCAAAACCAATACAGTACTGTAAAGTAAAAAAATTTAAAAAAAAAAGGAAAAAAAATTAAGCCTGGATCATAAATTTGCCCAAGGGTCTTTAATCGGGTATAATGTAATTAAATGAGCACAAATCCCAGCAAAAAGGGGCTATAGGAAATTTTTAGGGCAGTGCTGAATGAGGAAAATCTTTCAGCCTGTTCTGTTTTGTCCATACATCTGCAGCCACATCACACTGACTTTGGAACCATTCAGGACAGAACGCGAAAGGGAAAAAGGGTGCCTGCATGTTACTGTGTGCTCACTGAGGGCCAGGCGCATGTTACATGCTGTCTCACTCAACGAGGCATTTATATGATACCTCACTCAGCAGGACTTTGAGGCGGCCCTGTTTAACAGATGTACAGCCTGAGTGACCTGACTAAGGTCCCCAGGCTAGAAATCACTTCTTTCTGGAGCAAATTCCATCAGTCCAAGTGACTTCCTCAGAATAGATTACTGTTTCATGTCTGTGACCTAAAGAAGCCTCTCATTTGTATTAACTGCCCCGAATGTATTCATAAAACGTCCATTCAATGAACTCCTGAACTTCTATTCTGGACACCCCCAGGAAGCCAAGGAGAACTAGAGTCACTTTCCCAATTGTGGAGCTCACAACTATGGAAAAAGCAAGCGAGTTGTTCCCGGTGACACACTAGTTAGGTGAGTACATAGCTCAAGGAAACGTGAAGATTTTGTACAAATTTCTGTGGCCAAAAGTGAAGGTTTTCAACTTAAACATGATACTGTATTTTGTAATGGCCTTTGGCTAAACTCATGAATTGGTGGCCTTTAAAAGAAGAGTGGAGAAGGCAACAAGAACTAAAACAATCGCACTACAATTCAGGGAACCACTTCAGAACACACCGTCCCTCTCCTATGACCCACCTCTCTGCCCTTCCGGTCCCCCATGGGGCAGAAAATCCACACAGAGCATTTTTAACTTAAGGAAACTTAATAAAGAGTGACCCCTAAGAGATTTACATAGGTACAAGTGACAAACTCCAAATTCCCTTGGAAAATGCAAGAATGGTCTTTGCAAGTAGAAACAGGACTCTCAGAACCTCTGTAGGGTGGGGTGGCAGCTCTAGTGGACATGAGCCAGAGAAAAGCTGTTGCCTATTTAGAGAAAAATAATCTGAAGATAGATTCTCAGAGAAGATACAATGGGCAGAATGGCTGATGTATTGCTGGGAAAGAGGAATTCAAGAGAGAGAAACTAAAATCTGAGAAACAGGTTTTTTTTTCCCCCATGTCTAAGCTGAAGACAGAGTCAAAAGTATCCATCTCCTCCCAGAGATTTTTTTTTTTTTCTGCTCTTCGGAATATCTACAGGTCACCTTTCATCAGGTACATTCCATTCCAAGTATCCAAAGTTTTAGTGTTCTGAGAAGCATTTTTGTGTCATCAAGAAAAAACAAAAATGAAATAGCTCATGTTGTTGAAGTCCTTGTGATCTCACCAGACGACCCCTCCTTGGAGCTCGGAAGCAATAATGGTGATCAGCTGATTAGCTGGTAATCTTTTCCAGAGTGATGTCATGGAAGGGCCTGAGCCTCTGCAAACACGGCCTGTGGCGGGGCAGGCGTCCATGACTGCCAAAGGTACTATCTGTTGAAGCGTAAGACCAAACCAGGGCAGGATGAAAGGAGCTTAGTCCTTATAAAAACAGTATTGTTTTTGTTAATGAGCTCTTTTTAATCAAGTGCTCTCCATTAGGAGTGCTTTATTCAACTGAAGTCTTGAGTTTCTATTTTCAGTAAGAAGCTTTCTGAGCCAAAAGTAAGAGTTATCTGATGCACCTCAGTCATTTTTATTGGCCAGCTACAGGGAGTTTGTCATTTTCATTGCTTTTGTCTAATCAATGCAAGACTCAAACTTGGTAGGGAAGATAAAATTTATTTTCTAGAATTTCCACAGGCTGTAAAAGATTTCTGTGTTCATTTATTCAACAAACATTTATTGAATCCCTAGTTTAAGCCAGCCATGGGGCAGAAATGCAAAGATGAATAAGACAGTCACTGCTGTAAGAGCATTGTGAAAGCCCTTTGGGAAGGAAAACTCAAGCAATCATTTTTCTGCAGTGTAGGGGGCACAGAGCTTTGTGTGTCGAAGTGTTCACAGAGGAATTAGCAATGTCTGGGACAGCAGAACGTCAGAGAAGACCGCAGAGGCCACCCCCAGATGTCACCTCGGCTCCTGGTGGAGACTGTGAGAACAGGCCCTGGACCAGCATGGCCCCTTCAACAACCTTCATGTCAACCTAGTCGCTTTCACCTTGAGTATCACGTACGCCATGTTCTCTCAAATGACTCACTTTGAAGATTCAGAGTCTGGGTGTGCTCTGCCATTTGTCTAACTGTGTTTGTAGTGCCTGTAGTGTTGACCTGGGTCACCGTCCACCACCTTGTGGTCACAAGGCCTCATGTGCTTCTGTCCCTGACAGTCACCACCTGGGACTTCTCCTGACCAGCTGCCCTCAGGCCACTGGCACCCACGAGCTTCTTTTATCTATTCAATATGCATTTAAACTCTGCTTCTCTTAGACAGGCATAGTTGCTAAGTCACTTCAGTCATGTCCGACTCTATGCGAACCCATAGACGGCAGCCCACCAGACTCCCCTGTCCCTGGGATTCTCCAGGCAAGAACACTGGAGTGGGGTGCCATTTCCTTCTCCAATGCATAAAAGTGAAAAGTGAAAGGGAAGTCGCTCAGTCGTGTCTGACCCTCAGCGACCCCATGGACTGCAGCCTACCAGGCTCCTCCATCCAAGGGATTTTCCAGGCAAGAGTACTGGAGTGGGGTGCCATAGCTGCTCCTGCTGCTAAGTCACTTCAGACGTGTCCGACTCTGTGTGACCCCATAGACGGCAGCCCACCAGGCTACTCCGTCCATTGGATTTTCCAGGCAAGAGTACTGGGGTGAGGTGCCATTGCCTTCCCGGGGGTGCCATAGACTTGGGTCTTATTTTTCTTTCATCTAAACTGACAACTTCTGCTTTTCAATTTGGATGTTTAAGCCATTAACATAAAATGTGATTATTGATATGGATATGGATGGCTTTAAACAGTCCACAGGGACGCCGAATGCTCTGACATATTCCTGGGCTGTGTGCCTGCCGTGGGGCTGTGAACAATCTCAGGAAAGATCTGAGAAGGCTCTAAGCTCTCACTCTTGCAGACAGTTTGATCCTTTTGAGGCTTACCTTCAAGTTGATCTGGTTGGGGTCAGAACAGTTTTGGGTCTAGGAAGAATTCTGCCCTGCTACTGAAGTGGTGTATGGTTGTTACAGCTGGATCATAAAGAAGGGTGAGTGCTGAAGAACTGATGCTTTCAAACTGTGGTGCTAGAGAAGACTCTTGAGAGTCCCTTGGATTAAACCAGTCAATCCTAAAGGAAATCAACCCTGAATACTCATTGGAATGACTGAAGCTGAAGCTCCAACACTTTGGCCACCTGATGTGAAGAGCTGACTCACTGGAAAAGACCCTGATGCTGGGAAAGTTTGAGGGCAGGAGACGGGGGAGGCAGAGGATGAGATGGCTGTATAGCATCACTGACTCAATGGACATGAGTTTGAGCAAATTCCGGAAGACAGTGCAGGACAAGGGAGCCTGACCTGCTGCAGCCCATGGGATCACAAAGAGCTGGACGTGACTTAGCAGCTGAACAACCGAGGTGATATTTTTCTGAGTCGTCTACCCAATGCCCCATGTACTGCCAGGTTTTACCACTCCAGAAGGTGGGGACACAAATGCTTCCTGGCCATCTCTTTGCTCCACAGATTGTTTCACCTTTTCCATTCCAGTAGTACCTTCCCTGGAGTCTACACACACTCATGCACACACACAGACACACACAAATCAGGACTAAGGTGGGGACTTGAGGGAAGACTTCCATTCATTTCAACTCCTCGCATGCAGCTCTTTCCCACCCACGGCTTTATCCTGCAAGTTTCAGCCACCTTGGTGTCCTCAAATTCTCCACTCTGTCTCCCCATCCAAGGGAGACCAACACAGTCTGTCTGACTCCCTCTCTGTGCTGCATCCTCACAGCTTTTCCCAGGCAGTAAGCTGGGCAACCACAAGGCTCACTTCCTCTGCTGCCTTTCACTCAGAGATCATAGTTCTGTAGGGTTTTGTGGCCAGTGTCTGAACACTGTACTTTGTCTGTTTTTGAAGTCATTTAAGGAAGGAGGGTGTGAAGGTTAATTTTATGTATCTACTTGAAAAGTGCTTCTGTGTGAGATTAAGGTTAAAACCAGTGGACACTGGGTGTAGCATAGTGCCCTCCACAAACGTGCTGGGCCTCATCCAGTTGGCTGGAGGCCTGAGGAGAACAGAGAGACTGGCCCCGCCAACCAGAAATCTCCAGCAGACAGACTTGAGATTCCGCCTGCATCACCAGCTTTTCTGGGTGTCTGCCTACGTATTTGCACCATCGACTCTCCCCAGTCTCCAGGCTAATAGCCTTAGAACAAGACCGGCACCACTGCCTTGCCTGAAGCCACTGCAGATTTTGTATTTCCTGCCCCCATAATCATGTGAGCCAATTTCTTATAATAAACATGCTTCATATCTCTTCTGATTCTCTGGAGAGCCCTGAAATTTACAGAGGGTAAATCTGTTCCTTGTTATTCCATCATGACTGGAACAGACGCTCATGATACATTCTAAACCTATGATAATTAAGACAGTTTGGCATTTATGCTTTGCAAAGAAATAATGGACATGCCTGTCATCTTGTTGAGTCCTGACTCTGCTGAGTAGCACAGAGAACCAATATTTTCATATTAATTCTCTAGAATGTTTTCCGTTGAATAATTTACAAAATTGCCATAATTATCATAAAATGCAGTCTTCTTATGCTTGATTTCCTTTATAATCATTGGGGACACTGATTTAAGTATAATTAAATAATTATAAGTTAGTGTTTTTAACAAAAAATGCACATTTTAAAATCTTGATAAATATTAGATATAATTTTTTAAAAACGGTGTCTTGCATTACCTTTATTTTTGCCTTGTAAATTGTTGTTGTTCAGTCGCTAGATCTGTCTGACTCTTTGTGACCCCATGGAATGCAGCAGGCAGTCTTCCCTAACCTTCATTATCTCCCTGAGTTTGCTCAAATTCATGTTCACTGAGTCAGTGATGCCTTCCAACCATCTCATCCTCTGCTGCCCCTTTCTCCTCCTGCCC
This sequence comes from Oreotragus oreotragus, assembly GCA_006410675.1. Lineage (NCBI taxonomy): Eukaryota > Metazoa > Chordata > Mammalia > Artiodactyla > Bovidae > Oreotragus > Oreotragus oreotragus. The sequence goes on from SJYX01005306.1 coordinate 58,738, forward strand.
TCAATCTTTCCCAGCATCCTGGTCTTTTCCAATGCCCATTAGGTGGCAAAGTATTGGAGCTTCAGCCTCAGCATCAGTTCTTCCAGTGAATATCCAGGATTGATTTCCTTTAGGATTGACTCCTTGCAGTCTAAGAGACTCTCAAGAGAATTCTCCAACACCACAGTTCAAAAGCATTAATTCTTCAGTGCTCAGCCTTCTTTATGGTCCAGCTATCACATCTGTATATGACTATTGGAAAAACTGTAGCTTTGACCATACACACTTGGTATACATACATCACAACAAAGTGATGCCTCTGCTTTTTAATAGGCTGTCTAGGTTTTTCTTAGCTTCCCAGGAGAAAGTGTCTTACTGAGGCTCCAGTCCCTGTCCATAGTGATTTTGGAGCCGGTCACTGCTTCTGCTTTCCCCCCTTCTATTTGCCACATAATGATGGGCCCAGATGCCATGATCTTAGCTTTTAGAGTCTGAGTTTGAAGCCAGCTTTTTCACTCTCCTCTTTCACCTTTATCAAGAGACATTTTAATTCCTCTTTCAGTTCAGCTCAGTCGCTCAGTCGAGTCCGACTCTTTGTAACCCCATGAATCGCAGCACGCCAGGCCTCCCTGTCCATCACCAACTCCCAGAGTTCACTCAGACTCATGTCCATTGAGTCGGTGATACCATCCAGCCATCTCATCCTCTGTCGTCCCCTTCTCCTCCTGCCCCCAATCCCTCCCAGCATCAGAGTCTTTTCCAATGAGTCAACTCTTCGCATGAGGTGGCCAAAGTATTGGAGTTTCAGCTTCAGCATCTCCAATGAACACCCAGGGCTGATCTCCTTTAGGATGGACTGGTTGGATCTTTTTGCAGTCCAAGGGACTCTCAAGAGTCTTCTCCAACACCACCATTCAATACCATCAATTCTTTGGTGCTCAGCTTTCTTCACAGTCCAACTCTCACATCCATACATGACCACTGGAAAAACCATAGGCTTGACTAGACGGACCTTTGTTAGCAAAGTAATATCTCTGCTTTTCAATATGCTGTCTAGGTTGGTCATAAGTTTCCTTCCAAGGAGTAAGCGTCTTTTAATTTCATGGCTGCAATCACCATCTGCAGTGATTTTGGAACCCCCCAAAGTAGTCTGCCACTGTTTCCACTGTTTTCCCATCTATTTCCCATGAAGTGATCGGACCAGATGCCATGATCTTTGTTTTCTGAATGTTGAGCTTTAAGCCAGCTTTTTCACTCTCCACTTTCACTTTCATCAAGAGGCTTTTTAGTTCCTCTTCACTTTCTGCCATAAGGGTGGTGTCATCTGCATATCTGAGGTTATTGAGATTTCTCCCAGCAATCTTGATTCCAGCTTGTGCTTCTTCCACCCAGCGTTTCTCATGATGTACTCTGCATATAAGTTAAATAATTCCTCTTTACTTTCTGCCATTAGAGATATCTGCATATCTGAGGTTGTTGATATTTCTCCGTGCAGTCTTGATTCCACCTTGTGATTCATCCATTTTGGTATTTCACATGATATACTCTGCATATAAGTAAAATAAGCAGGGTGACAATATATAGACTTGTTGTATTCCTTTTCCCAATTTTGAACCTATTTATAATGTTAATAGGGCTTCCCTGGTAGCTCAGCTGGTAAAGAATCTCCCTGCAATGCAGGAGACCCTGGTACGATTCCTGGTGGGAATCGGGATCTTCCAGTCAGGAAGGTCCCCTGGAGAAGAGATAGGCTCCCCACTCCAGTATTCCTGAGCTTCTCTGCTGGCTCAGATGGTAAAGAATGGACCTACAATGGGGGAGACCTGGGTTTGATCCCTGGGTTGGGAAGATCCCCTGGAGGATGGCATGGCAACCCACTCCAGTGTTCTTGCCCAGAGAATCCCCATGGACAGAGGAATCTGGCGGGCTACAGTCCATGGGGTCACAAAGAGTCAGACATGACTGAGTGACTAAGTGCACACACATACACTATGTTAATAGAACCTATAACTCCCTCCCAGAGATGAAATTCTTCTGTTCTTACAACTCAGTAAACAATTATGAAAGTGCAGTTAGTGCTCCAAGGAGTCTGTTTCAGTGTGGGACACCAACTCTGAGTAGAACATTTTTAGAGACATCATTCCTCATGGTTCCTGGCTGAGAGTACTGTGTTTCACTATACCCTCAAAATTTCAATTTTACACGTTGAAAACAAATTCGAATGAGAACAAGACAAAGGTCTTTAGCAAATTTTTAACAATTTTGAAAGAGGGATGAATTTGCTAACATTTTCAGTGAGCTACAGTTTATGAAACATTCCTGCAGAGAATTTCTCCTTTGATGAAACCACTCACTTTGCAGTTGAGAGCTTGGGATCTAGAGCACTGGTCTCCTCAGGGAGACCTCAGGTCAATCAACAGGTAAATAATAGCCTTAGGTCAACTGAGTTAATCAGGCAGCTAACCAAGCCTGGGAATTGGGTCTTCTTACTATATGCCCAGCAAGAAAATTGAATACACATTTGCAGGCACTCATTTTGTATTTTGGCATGTTACAATTATGGAAATAAATATATATCCCAGGTCACTTGTCTAGAATGGTTGGTCCTGTGTCTCCTAACTACAACCCCTTCTCCCTTTTATAATAATTCACTTCCTTGTTCTTTTCTATAATTTTACCCTCTATGATTGTTTCCCTAAGCCTATTTCTTTGAGGCTTTGAGTAAGTGGAATCTTGTTGGATATGTTCTTTGTTATCTTGATTAATTCACTCAAAACTTTTTAAGGTTCACTCATGTTTTTGAATGTGGTAGAATATTCCTTCATACAAACATAGTATAGTTTAGCCATAACTTTTTTTTTTTAATGTTGATGGACACTTGGGATTCTTCCAGGTTGGAGCTGCTGAAAATGATGCTGCATTGAGCATTTTTGGCATGAATCCTCATGCACACGGGCACACATTTCTGTTGGTTATACACCCAGGACTGGAATACTAATCATCAGATCTGTGTATCTTCAACCTTCTACAAGACAATATCAAATTGTTTCCAAAATAGTACCAATTAATACTCCCATCACAACACATGAGTGCATTTTGCTCCACAAAATTACCCAGTATTGGATTCATCTAATTCTTGCTAATCTAATGAAGGTGTAATGGCTTTGTGTTGTGGTTAAATTGCACTTCCTTATGTATCAATGAGATCAATCATCTCTATTGACCATGAAGGCTTTTTATATATTCTAAATACTGGTCAAAATTTTTACTTTGTGGTTTCTCTTTTCCATTCTGGTGTCTCTTGTGGAATGGAAATCTGTTGCTTTTCTTTTCCATTATGGTTTATTACAGGATATCAAATATACTTCCTTGTGCTATACAATATGATCTCCTTTTTTAGGGATCTTAAATATAATAATTTGCACCTCCTGGACCCAAGAGTCTGTTTCCCCAGTCCTGAGTAAGTTCTGGCGGCTCTATGGTGGGGTTGATGATGACCTCCTCCAAGAGGGCTTAGGCCATACCCAGCTCTGCTGCACCCAGAGCCTCTGCGGCAGGCCACTGCTGACCCGGACCTCCACAGGAGACACTCAGACACAGTTCTGGCTCAATCTCTGTGGGTTTCTGGGTCCTGGTGCACACAAGGTTTTGTTTGAGCCCTCTAAGTGTCTCTGGCGGGTATGGGGTTTGATTCTAAACATAATTTTGCCCCTCCTACCTTCTTGCTGGGGCTTCTCCTTTGCCCCTGGATGTGGGATATCTTTTTTTGGTGGAATCCAACATTCTCCTGTTTACTCCTATCAGAACCTAAATAGGCCCCAAGATGAAAGTTGGATAAGAAAGGTTCCTGCTCTTACTGAGCACACAGTCATCTTTCACTAGATTGTCAGAAACCAAATTTGGAAAATAACTGGAAATGCTGGTGTAGATTAAAGAACCCCAGGTGAAATACTTGATTCAAAACAACAAACTATCCGTGGTGGAATTCGTCTCATAACAGTAGGTTATAAAAATGAAAATTAAAGGTGTAATAAAAACTTAAATTCAAAAAACTTTAAAAGTGATAATAGTCAGAATATATCTAGGAATTTCTCTGGAGCTGCTGTGGGTAATGTGGAGTCAGTTCAGTTCAGATAGTTCCTTGTTCCAGCTTGTGCTTGTTCTCCATAGGACCCCTCCAATGCTCAGTCAGTGTTAACTACAGGGTTTTAACCTGTTGCGCCCGTCATATCCAGTGCAGTTCTGTCTTCTTTATTTTGGCTTCTTCTATTTGCAAGTCTCTTCTTCAGTGTCTAATTTCCACCCTGACACAAGAGGCGAAGGTTGTCACTTATTTAGGCTCACTTGTTCAGTTGTGTTGTGGGGAGGGACGGACACTGCAAACAAATACCACTGGTGTGTGTGGGGAGCGTTCACAGTATATGCACCACTGGGTTTGCCCCCGCTCACTGCAGTATGTGCCTTCCGGGTCTACACTGCCCAGGCTCCAGGGTGACCCAGATAAAGATCTGAATGACCTGGATAACATAACCATGATGGTGTGATCACTCACCTAGAGTCAGACATCCTGGAATGCAAAGTCAGGTGGGCCTTAGGAAGCATCATTATGAACAAAGCCAGTGCAGGTGATGGAATTCCAGTTGAGCTATTTCAAATCCTAAAAGATGATGCTGTGAAAGTGCTGCACTCAATATGCCAGCAAATTTGGAAAACTCAGCAGTGGCCACAGGACTGGAAAAGGTCAGTTTTCATTCCAATCCCTAAGAAAGGCAATGCCAAAGAATATTCAAACTACTGCACAATTGCACTCATCTCACACACTAGCAAAATAATGCTCAAAATTCTCCAAGCCAGACTTTAAGAATATGTGAACTTCCAGATGTTCAAGCTAGATTTAGAAAAGGTGGAGGAACCAGAGATCAAATTGTCAACATCCATTGGATCATTGAAAANAGACTCTTGAGAGTCCCTTGGACTGCAAGGAGATCCAACCAGTCCATCCTAAAGGAAATCAGTCCTGATTGTTCATTGGAAGGACAGATGCTGAAGCTGAAATTCCAATACCTTGGCCACCTGATGTGAAGAAGTGACTCATTTGAAAAGATCCTGATGTTGGGAAAGATTGAAGGTGGGAGGAGAAGGGGACAACAGAGGATGAGATGGTTGGATGGCATCACCGACTCGATGGACATGAGTTTGGGTAAACTCCGGGAGTTGGTGGTGGACAGGGAGGCCTGGCATGCTGCAGTCCATGGGGCTGCAAAGAGTCAGACACGACTGAGCAACTGAACTGAAATGAACTGATACACACACAAACACACAGAGATACACACTGCATCTTCCTTATCCATTCATCTGTTGATGGACTTCTCAGTTTTCCTATGTCTTGGGTATTGTGAATAGTGCTGCTATGAACACTGAGGTGACCTGTATCTTCTTGAATTACAGATCTGCCTGGATATATGCCCAGGAGTGGGACTGCAGGATCATGTGGTAGCTCTGTTCTTAGCTTTTTGAGAAACCTCCATACTGTTCTCCCTCTTGATTGTACCAATTTACATTCCCACTAACAGTGTAGGAGGCTTCCTTTTGTTCCACACCCTCATGAACAGGTATTATTTGTAGAGTTTTTGATAGTCATTCTCACTGGTCTGAGGTGTTATAGCATTGCATTTTTTATTTCCATTTCTCTGATAATTAATGATGATAAACATCTTTTCATGTGCTTCTTGGCCATCTGTCTGTGTTCTTTGGAGAAATGTCTACTTAGGTCTTCTGTTCATTTTTCCATTGGGTTGTTTCTGTTGTTGTTATTGAGTGCATGAGCTGTTTATATGTTTTGAAAATTAAGCCCTTGTGGTTGCATTGTTTGCAAATATTTTGTCCCATTTTGTAGACTGTCTTTTCATTTTATTTATGGTTTCCTTTGCTGTGCAAAAGCTTGTAAATTTGATTAGGTCCCATTTACTTTTGGTTTTATTTCTATTGCCTTGGGAGACTGACCTAAGAAAACATTGGTGCGATTTATGCCAGAGTGTTTTGCCTATGTTCTGTTCTAGGAGTTTTATGGTATCATGTCTTATAAGTCTTTAAGCCATTTTGAGTCTTATTTGTTCTAGTTCTGTGGAATATGTCATAGATAATTTGACAGGAATCACATTAAATTTGTAAATTGTTGAGGTTAGTCTTGCCATTTTAACAATATTAATTCTTCCAATCCAAGAGTATGCGCTATCTTTCCGTTTCTTTGAATCATCTTCAGTCCTTTACCATTGTTTTATAGTTCTGAGCATATGCCTTTTACCTCCTTGGTCTTGTTTATTCTTAAGTATTAACTTTTAAAATGTGATTTTAAAAGAATTTTTAAAAAAACTTTCTGATAGCTCATTGTTAGTGTAAAGAAATGCAACCAATTTCTGCATGTTAATCATATCCTGCTACCTTGCTGTCTGCTACCCTGCTGAATTCATTTATCAGTCCTATTAGTTTCTGTGTGGAGTTTAGGGTTTTCTACATACAACATCATGTCTTCTGCATATAATGACTGTTTACCTCTTCCTTTTCAAACTGGAGACCTTTCATTTCTTTTTCTTATGATTGCTGTGACGAGGACTTGAGTAATGGAAAAATCTTAACTTTGATGTACTTGAATTTATCAGTCTTTCATTTATAATTAGTACTTTAAGAGTTGCTTAACCATTCTTCCCTACCGTGAGTTTGCTTCTGAAAACTTATTTTTCACATTAATATTTTGCCTGGAATTGATCTTTGCATGGAGTAAATCAGGGTCCAATGTCCTTCCTCCCTCCATCTTGCTCTTCCTTATTTCCTTCCCTCCCTCCCTTTTGCTCTTTCCTCTCTTTGTTGTATTAGATACGCTGTTCCAACACCAATTATTTAAGAGACTCTTCTCTACAACCCAGAAGTGACACTTCTATGAATTTCAAATATCCATATACAGATGAATCTGTTTCTGGGATATCTATCCTGTTCCATTGGCCTACTGATTTTTCTCAGCACTATAACCTCATATTTTAATCACTATAATTTTATAATAAGTCTTGATATCTGGAACAACTAGCCTATCTTTTTATTTCTAAAAGTCTCTTCACTATATCTGGCCTTTTCTAGTTTTATATAAGTTCAACAATGACCTTATCAAATTCAGATTTAGACTGTGATTGCACTAAATCGATAGATGTATCAGTTAGGTAGGAACTGACATTTTTATCCTGTTGAGTCTTCTAATTCATGAATATGGTACTCTATTACTTTCATTTTTCTGACTCTTGATAATATTTACAATTTCCCCCTTGGAGGATTACATATCTTTTGTTGCTTAATATTTTTAATGCTATTATAAATAGAACCTTTTATTTGCTGTATTTTTCTTGATGATATACAGAAATATAATTTAGTATTTTTTTAATCTAGGAGCCTAAGGTCATTTATTCTAAAAATTTGAGTTGTGGGGGTTTCCTATGCACATAAGAGTTCTATCTGTGAAAAATGATTTTCCTTCTTTTCAAAACTTCCAATTTTCTTATATTATTGCATCAAGACCCCCCACCCAGTAAAATTCTGAAGAGAAACGAGAATAGCTGGCATCCAGTTTATCTCTCCATTTATTTATGTCTTTTAAAATTTCTCTATATTTTGTACTTCTCAGGGTATAAAGCTGTTTACATACTTTGTCAGATGTATCTCTAAAGTATTTAAAATAATTTATGCAATTTAAATGGGCGATTTAAAAATTCAATTTCTGACTGTTTCTGGCATATTGGAAACCAGTCAATTTTGGTTTATTGAGCTCAGATCCTGCTTTCTTTCCAAATTCATGTATTAGTTCTAGCAACTACTTTGTAGATCCAATCATGTTCTCTACATGGAGAATCTTGCTACTTGTTAAAAAAATTAGTTATATTTCTTCCTTGCAATCTGGATTATTTCTATTTTCTCTAGTTTCTTATTGTACTCACTGAAACTTGCAACACAATGTCAAATGTAAACAAACATTACAATTTTCATCACGTTAGCTGTGGCCTTTTTCATAGATTTCCTTTATTGAGTTAAGAAAATTCCCTTGTATTTCTAGATGCTTAGATTTCTTATTAAGAATAGGTGGTGCATTTTCTCAAATACTTTTTCTGAGACTATGCAGATAACCATTCAATGTACTTTTAAAATTTTGTGTCTATATGTTCCATGGTGTATTTTCTTCATAGTTTTTGTGCATGAGGTTTGTTGAGTTTTTTGAATCTCTCTACAGTTTTAATCAAACTTGGAAAATTTTCAGCCCTTTCTTTTGTTTTTTAGTATCTCCTCCTTTTCTTTTCTCCGGAGATTCCAATTAGACATAATTAGGCCACTTGGATTTGTTCCAAAGCTCCCTGCTGCACTTATCATTACTACTATTATTTTCTGTTTTATTACTGGAAATCTAGTTTCTACTGCCATGTTTTCCTTCCTTTGCAATGTCTAACCTGCCATTTATTCTCTTCAGGGTATTTTTCATATGACAAGTGGTAGGTTTCATCTTTAAGGTTTTCACTGGGTCTTTTATTTCTTCCAGATCTACTTTTGAAATATGTAATAGAGTCATAGTAACTATTTTCTTTTTTTAAAGTCTTATTTATTTAATTTTTGGCTGTGGTGATCTTTGTTGCTGTACACAGGCTATCCCAAGTTGCAACACGTGGGGCCTCCTCACTAGCTGTGGTATGCGGGTTCCAATCTCAGTGGCTCCTCTTGTGGCGCACAGGCTCCAGGGTACATGGGCCTCAGCAGTTGCAGCTTGCAGGCTCTAGAGTGTGGGCTCAGAAGCTGTGGCGCACAGTCCCAGGTGCCCGTCTTCCAAGACCAGGGATTGAACCCATGTCTCCTGCACTGGCAGGTGGACATCGACCACTGGACCACCAGGGAAGCCCAATCACTATGTTCTAATTGAAATCTCTGAAGTTACTATAGTTTACATGCAGTTAAAAGAAAGAGATCCTAGATACATTTTATTCAGTTACACCAAATGGTAGCATTTTGTAAAACTATGGTACAATCGATATCACAACCAGGAATATTGGCATTGACATAATCCATCTCTTTTTCAAATTTCCCCAAATTTCTCATCTACCAACTGTGTATATCTGTGTACATAGTTCTCCAGTTTCATCACATATATGTTCATGTATTCATCACCAGAGTCAAAATAAAGAACAGTCCCATCATCACAAGCATCCACCAACCTGCCTTTTTGTAAACACACTCATTCCTTCTCCCTGACAAACACCGATGATCTTCTCTAAGTTTTTGTTACTTTGGAAATATTATGCAAATGGAATCATATAGTAACTAACATTTTGAAATTGGTTTTTTAAAAAAAATTGACATAATTCTCTGAAGTCATCCAAATTGTTCCGTATATTAATAGTGTTCCCATCATTGCTGAGTAGTATTCCACGAGGTAGATGTACCAGTTTTATTTAAACACTCACCTGCTGAAGAAACTCTGGGTTGTTTACAGATTTTGGCTATAGCAAATAAATCTGCTATGAGCAGTTCTGTACATGTTTTTGAGAAAATGTGTTTTAATGATTCCTTAGATAAATGCCTGATATATCTGGGTCAATTGCATAGTAGGTAGATGTAGCTTCATAAGAAACTGCCAAATTTACATTCCCTTCAACAGGATATCTACAATCTGGTTTCTGTGCACCCTCATCAGCATTTGCTGGTGTCTCTACTTTTTATTTCATTGCTTCTGATAGGTGTGTGGTGACATCTCATTGTCAATTTGCATTTCCAACAGCTAAGGATTTTAAGTCCCTTTTCATGTATATATTTGATATTTGTATGTCTCTCCAGTGAAATATCTATCACGTCTTCTACCTATTTCTAATTAGACTGATTTTACTGTTGTGTTTTGAGAGTTCTTTATATATTCTAGATATTAGTCCTCTGTTGGACTGTAGTTTTCTTGCAGTGTCTTTGTCTGGTTTTAGTATCAGGATAATGGTAGCTTTGTAAATTAATTTGGGAGCATTCTGTCCTCTTCAACTTTTTGGAATAATTCAAATTAGATTTCCTTTAGATGTTTGCTACAATTCTCTGTGACACCGCATGGTTCTCAACTTGTTTGCTGGCAGTTTTTAAAGTTATGAATTCAGTTTTACTACTAGTGATCTCTCTCTTCTGTTCTCTCTTTTTTCTTGATTTGTTGTTGGTTGGTTGTTTCTTTCTAGAAATTTGTCCACTTCTGGTGAACTTTTTGGCATATAACTGCTTACAAGCAGTCCCTCATGATTTTGTGTGTCTCTGTGTTATCAGTTACTACTTCTTCTCTTTCACTTCTTTTTTGGGTCCTCTTATCCTTGGTGAATCCGGCCAGAGGTTTGTTAATTTTATTCTTTCAAAAAAAAAAAAAAAAAAAAACCCGGCTCTTGGTTTTATTGAATTCTTCTATTATTTGTTTTGTATTATTTATCTACTCTATGATCTTTATTATTTCCTTTCTTCTCATGATTTTAGGTTTTGTTATTCTAATTCTTTTAGGTGGTAGGTTAGGTTACTTGGGATTTTTCTTACTTTTTGATGAAGGCTTCTATTGCTATGAACTCCCCTCTTAAGACTGCTTTTGTTTCATCCCAAAGATATTTATATGGCTATCACTATCTCAAGGTGTTATTTTCCCAATTTCACTATTCAACCATTGGGTTTTTTATTAACATGTTGGTTATTCATGTGATCATTTTTTCTTGTTTCTCTTTCTGTGGTTTCTGTTTTTGTGCTGTTGTGTTCAGAAAAGCTTATTGAAATGACTTCTATCCTCTTGAATTTGTTCAGGCTTCTTCTATGCCCTGGTATGTTGTCTATCCTAGACAACTGTTCCATGTGCACTTGAAAAACCATGGGTTCTGTTGCTTGGGGATGTAATCTCCTTTAAAGTCTAACTGTGCTATTGTTTCATTTAGAATCTCTGTTGTTTTATTTTCTGCCTGGATGTTCTGTCTGTTGAATGTCAGTGGAGTGTTAACATCACCTACTGTTATTGTAGTCTAGTTAGTTTTTCCCTTTAAGTCCATTGATACTGGTTTTATGTACGTAGGCTCTCCTATGGGAGGGGGGCATGTATGTTAAATAATGTAATATCTTCTTCTTGTATTCATTAGTTTAGGATTATATAGTGTCCTTTATCTTTATGACCTTTAAATTCTGCTTTGTCTGACATGATTATTGCTACCCTCACTTTCATGTCATTTCCATTTGCAAGAAATATCATTTCCATCCCATGATTTAATCTGACTCAGCTTGCTTTACACCAGAAACACAATATTGTAAATCAACAATATTTCAATTTTAAAAAACAAATATGTTTACTTTCCAGATATTTGGGGACTTTACTGCTTCTCTGTGACTCTCTTCATTCTGAAACTCTGTATTGCAAACTGGCTGCTTCCTCTCTCTAAATTTTAACTTCTACACTTTCAATTTAGGGAGATTTCGGAGTTATTTTTATGAGTCCCCTTTAATGAGTTATTTGTATGACCTCCCTCCTATTTTTATACAGTAACCTTGGGCAATCACAGGGTTTAATCATTTGTTTCCTTTTGTTGTCTGTTACCCACTGTCTGAGAAGCACTGCTTCGCGTCTTTTGTCCAGTGTTTAAGTTATTAAAGGTAAATCTCCTGTCTTTTACTTATGGCCAGCAGTGGAGTCAAAATTAATTTTTATCTATTCATCAGACATTATTTACATAATTTGGACTGACAATTATTTTCTTTTAGCCCACTGAAGGTACCATTTCACTGTTTCACTGCTACTGTTGAAAAGCCAAGAGTCGGTCTTTAACATTCCTTTGAAGTGTAGTATGTCTTTTTATTTTCAACTTTTTTGATTCTTCTTCTTTTATTTTACACTTTTACTTTGAAGACACCAGGCATGCATCTCTTACTCTATCCTCCTTGAAATTCACTATTCATCTGCAATCTGTGGATCAGAGTTTTCCAATAGTTCAGAAAAATGCTCAGCCTTTCTCTCTATGAATAAACCCCTTTGTCTTTTCTAGGACTCTAATCAAACATACATTAAACATTCTCACTGAATTTCTTGCCTTCTCTCATATACATTCCGTCTTTTTCTGTGTGCTTTATTATGGATAATTGCTTCCAGTTTGTTAATTCTCTTTCCTGTCATGTATACTGTGCTGCTAAGCATGTTCACTCATTTTCAAAACTTTTTCATTTAAATGAATTCTATTTGGTTTTTCAAATCTACATCACTTTCTAAACACAGTTAAGTATAGTTGTTTTACAACACATCTCTGAGAATTCCAAATCTAAAGTCTGTGCATATCCTGTTCCTGTAATTTCCCACTTACACTGCCTTAGTTTCTTTACCATTATATCCTTAACTCTGTATTCACTGCTCTTACATTTTTATTTGTTTTACAAGACACAAAGTAAATATGCCTTCCTTCAGAGAGCTACTGGGATGGTTTCTGGTAGGTTCATGGACCACTACCAGTTGGGAACCACCTCAAACTGTTTGAGTCTGAATTCCCCAATCCACCCAAATTTTGGTGCTCAAGATACAAAAGCAATTGAGGGCTAGTCTGTGGCTACAACTTTGAGGATCTCTGGTCCTTTTCTCTTCTCTTCTGGTCCTTTTCTCTTCTCCTTTTCGCCAGGATCTCTGGTCCTTTTCTCTTCTGACAGTCCCTGAGTTTGGGGGTCTCCTTGAGCTTTCTGGAGCCTCACCTTGACATGGAATTTCCTACAGGATCTTCCAACATGATGGATACTTGGCCTAACTTTTGCCCCTTTATCCAGGAGTCTGATCTACCTGAGTTAGGCACTGGACATATACTCCAGTCAGCAGAACCCACTTTCTCTTAAACATTGCACTCATCTCTGGGGCTGAGGCTTTCTCCAAAGCGCTGGCCTTTCAATTCATCATCTTACCTCACCTGGCTTCAAGTGTATATGAAACACACACATACATAAGCAGTCTTGAATGATCCATCAGTAAAGTTATAAAGGGCAGAGTACATGCTAATTTATGGATAAAAAGCCAACTTTATTTAGCATTTAAAAGGTTTTTTTGAATCAGTTCAGTTTAGTCACTCAGCTGTGTCTGACTCTTTGTGACCCCATGGACTGCAGCATGTCAGGCTTCCTTGTCCATCACCAACTCCCGGAGTTTGCTCAAACTCAGGTTCATTGAGTAGATGATGCCATCCAACCATCTCATCCTCTGTCATCCCCGTCTCCTCCTGCCTTCAATCTTTCCCACCATCAGGGTCTTTTCCAATGAGTCAGTTCTTCCCATCAGGTAGGCAAAGTACTGCAGCTTCAGCTTCACCATCAGTCCTTCCAATGAATATTCAGGACTGATTTCCTTTAGGACGGACTGGTTGGATCTCCTTGCAGTCCAAGGGACTCTCGAGAGTCTTTTCCAACACACAGTTCAAAAGCATCAATTCTTCAGCACTCAGTTTTCTTTATAGTACAACTCTCACATCTATATAGGACTACTGGAAAAACCATGGTTTTGACTATACAGACCTTTGCTGTCTAGGTTGGTCATAGCTTTTCTTCCAAGGAGCAAGCATCTTTTCATTTCATGGCTGCAGTCACCGTCTGCAGTGATTGTGAAGCCCAAGAAAATAAAGTTTATCACTGTTTCCATTGTTTTCCCATCTATTTGCCATGAAGTGATGGGACCAGATGCCATGATCTTCGTTTTCTGAATGCTGAATTTTAGGCCAACTTTTCCACTTTCCGCTTTCACTTTCCTTAAGAGGCTTGTTACTTTCTCTTCACTTTATGCCATAAAAGGTAGTGCATTCTGCATATCTGAGGTTANGACCAGATGCCATGATCTTCGTTTTCTGAATGCTGAATTTTAGGCCAACTTTTCCACTTTCCGCTTTCACTTTCCTTAAGAGGCTTGTTACTTTCTCTTCACTTTATGCCATAAAAGGTAGTGCATTCTGCATATCTGAGGTTATTGATTATTTTTCCTGGCATTCTTGATTCCAGCTTCTGCTTCATCCACCCTGGCATTTTGCGTGAGGTATTCTGCATTTAAGTTAAATAAGCAAGCTGACAATATACAGCCTTGACGTACTCCTTTCCGAATTTGGAATCAGTCCTTTGTTCCACGTCCACTTCTAACCATTGCTTCTTGAGCTGAATACAGATTTCGCAGGAGGCAGGTAAGGTAGTCTGAATTCCCATCTCTTTAAAAACTTTCCAGTTTGTTGTGATCCACAAGTCAAAGGCTTTAGCATAGTCAACGAAGCAGATGTTTTTCTGGCATTCTCTTGCTTTTTCTATGATCCAATGGATGTCGGCATTTTGATTTCTGGTTCCTCTGCCTTTTCTAAATCTAGCTTGAACATCTGAAGTTCTTGGCTCACATACTGTTGAAGCCTGGCTTGGAGAATTTTGAGCATTACTTTGCTAGTGTGTGAGATGGGGAGACAGTGGAAACAGTGTCAGACTTTATTTTTTTGGGCTCCAAAATCACTGCAGATGGTGAAAAGTATACAAATAAAAAGGTCACCTCTTCCAAATCTCTAGTTCCAGCTTAAGTAAAAACTACTTTACCCCTTTCTAGTTTCGGTTCTGCTGACAATGACCGCAGCAATTCTAACAAATATGCTTAAATCTCTTTCTGAATTCATCAGTTAAAAAAGGTATGTAATACCTCCCTTCACGAAAAATGAGCAGGTTAGAGCACTTTTACTGAGACACCTCTCAATTTTCTAAATTGTTACTTAGCTTTTATTTTAATTAAATTATTTATCATTATAACTTTAAAAAATACACTTAAACATCAGTCCCCCAGGACAGTAGACATGAAATCAAAAATAAACAAACAGGACCTAATTGAACTTATAAGCTTTTGTACAGCGAAGGAAACCATAAACGAAACAAAGCAACAACTTACTGACTGGGAGAAAATATTTGCAAATTATATAACTGACAATGGCTTAATTTCTGAACTATGCACACAGCTCACACAGCTCAATAAAAAGGAAAATAAAAAAAATGGGCAAAAAACTTATAAGCTTTTGTACAGCGAAGGAAACCATAAACGAAACAAAGCAACAACTTACTGACTGGGAGAAAATATTTGCAAATTATATAACTGACAATGGCTTAATTTCTGAACTATGCACACAGCTCACACAGCTCAATAAAAAGAAAAATCAAAAAAATGGGCAAAACACCTAAATAGATATTTTGCCAAAGAAGATATACAGATGGCCAACAGGCACATGGAAAGATGTCTGACATCACTAATTATCAGAGAAATGCAAATCAAAAGTACAGTGAAGCACCACCTCACATCCATCAGAATGGCAATCATTAAAAAGTCTACAGTTAACAAATGTTTGGGAGAATGTGGAGAAAAGGAACCCTCTCACATTGTTGATGGGAATGTAAATTGTTGCCACCATAATGGAAAACATATGGAGGTTCTTTAAAAACTAAAGCTAGAGTTGCTATATGATTCTGCAATCCTACTCCTGAGCATGTATCTGGAGAAAACTATAAAGCGAAGACACATGTACATCTATATTCACCGTTGTACTATTTGCAAAACCAATACATGGGAACAACCAAAATGTCCATCAACAGACACATGGAGAGAGAAGATATGGTGTGTGTGTGTGTGTGTGTGTGTACACATACATACCATAGCTTCTTTATATTTATGTGTGTGTATGTATATATATTTATATAAAATGGAAATAAAATAATGCCATGGAAGCAACATGGATACACCTAGAGATTATTGTACTAAGTGAAGTAAGTCAGAGAAAAATAGCCTATATCCTGTCTCTTATACACATCTCATAGATTTCCTTTATTGAGTTAAGAAAATTCCCTTGTATTTCTAGATGCTTAGATTTCTTATTAAGAATAGGTGGTGCATTTTCTCAAATACTTTTTCTGAGACTATGCAGATAACCATTCAATGTACTTTTAAAATTTTGTGTCTATATGTTCCATGGTGTATTTTCTTCATAGTTTTTGTGCATGAGGTTTGTTGAGTTTTNTGGTGTGTGTGTGTGTGTGTGTGTGTGTGTGTACACATACATACCATAGCTTCTTTATATTTATGTGTATATGTATATATATTTATATAAAATGGAAATAAAATAATGCCATGGAAGCAACATGGATACACCTAGAGATTATTGTACTAAGTGAAGTAAGTCAGAGAAAAATAGCCTATATCACTTTTATATGAAACCTAAAATGTAACACGAATGCACATATCTACAAAACAGAAATAGATTCATAGAGAACAGGCTTATGGTTGCCAGAAAGGGGGTAAGGAGGCTGGCCTGGGAGTTTGGAATTAGCAGATGCAAACTGCTCTATAGAGACTGGGTAGGCCACAAGGTCCTACAGGATAGCGCAGGGGACCTATATTCAATATCCTCTGGTAAACAGTAAAAATATGAAAGAGACTGTGTATATATATAATTGAATCTCTTTGCTGTACAGCAGAAATTAACATGTTGTAAATCAACTATATGTGAATAAAATAAATATTTTAAAAATATACTTAAACAAAGCTTACCCAGTGACTCTGAACTACGGAAGATACAATCAAGGCCTCCACACTTCCTTCTACCACTTTTTCCCTCTCCTCCATGTTCTATCATGTGTTTCTAGGCTGTCTAGATGTTTCTATGGTGTCAAGATCTTTAATGTTTGTACCTTTTTCTGCAATGAATAAAGATTTGAGTATCAACTGTAGGTTGACTCTAAGCATAGGAAAAACAGAAACAAAACACCTATAACAGTGTGATTATGTAATACTTAAGCATTGCCACACAGATAGTGGTAATTATTTTAATAAAATATTTTAATATCCATTAATACTTTATCTCTTGTATTTCATGGATGCAGTATAATTTAAAATATTACAATATTTTATGTTCTCTTCTGTTCTTTAAATTATTTTTGTCTTCCTCTTTCTTCTCCCTCCTTCTCACGTTTTTATTTTCCATGAAAGTACAGTGATGGTTAATTTAACATACACCATTGCAAATGAAGATTGTTTGGACTCATATTGGTGGCAAGAGTGTAGTTCCTCTGCAATTTCATTGGAATGTTTACACAGCATGGCCTCTCTTTAACAGGATGGCTCCCTGTGGGCTCTGTGAACATGGCTCATGAGGAGGGCATAGGCAAGCTGAGTTAGAACTTTCACAATCCCCAAAGTGATAAAAAAAAAAAAGAAAAAAAAAGACTCTACTCTGAGGATACAGTACTAAAGTGTATTTCACTTCTGGAGAGGGCTATATCCCTTCACTTTTTCATCCCCTATGAGGGTCTAGTCAAGGCTATGGTTTTTCCAGTGGTCATGTATGGATGTGAGAGTTGGACTGTGAAGAAGGCTGAGCACCAAAGAATTGATGCTTTTGAACTGTGGCGTTGGAGAAGACTCTTGAGAGTCCCTTGGACTGCAAGGAGATCCAACCAGTCCATTCTGAAGGAGATCAGCCCTGGGTGTTCATTGGAAGGACTGATGTTGTAGCTGAAGCTCCAATACTTTGGCCACCTCATGAGAAGAGTTGACTCATTGGAAAAGACCCTGATGCTGGGAGGGACTGGGGGCAGGAGAATGGGATGACAGAGGATGAGATGGCTGGAGGCATCACGGACTCAATGGACGTGAGTTTGAGTGAACTCTGGGAGTTGGTGATGGACAGGGAGGCCTGGCGTGCCGCAATTCATGGGGTCGCAAAGAGTCAAACACGACTGAGCGACTGAACTGAACTGAAATGAACTGCTGAGAGTCTAAGATTTCCTCATACTCTACTCTACCTTTGTACCTAGATTCAACACACAAGTGCCCTTCCCAGGGAAATTTTCCAGTCTATTCAGAGAGCAATTTCTTGCAGCTCCAGCTGGTGGAGAAGCCTCTCCGTCCACCTATTCTATATCCAAGCCTCGAGGTGATCACTCTGATTGACAACCCAGAGCCCATCCCTGCCCACTGCATCTGCTGACTTGGAGCCTGGAGTCTTTATTCATGTGAGGTCACTCCCCATCTTCCCTAACAGTTGGTTCCTGTGTGCTACAGGCTGTAGTTGATGGTTTCCTGTGTTATTCATGAATAAGAACATTAGATACCCTCTGCTATCCAAATATTGTCAACATGATGGGAGTTAGATTGGTTTGGGCATGTTTATAGATTTATTCTCATTCACACATATTTACTGTCACATCAGTGAAAGGAAAGGAAGAGGGAGTTCAGTCAGCCTACCATTTTGATCAAGAAGCAGTTTAGGAATTACCTGCTCACTCCTTCTCAGTCTTCATTGATTCTGTGTTCCCTCCTTCTCTCAGCCTCTTAAGATTGGGCCATGCCATAGTTCAGTCCCTGGGGTGGATCTCTCTTTTATGTATTGTCTCCCTTAATGATCACATCCAGTTATCTCATTCATGGCTATAAATACCACCCATGTGCCAAATATTTTAGTGTTAGCTCAAACCTCTTTCCCCAGTTTCATACCCATACTTCTAACAAACTATTATAGATGAGAGTTTCAACTTCACCCCCCAGAGCCTGGCTCTCTGGCCTGTTTCTGTTCATGATCTACGATCAAATGTGAAAAGTGCTTCACAGCTTGGTGTTGCCTCTCATATCAAGGAGTCTCAAAGCCTCTCCTAAATGAGAGCACACTTCGTGTCCAGGCACTGCAGCAGCCTTGGTACTTTATTCTCAAGGAAGCACTTCAGTATCTTCGAATACCCTCTCCCATTTCTACTGCAGCTTCAGAAATTTACCAGTTTTTCTTTTTTTTTTTTTCTTTTCTTTGCAGGGAGCTGTTTCTCATTCCTGATTTGCAGTGCTGATGTGCATGTTTGCATTGTTTTTTTAAACATGGTCTATTTGTCATGCTAGGAGAACTGGGGAGGGGAGAACTTGATGCTGTGCTCATTTCACCATTTAAGCAAAATCTTCCTTATTGCGGGGACAGTTTGCCCTTTCCTGTGGATTCAAATCTTCACAGCAAATGTATTTCAGGTCATCACTCTTTTACTTGTTTTAGATCTATTAAAGTAGCACAGACACCAAGTTTAAGTGGCACAGATATCAAGGTATATGCACACATAAACTTTTACTTGGGTCCTGATCAGCATTCCTCTCGGATCCCTAACTCCTCCAGCTCCATGTCACTGCGGAAAGCACATGGTGGGACCCGCCCCCGCGGCAGGGGTCTAAGCACCAACCAGGAGACTGTTCGGCCTGCAAGCCTCCGAAGCTCCGGCCGGGACAGCCGCTTCCTTCGCAGCAGCTCGACCCTCGCTGCTTTCGGAGGCCAGGAGCTGGAGGAGTTAGGGATCCCAGAGGAATGTGGCGTGTTCGGGTGCATCGCCTCAGCAGAGTGGCCCACGCAGCTAGACGTGCCACATGTGATCACTCTGGGACTCCAGCACCGGAGTCAGGAGAGTGCTGGTATTGTGACCAGTGATGGAAATTCGACACCCACATTCAAAACACACAAGGGAATGGGTCTTGTAAATCATGTATTTACTGAAGACAATTTGAAGAAATTATATACTTCAAATCTTGGAATTGGACACACAAGGTATGCCCCTACAGGAAACTGTGAAGTAGAAAATTGCCAGCCCTTTGTTGTTGAAACACTTCATGGAAAAATAGCTGTGGCACATAATGGCAGATTAGTTAATGCTGCGCGCTTAAGGAAAAAGCTTCTGCGTCATGGTATTGGTCTGTCAACAAGCTCTGATAGTGAAATGATCACCCAGCTACTGGCTTATACCCCTCCTCAGGAACAAGATGACACCCCAGACTGGGTAGCCAGGATTAAAAATTTAATGAAGGAAGCACCCACAGCATACTCTCTGCTTATAATGCACAAAGATGTGATTTATGCAGTCCGAGATCCCTGTGGAAATCGTCCTCTATGCATTGGTTGTCTTATTCCTATTTCTGATACAAATGATAAAGAAGAAGAAGAAAAAAAAACATCAGAAATGGAAGGATGGGTGGTGTCTTCAGAATCTTGTAGCTTTTTATCTATCGGTGCAAGATATTACCGTGAAGTCTTGCCTGGAGAAATTATGGAAATATCCAGACATAAAGTCCAAACTCTTGATATTATACCAAGGTCTGAAGGAAACGCAATGGCTTTCTGTATCTTTGAATATGTTTATTTTGCAAGACCAGATAGCATATTTGAAGACCAGATGGTTTACACAGTAAGATATCATTGTGGTCAGCAGCTGGCCATTGAAACCCCCGTGGATGCAGATTGGTCAGCACTGTCCCAGAATCTGCTACACCTGCTGCTCTTGGTTACGCAACAAAGTGAGGGCTTCCATACATGAAGGTGCTATGTAAAAACCGGTATGTAGGAAGAACATTCATTCAGCCAAACATGAGGTTAAGACAACTTGGTGTTGCGAAAAAATTTGGAGTTCTGTCAGACAACTTTAAAGGAAAAAGAATTGTTCTTGTAGATGATTCAGTTGTGAGAGGCAATACCATCTCACCCATAATCAAGTTACTCAAAGAATCTGGTACAAGAGAGGTACATATTCACGTAGCTTCACCACCAATTAGATATCCATGCTTCATGGGAATAAACATACCACAAAAGAAGAGCTTATTGCCAATAAACCAGAATTTGAGCATATTTCTGACTATCTAGGAGCAAACAGTGTTGTATATCTGTCAGTAGAAGGACTGGTTTCATCTGTACAAGAAGAAATAACGCAAGACATTATGGTTCAGGAAAATGGAAATGGTCTGGAATGTTTTGAAGACAATGGTCATTGTACAAAGGACGATATTATGATTCAAGAAAATGAGAATGGTCTGGAATGTTTTGAAGACAATGGTCATTGCACAGCTTGTCTGACTGGAAAATGCCCTGTGGAACTGGAATGGTAGCTGCCGGGGCAGACATCCTATTTCAGGACACAAAGGCTGGTGAAGAAGCTGTGGTGGTTATCCCTTCATTTCCTGTTACTCAGTTGGTTCAGCGTGAAATGCCACATGCTTGTAAGTTCTGAGACTTTTTCTTCTGAAAAGGATACCAAATTGCTATGATTTATTCAGTAATCCTGGATAAATACTTTGGTATTATGTAGGAACTTGGATGATCTTTTCAGTTTTATTCAGTACTGTTATTTTTTTAGAGATCATGTACATTTCAGATCATCAGCAGTAATGTAGCAGAGAGGTGAATTTCTGTTTTAGAGAGGATTGCCAGGTATTATACTCTCACAGGTTCTTAGGAAATTTTGTGGAATGTTTAAGAGTTACTGAAATTCATTTATGGATTATTTTCATGGAGAAGGAAATGGCAGCCCACTCCAGTGTTCTTGCCTGGAGAATCCCAGGGACAGGGGAGCCTGGTGGGGCTGCCGTCTATGGGGTCGCACAGAGTTGGACACGACTGAAGCGACTTAGCTTAGCTGATCAGCGTAGAAACAATGGTGCCGCTCACTTAGTGACTTTCAGTCACGTGAATCATCACAGCATTGAGATATGGTTGAAATCTACATCAGCAGGAAAGACTCATAGGCTAAGACGGTCTGCTTTTTAATGAAGTCTTTGCCATTCAGCCATAAAAAAAGAGTGAATGCCATTTGCACCAACACAGATGGACCTAGAGCGTATGATATCAAGTGAAGTACGTCAGAGAAAGACAGATACATGATATCACTCATTTGTGGAATCGAAAAAGAATGATACCTATGAACTTATTTACAAAACAGAAATAGACACACAGACAGAAAACAAACTTATGGTTACTGAAGGGGAAAGGTAGGGAAGGATAAACTAGTAGTTTGAGATGAACATATACACGCGTAAAACAGATAACCACAAGGACCTGCTGTAGAGCACAGGGATCTATACCTAACAGTTTGTAATAATATATAAGGGGAAATGATCTGAAAAAGAATAGATGTGCCTGTGTAACTGAATCACTTTGCTGTACACCTGAAACTAACACAACATTGTAAGTCAACTATACTTCAATAAAAAAATAATTTAAAAAATAATAAAGTTAAAACATTTTTACATTTTTAAAGTCCTTGCCAGTGCATTTCTTACAAAGATGTATGTGTGTCTAGATGTTTGCCTTGTCTCCTAAAAGATTATGTTATCTGAATATAAAACAATAAATTAAAGTAGAGAGAAATAATGATGACTTCTCAACCTTTACATGTCTTCCTTATGGGGGCCTTCTTAATTAAAACTTCTAAGAGATCCAAAAGAGATACTTTTTCTTATAAACTTCATCCTCATACCTGTAATTATGCAAGTAGCCGCCACTCCTCCCCTTTCAAACCACAGGCTTTGGAAAGCATATTCCATATTTAGAGCAGTGCTCTTAAGAGGAGCCACCTGCATTGCCTAAAGTTATGTCAGAGAGATGCTAACCACAAAACACTCCAGGCTGAGACACACATTTATTTTCTGGGTGTGCTCTTAACTATTTAGAGCTGTGATTAAAATTAGAAGTGTAGGCATGACACTGCTTTCTGCTTTTCTTTTTTAGCCATGTTAGCACCAAAGTGGTTTGTATGATGCTCGTTATTATTTCATTTGATGTTTTACTCAAGGATGAACCAAACATATGATTTAGAGTCAACTCTACTTTTGCTATTTTGGTTTTTTAAACTATTGGTGTGTATTATACCGGGTTGGCCCAAAAGTTCATTCAGATTTTTCCATAACATCTTATGGAAAAAAATGAATGAACTTTTGGGCCAGTCCAATATTTAAGGATCTTAAAGAAGTCTAGCTTAAAGACTAAAAAGGAAGTCCAGCTTTAAGGAAGAAAAGCTATGACAAACTTAGACAGCATATTAAAAAGCAGAGACATTACTTTGCTGACAAAGGTCCATCTAGTCAAAGCTATGGTTTTTCCAGTAGCCATGTATGGATGTGAGAGTTGGACCATAATGAAAGCTGAGCACTGAAGAACTGATGCTTTTGAAGTGTGGTGTTGGAGAAGACTCTTGAGAGACCCTTGGACTGCAAGGAGATCCAACCAGTCTATCCTAATGGAAATCAGTCCTGAATATTCATTGGAAGGACTGATGTTGAAGCTGAAACTCCAATACTTTGGCCACCTGATGTGAAGAACTGACTCATTGAAAAGACCCTGATGCTGGGAAAGATTCAGGGCAGGAGAAGGGGATGACAGAGATGAGAGGGTTGGATGGCATCACTGACTCAAGGGACATGAGTTTGAGCAAGCTCCAGGAGTTGGAGATGGACAGGGAAGCCTGGTTTACTTCTGTCCATGGAGCTGCAAAGAGCTGGACATGACCGAGCAACTGAACTGACTGACCGAAGAAAGTCTATGGAGTGCCATGTACTCATTCATTTTATTTTCACTCATTTAAGTCACCTTTCCCAGGAGAGAAGAAAGATGTCAGGATCACTCTGTCCACAGTACTCTGCTCATGTCACTTGCTTATGGCAACCTGAAATCAGAATCACTGTGCTTTCAGTCTATCCCCGAAACTCTCAGCAGTGACAAGCAATGAGGGATAAAATTATTGAAGAAGAAAGGCCTGCAGAGGGGTGACAGTGAGTAAGCAAAGATCCACAGGTAAGTTCAACATTTAAGATGGTAAAAAAAAAGACCAAGAAATGCCTGAGAAACTATAATTATTAAGTTTTAATAAGAAGCCTCTAATGTTTTTTAGGAAAAACTTCTTTACCTCAGTCTCTATGGCTGACAAATTCAGTGTCCAATTATGAGATCAGTTTTCCAAAGCTTGATGAAATCATCGTTTTCAATTTTCAAACACAAGACAGTTTTGGAAGGAAGCATGCCTCTACTCAGCCAATTTTCTCAAAACCTTGGAGAGAGTTCAGTTTTTCTTCTGAAAAGCCTCCTTTCTCATTGCAGTACATGTGAATTTAGCTAGCTTGCCCAGAACTTATCATGACTAGGTAAATCATTATATCTACAGCACAATCAATAAAAAGACTCTAAGATATCACAGCTCGAAAGTTAAAATGATTAACCCTTTGACATGAATCTTTTACACTTAGATTCTTCACTTTAAAAATCCGTGTAGACTTTTTTTTTCCTGAAGATTGCCTTGTATTATTTAGCAGCCCGCCAGTTTTCCATTTTATGACAAGTTGGGAAAATATTTTTATATTTTAAATATGAACATTATTTTAATGGTTGTATAATAAACCATTATATACATGTTGCTTTATCTGGGCTTCCCAGGTAGCGCAGTGGCAAAGAATCGGCCCCCCAGTGCAGGAGACACAAGAGACCCAGGTTCGATCCCTAGGTCAGGAAGATGCCCTAGCATAGGAAATGCCAACCCACTCCAGTATTCTTGCCTGGAAAATTCGCTGGACAGAGGAGCCTGGCTGGCTACAGTTCATGGGGTCCCAAAGAGTCTGGCATGACTGAGTGACTGAACACACTCACGAGTGTTATCTAGGAGGACAGGAGACACGGTAGCAAAAGACACAGACTCAGCACTGACTCGAATCCCAGCAACTAACTTCATCCTTCTCTGCCTCAACTTTCCTCATTGACAAAATAAGACCTAGTCCATAGCTTGCTGAAGAATTAAATGGGTTAAAAATGGCCAATTCTTAGAAAAGTGCCTGATACATAGGAAATGCTACCAAGAATTTGCTAATATGTGTCTAGTATTTACTATTACATAGGAAGCTGCCATGAATCATAGCTAAATGTATAGCTTCCATGAAATAAATCGTCGGACACGACTGAGTGACTTCACTTTCGCTTTTCATTTTCATGCATTGGAGAAGGAAATGGCAACCCACTCCAGTATTCTTGCCTGGAGAATCCCAGGGATAGGGGAGCCTGGTGGGCTGCCGTCTATGGGGTCACACAGAGTCGGACACGACTGAAGTGACTTAGCAGCAGCAGAGATACTGCAAATTTTTTTCATGTATTCTTATCAACTGTTTTTTTGGTCATTTTGTAAATTGTCAAGTATGCACTTCTTTTTCTTTCCAACTGATTGTCTTTCATCTGTTCTAGGTTTTTTTGGAATATCTTAGAATGCGTAACTTTATATTCATTATCTTTATTCTCATTGTATTAATTTCATATCATTTTCCTCTGGGATAGGATAAATGATTTTCATTCATTACATCTCTTATCTAAAGAGCCAAGCTGCTTTTAACTGTTTCTATTGCATCATTATGTTTATTAATAATATATTCACATGAATCAGCCTCTAGAGGTTATAAAAATCTATACAGCAGGCTTTCATTTCTGGAAAGATGGAGCAAGTATGCTTTTCCCTATTCCACCCACTACATTCAACTAAAAACCTTGAACGTCACAAGGGAAACAAAGGTTAGACTATGAAAAGTGGAGAAAAGTAGGCAGATGGGTTCAGAAGGAGGAATGACACAGTGGTGAGTCTCCTAGATTTTCATCTGGCTTCAAATATCTCAGATTTGGAGCTGAAGAAGCTGGAAACCCAGAAGCATCGATGCACATACACCCCTAAAGGCCCTAACTAAAGCCTAAAGCAGACTAAGAGAACTTCGAAACAATAATTGCTGTATTTTTCCTCTATCCCACAGAAAAAATATAGTCCTCTCCCATCCAGGCCAGCAAAGGCTGAAATGGGGCCTATATTTCCACTCTCACCCGTCCATAATGAGGGGTTCAAACCCTGCAGAAGTAGCATTGGAAAAATCTGACTCAAGTCAGGAGCTAAGACTTTCATCCCTGCTGGATTCTAAATGTGTGCAGAGGAAGCATGTGAGGCAAGTAAACTATAAACTGGGGAGGTTAGCAGAATGTGAAGGGAGGCAAAGTTTCTATGCTTCATTTGAACTGGTAGAATGTCAACCCCAATAGACTGTGACAGGTTACATACAAACATTTAGTGGAATATCTGGAGCAACCACTAACCAAATTATATGAAGTGATATACTTAAAAACACTGCTGCTAAATCAAAATGGAATTCTAAACATTGTTCAAGTAACCCAGAGGAAGTGAGAAAAGAAAAGAGAAAGAAAAAATAGAACAGAAAGTAACAAACAAAATGGCAGACTTAAGCCCTAGCATGTTAATAATTATATGAAGTGCAGTTATTGTGGGATTTTCAATGTTTGCATGGGCTTCCTGCTCAAGATGGGAGATGGAACACATGTCTTTGCCTCACCACCTGGGGTCTCAGTGGACTTTAGATTTTGATACATTTCTGGAAGACAGAAAGCAGATGGAGTCATGCTGACAGAAGACAGAACATAGGAAATAAAAGAAGGATGGAGTAGACATGGGAAGCATTCTTCTTGGCTAACCCCTTGTGGCTATTTCCCTAGATCTACTAACTACAGTGTTATCACCTTGCAAAGCGGGTAATTCAGGCTGTATGAATGGTGATCTTTCTCTTGTCAGTACCTGGGCCCTATACATAAATATTTTGACCACCACACCTCATAACAAATCTCCAGCCATTCCTTCCTCCTCCAGCTCACCCAGTAATTTGTTATTTCATTCATATGATCAAGAGTCACTGATTGGCTACTAAATGCTAGGCACTGTTGTAGATGCTGGGGAAACAGGATGAACAAATAAATGCGCAAGTTCTCAGAGGTGGTAGTTTCCACCGTAATGGAGAAAAGACAGACATAAAGGTGATCATTTTAAATAGCAGCACACTGAAGGTAGAGAATTTGTGCATACATCACAAATAAACGTATTAACTATATATATATTAAAATATATTAACTATACATATAATATTATAGTTAATATACATATTAACTGTACATATCATAAATTTACTAATTATATATATATTATAAATGTATTAACTATATATATATAATAGCATTTCAAGGACTGTTTATACCAGTGGTTCCCAACCTTTTTGCACTGGTTTCATGGAAGACAATTTTTCCATGGACTGGGTAGCAGACGATGGTTTCAGGATGATTCAAGTGCATTAGATTTATTGTGCACTTTATTATTACAAATAAATGCGCAAGTTCTCAGAGGTGGTAGTTTCCACCGTAATGGAGAAAAGACAGACATAAAGGTGATCATTTTAAATAGCAGCACACTGAAGGTAGAGAATTTGTGCATACATCACAAATAAACGTATTAACTATATATATATTAAAATATATTAACTATACATATAATATTATAGTTAATATACATATTAACTGTACATATCATAAATTTACTAATTATATATATATTATAAATGTATTAACTATATATATATAATAGCATTTCAAGGACTGTTTATACCAGTGGTCCCCAACCTTTTTGCACTGGTTTCATGGAAGACAATTTTTCCATGGACTGGGTAGCAGACGATGGTTTCAGGATGATTCAAGTGCATTAGATTTATTGTGCACTTTATTATTATTACATCAGCTCCACCTCAGGTCATCAGACAGTAAATCCCAGAGATTGGAGCCCCCCTGGTGTGCCGGGAGCCAGCACGGGAGATCCCACCCATGACAAGGTCATGCAGGACTCGAGGAACTCCCTGGGCCATCTGACCCATGATAAGGCCATGCGGAAGAGTCCTGATAAGCAAGGCCTCAGGACTCGACGGACCCCCTGGATCTGCTTGAGCATCTACCCCCAAACCAGAATCTGTCTGTCTTACTGTTTTATGTCTTTCACCAGCTCTTCTGACATTAGCAGGGGGCCGCCCCGACCACATTTCTCTGGAAAGAGTTAACTTAGGGCTCTAGATGATAAATCTCCTGGGCATGAAAGGAATGTTTCAAACCCCCTGTTAGCATTCTAGCTTACTTGGCAGGTTTATCCAGACTCTTGCAACATTGTTGAACCTATGCAATGCTTGCTGCCTAGTTCTCACATCCCTTATCCATTGTGTTCCTGGGAGTACATATAGTTAAGATATAGAAATTACAAGCAGCAGCCTTAGCATTAGCAACATTAGACTTTGAGTTAATAAGTTCTTTCTTTGCTGTAACCTGTTGAATCTTTGCTCCATAAAAACGTAACTCTACTTTAAGGGTGACGCAGGCTAAGAATTTGAAAAGAAACACTTTAAGGGAAAATCATTGTTCTGGTGTTCTGGCTGACCAACCTTTATCAAAAAGAGGTCATGGAATATCAACAGGCCTCCGGAACAGAAGATGATGTACAGAGAATAAGATTCTTACAAAAAGGAACCTGATATTGATAAAAGTTATTACTGATGGAATGTTGAGTTGACTGCATTTTTCACCTTGCTGTATGTATAACTCAGGGTATAAAAGCCCTGAGAAAAATAAAGTAAATGGGCCTCTCTCACTGAAGCTTGGTCACCCCGTGTCCTCTTTCTTTATCTCTTTATCTTTCTTTCTTCATTCGCCGACGTCGTCCATCCTGAGGATATCCCTGGACTCTGCTGAGGCTGGACCTCGGCACTGGTGTATACAGCACTTACCCCAAGTGATGGAGATCTCATCACCATTAGCAAGTGGTACAACTCTAGATTCCCATCCCTAGAGAGGCTTCCTGGTACCACTTCTAGGCCACTGTTTTAAGTCAGGTTCCATAATAGTCACACCGAAGATGAGGATTCCTGTGCCACTGATTTTTTAAGGAAATGTTCAGGGCAGGGTGGGGGCCAGGGAGGGAATCCTTAGGGAGGGAAGGAAGCAGAATTGGGCAGCAAAGGAACTGGGCAAATGGGGTGGTTTCAGCTAAAGTGTGACTCAGCTTGACCTCACTGGGAGCTCTGGAGTATGAAATATATCCCAGAGGTTGTCCTGTGAAGTGAGTGAAAGTTGCTCAGTTGTGTCCAGCTCTTTGTGACCCCATGGACTATACTGCTGCTGCTGCTAAGTCACTTCAGTCGTGTCCGACTCTGTGTGACCCCATAGACGGCAGCCCACCAGGCTCCCCTATCCCTGGGATTCTCCAGGCAAGAATACTGGAGTGGATTGCCATTTCCCTCTCCAATGCATGAAAGAGAAAAGTGAAAGTGAAGTCGCTCAGTCTGTCCGACTGTTAGCGACCCCATGGACTGCAGCCCACCAGGCTACTCCGTCCATTGGATTTTCCAGGCAAGAGTACTGGGGTGGGGTGCCATTAGTCCATGGAATTCTCCAGGCCAGAATACTGGCGTGAGTAGCCTTTCCCTTCTCCAGAGCATCTTCCCAACCCAGGGACTGAACCCAGGTCTCCCACATTGCAAGCAGATTCTTTACCAGCTGAGACACACGGGAAGCCCAGGAATGCTGGAGTGGGTAGCTTATCCCTTCTCCAGCGGATCTTCCTGACCCAGGAATTGAACCGGGGTCTCCTGCATTGTAGGTGGATTTTTTACCAACTGAGCTATCAGGGAAGCCCAAGAGGTTGGCCTACCCAGTGGTAAAGGCAATGTACTCTTAAACCTGTGCTTTGATCAGTATTGGGCTAGAAGCTGCCCCTGGGCACACTGGGAAGTGGCGGATGCAATCTTGTTTAAGTATCATGACACATTAACCTTTTATGTTGAACACTTCCCCTCATACTGCTAGTGGGTGTGACATAAATCCTGGTAACACAATCTATCTTTTAAGATGGTTCAGGATCCAGCCCTCTCTTCTTGCTGAAGCACCAGCTGAACTTGAGGAGAAAGAAAGAATGCTCCAAATTCAACCTTAACTGGCTACCAAATGAATGAGCTAGAAACTGCCTACTGCACATTTTCTCTATGCAATACTAATAGCACGTATTTAGCCCATTCATTTGACTTCTTTCCTACAAGAATGCTTCCACTGATTCCTAGTATGGAAGGATGCATTCCCCCAGGCTTTTGGAGTCCTCAAAGTACCACAATTGCCAATAAAGAGACAAGGAAAGAGAAATGAGAAGAAGTAGTGAGAGAATCTTCTACCTTCCTCATTATTTACAAACCATCATGTGTCCCCAGTTTCTGTCCTGGATGCAAACTGTGTTGTCAGCATTTTAAGAAGAAATTGAGAAATTTTTCTATAGCTCTGATATATATAATTTCTGGAGTCTATGCCTCTATGTGCTGGAAATACAAAAGGGGAAGTATCCCAGTTCAAGTTTAGTAAACTATAACTCTTCCTGTTGTCAATGATTTCACAGCTTCGCTCACACTTGGGAAAGCTCACAGAACAGATTTGACAATATTTTGCAAATACCACAAAAGAACTTGCTCAGCAAGGAAAATTCCAAGCTTGGCACTAAACAATGTAATCTATCAAATGGCACCAGCCAGTCTCACTCAACATAATCTAGTCCAATTTTTTCTTGGACTAGAGGGGGCCCTGACTTGGGCCCCACTCTGGTCCTTCTCTGGACATGACCTTTCTCGTGGGCTAAGGAGTCTGAGTTGCCAAGGAGACATGCCTCCCTAGAGTCAAATTTCCCTCCTTTAAAACCATGTTCCAGGTATCAGACACCCTAGAATTTCAGAGCTGGCACAACCCTTTTTCTCAGTTCCTCTAATCCAGACTGGACAGTACTGGTATATGTGCCAAGGGGCAGCTGCTCTGAAAATATTAACACTGATGTGTGCTTGAGATCCTTCATGTGCTGGGCAGACTCCAGGATGGGAAAGAAAAAGAGATGATGGTTCAGAGTTCAGTTCTTCCCGTACTATCACATTCGAGAAGGGAGCTCCAAAGAGTTCCAGAATTCTAATTGTGTGCATGTGTGTAATGGCATTAATACATAATATTATAATTAGCATTATTAGCATATATTAATTATATCTATTCCAATCATCATTGAATCATTCCAGGAACTCTGTGCCTCCAGCTCAATGTTCTTAGTTGCCCTAAGCAATCATTCACCCTAGGGGTCTTGCCATCTCACCAGGACATCTAGAGAGTGGGTCTCCATCACAATTAGAAACCAAAGATTTTGGTCCCCTTCTCAGCCTTGGAGAGTCTCGTCCTTTATGTTATTGATTTCTTACACCTAATCTCTCCAATTATTTTAGGCTTTCTCAAGGGCCAAGAAGAAAGACTGTACAAGTAGCTCAGGCTTTAGGCACTGAGAAAATATCTGTGGCAAAGGAAAGGATGGTTTTGGCTCAGAGGATAAAGCATCTGCGTGCAACGCGGGAGACCCGGGTTCGATCCCTGGGTTAGGAAGATCCCCTGGAGAAGGAAATGGTAACCCACTCTAGTATTCTTGCCTGGAGAATCCCGTGGACGGAGGAGCCTGTAGTCCATGGGGTCACAAAGAGTCAGACACGACTGAGCGACTTCACTCACTCACTCACCCAGACTAGGAACAAATCTCAGAGGGAAAAGCCATCTCAAATATCTCTAAGTTTTCTAGCAGCAAAAAGAAAATGCAAAGTAGTACCTCAATAGTCATGTAGGATATTTGATTTATTACATATTTACATTATTTTAGACAACACTATAAAAATTTATCGTATTGAATATATGTGCCTATATTCTTGGGATAGATTTCAAACAGCAGAAATATGAGATATTATTTGAGGGGTCCTTCTTAGTTAAACAAATAGAGAGTGAGGTCACTGATTTCACATTTGAAGGGCAAAGAGAACTTTTCGTCCTTTGAATTTGCTTTTCCAAGAAGATATGGTTAGATAGCATCACCAACTCAATGGACATGAATCTGAGCAAACTCTGGGAGATACTGAAGGACAGGGGAGGCCTGGCATGTTGCAGTCCAAGGAATGGGAAAGAGTTGGATGCGACTTAGCAACTGAACAAGAACCTTAACACACCCCACAGGCAAGATGAACTAATTGTGTGGAAGCCAGGGGTGTCCTGGAAGAGACTCAACTCCTTATGCCTGACATTGAAAGTTAGGAGAACTTGTTTGGGATGGATTGTGATGGTCTGACCAAGTTCTGCCATCAGGAACAAATAATAAAGTCACCGCCGCCCCCATCAGGAGGGAGGGGAAGTTAGGGATGGTATCAGACCTCCTCATAGAGCTATGAAATTTGGGTAGGGGAGGCTGGTTCTGTACAGCATGAGGCTGCAGAAGGAAGCAGTTCTGTATTAGTGACACACATAAAGGTTTGCTAATTCAAACTCCTGCCCAAGCACAGAGACGTGTTTGGACCAGGAGAGACACCTCTGCACCAGTGGACAAGCAGGCCACGTCTCCCACAGCAGCACCTGCAGCAGGACTGATGGACCAATCCATCCTCCCAGTTCCCTGCCTCCTCTGGGACGTTAAGACAGAGCCGGCCCCTTCTGCTTAGGGTTCTTGACCATCGAGGATCTAAGGAGAGAACTCAAGAGGAAGAATCTATGGGGGTTGAATTAATAATTGGAAAAATAAGAAATGGGAATATATTTGCTTCCCAAGCTGGAGAAATAGGTTATTAAATAGACACACTATCAGAATCACAGATTTGTTCACACCATGGTGCAGAGAAAATAGATTAAATGTAGATTCTTTGTTACTTTCTCGAGTATTCCCACCAGCTGCATAGATGGGAAACCTATGGTTTAGTTTACCATAGTAAACCTGGCCCAATAACATTATTTAGATAGCCCTTTAGGAATGTAGGCACCTCATATGAAATTCTTAAGTTTGTGAAACCAAGCAGGACCCTATGTGGCTCCTGGGCATGGAAGCCTTTCTGTGTCCCCCATTTCTTGTTTATAGGGAATAAGCTTCAGCTTCCAGGACCCTCTCTGAGGTCTAAAGAGCAGATTCTAATCAGTTGCTAATCAGGAATGGAGGGGATGCAGAGACAAGGGAGGAGGAGACCTGGGCAAGTGCGATGCATGAAGCAGGGCACTCAAAGCCTGTGCTCTGAGACAACACAGAGGGATGTGGTGGGGAGGGAGGTGGGAGAGTTCAGAAAGGGGGTGCACCCGTGCGCTCACAGCTGACTCATGTCAGTGTATAGCAAAACCCACAATATTGTAAAGTAATTAGTCTCCAACTAAAATAAAAAGAAACAGTGCACAGCTTTACAATGTTGTGGTAGCTTCAGGTATACAGCAAAGTGATTCAGTTATACATCTACATACAGAAAAAAAGGTTATCCCAGAATATTGTGCTCCCTGTGCCAATCATTCTCCAAAATTAAAATAATAAATAAAATATTTTCATTAGATTAAAAAAAAAATTGTGCAGGGCTTCCCTGGTGGCTCAGGGGTAAAGAAACTGCCTGCCAGTGCAAGAGACACAGGTTTGATCCCTGATCTGGGAAGATCCCACCTGCCACAGGGCAACTAAACCCGAGCACCACAACTCTGGAGCCTGGGCCCCACAACAAGAGGAGCCACTGCAATGAGAGGCTCGTGCACTACAATGAAAGAATAGCTCCCACTTGCCACAACTAGAGAAAAGCCCATGCAGAGTGAAGACCCAGCCCCGCCAAAAATAAAAAACGAACTAAGCATAAAAAAAGAAACTCTAGTGCAGCCTTGAGGCAGGGTCCTGGGTCAACCTCTGGGACACACATAACAGCATCTGTGAGCTAAAACTCCCAACAAATGGAAGATCTTAACACTTGATCAAGCATTTCTCATTCCAGAGAGAAGTTCACAGTTTGATGACCTCAAGAACCACAGAAACTCATCAGGAGACCCCTGAGACTAGATTAAAGGAATGCAGGCCCTGCACACATCCTGATCCTTATAAGCATCCCTGCCCTTGAACCATCACTCTAAAACTCCTCACCAAATCCCCCCCGCCAGGTTGGGACACACAATTTTAAGGGCATTCAGACCCCTGTGCCCCCTTTTGCCTGGCAAAACAATAAAGCTCTTCTTTTCTACTTCTCCAAAAATTCTGTATCCAGAATTCAATTTAGTACCAGTGCACAGAGGCTGTCTTTTGACATCACTGTCAGATGACTTTACCCAACCTCCATCCCTCGTCAGGATGGTATTTGAGCAAATGGCAGAGATTTGCTGACCTCATGAAAGCAAGAAAAGGGGGTCCAAGGTTGCATGCTGTGCCCCTGGATCCTTGCTGGTCCCCAAAGAAAGCATGTCTGTGTGTCCCCTGGACTAGTGACCACTGAGTTATGCCAACTGGTTATATATGATCGTATAAAACCAAAGATGGTCCAAGCCATTTGCCCCATCGAAAACACTCTACCTCAAACCAATTGTAAATCAAAGGGAAAAAAGTTCAATTGAATAAAGTAGTTTAATTGGAAATTGTACAAATGAGCAAACAATGTTGGGAGAAATTCATAGTACAAGATTGTCCACAGGGTATTACAATGACAATGTTAATGGAAGTCCTAACTGGTTTAATATATGTTCTTTTCTTCCATCAGCACAGACTGGTTCATTGAAATCAACAGATTCCAAAACAAGCCTAAACATGTTCTGCTTACATTCTAGGAATTATGATTATATGCCTTTCATGATTCAATGGCCAAATAAAATTCCAGCCAGCGATAAGTTTTCCAAAGTTCTGGAAAAAACAGGCATGCTATTTTGCATGTGTTTAGAACAATTGACAATGACATTGCATATATATAATCAAGAGTTTCTTTTCATTTTATTTCAAGCCAGGGCACAGTGAGAAGCCTCCTATCGAAACTTCGAGGCAAAGGGATAAAAGAATTGCTCACTAAATTGCTCCCTAAATCTTAAACCTCCAAGATGGACACAGCTAAATCAGAGCTTTGTATTGCTAGACAGCCCCTAGCTGCAGACCAGCCCTGCAGGATGGGTAGCTTGCCTGAAGCACTTGTGAGCCTGGATCTCCTGGGCAGAACCCTTGGCTGGAGAAAAGTTTATCTGCAGGAAACATCTTTGCTGGGGGCAGGTGGAGGCGGGTGGGAGGACTGAAGGGTCTACTTTACTTGAGGTTTTTTTTTTTTTCTTCTTCAGCAGAGAAATTTTAAAACAATCCTCATTCATGTCTAAATGAATCTTTCCCAGCTAGATTAAAGATGCTGCTAAGGGCTATGGACGAGTAAGGGAAAGACTATTTTGTTAAAGTTAAACCTGCAATTACTAAGGGCATTTGGTCTTGAAATAGTTAGCACCAAAAGGCAACAGAGAGGGAATTTGATGAGTATGTGCCTTTTGAAAAGAAGTCTTTAAAATTAATATCATTTTTGTTGATATTGTAAAGGAGAAATTGAACAATAAGTTGCTATAAGTGGTAGAAAATGGACAATGTTAACACAGTCAGCTCTCCATATCTGTGGGCTTTGTATCCATGGATACACAGGGCTGACTGGGCCAGCCATTTTACATAAAGGACTTGAGTATCCTCAGATTTTGGTGTATGTGGAGGTCCTGGAGCCAACCCCCCATGGATACTGAAGGATGAATGTATAAATTGACTTACTTATATTCCTAAACTTAAAATTTTAACATTTGGTAATCTTCATTTGGAAGGGGTTTATTGTGAGCTTTTCAAGGTTTCCATGATCTTCTAGTTCAAAATGGGAAGAGGAAACACATGGATGTGTCTCACCATCTCAACACTCAAAAAACTAAGATCATGGCATCCAGTCCCATCACTTCATGGCAAATAGATGAGGAAACATGGAAACAGTGACAGACTTTATTTTGGTGGCTGGGTGGGGGGGCTCCAAAATCACTGCAGATGGTGACTGCAGCCATGTAAAAAGACACTTACTCCTTGGAAGAAAAGCTATGACCAACCTAGATAGCATATTTGGAGAAGGCAATGGCACCCCACTCCAGTACTCTTGCATGGAAAAATCCCATGAACAGAGGAGCCTGGTGGGCTGCAGTCCATGGGGTCGTGAAGAGTTGGACATGACTGAGCGACTTCACTTTCACTTTCCACTCTTATGCACTGGAAAAGGAAATGGCAACCCACTCCAGTGTTCTTGCCTGGAGAATCCCAGGGATGGGGGAGCCTGGTGGGCTGCCGTCTCTGGGGTNCAAAGGGAAAAAAGTTCAATTGAATAAAGTAGTTTAATTGGAAATTGTACAAATGAGCAAACAATGTTGGGAGAAATTCATAGTACAAGATTGTCCACAGGGTATTACAATGACAATGTTAATGGAAGTCCTAACTGGTTTAATATATGTTCTTTTCTTCCATCAGCACAGACTGGTTCATTGAAATCAACAGATTCCAAAACAAGCCTAAACATGTTCTGCTTACATTCTAGGAATTATGATTATATGCCTTTCATGATTCAATGGCCAAATAAAATTCCAGCCAGCGATAAGTTTTCCAAAGTTCTGCAAAAAACAGGCATGCTATTTTGCATGTGTTTAGAACAATTGACAATGACATTGCATATATATAATCAAGAGTTTCTTTTCATTTTATTTCAAGCCAGGGCACAGTGAGAAGCCTCCTATCGAAACTTCGAGGCAAAGGGATAAAAGAATTGCTCACTAAATTGCTCCCTAAATCTTAAACCTCCAAGATGGACACAGCTAAATCAGAGCTTTGTATTGCTAGACAGCCCCTAGCTGCAGACCAGCCCTGCAGGATGGGTAGCTTGCCTGAAGCACTTGTGAGCCTGGATCTCCTGGGCAGAACCCTTGGCTGGAGAAAAGTTTATCTGCAGGAAACATCTTTGCTGGGGGCAGGTGGAGGCGGGTGGGAGGACTGAAGGGTCTACTTTACTTGAGGTTTTTTTTTTTTTCTTCTTCAGCAGAGAAATTTTAAAACAATCCTCATTCATGTCTAAATGAATCTTTCCCAGCTAGATTAAAGATGCTGCTAAGGGCTATGGACGAGTAAGGGAAAGACTATTTTGTTAAAGTTAAACCTGCAATTACTAAGGGCATTTGGTCTTGAAATAGTTAGCACCAAAAGGCAACAGAGAGGGAATTTGATGAGTATGTGCCTTTTGAAAAGAAGTCTTTAAAATTAATATCATTTTTGTTGATATTGTAAAGGAGAAATTGAACAATAAGTTGCTATAAGTGGTAGAAAATGGACAATGTTAACACAGTCAGCTCTCCATATCTGTGGGCTTTGTATCCATGGATACACAGGGCTGACTGGGCCAGCCATTTTACATAAAGGACTTGAGTATCCTCAGATTTTGGTGTATGTGGAGGTCCTGGAGCCAACCCCCCATGGATACTGAAGGATGAATGTATAAATTGACTTACTTATATTCCTAAACTTAAAATTTTAACATTTGGTAATCTTCATTTGGAAGGGGTTTATTGTGAGCTTTTCAAGGTTTCCATGATCTTCTAGTTCAAAATGGGAAGAGGAAACACATGGATGTGTCTCACCATCTCAACACTCAAAAAACTAAGATCATGGCATCCAGTCCCATCACTTCATGGCAAATAGATGAGGAAACATGGAAACAGTGACAGACTTTATTTTGGTGGCTGGGTGGGGGGGCTCCAAAATCACTGCAGATGGTGACTGCAGCCATGTAAAAAGACACTTACTCCTTGGAAGAAAAGCTATGACCAACCTAGATAGCATATTTGGAGCAGGCAATGGCACCCCACTCCAGTACTCTTGCATGGAAAAATCCCATGAACAGAGGAGCCTGGTGGGCTGCAGTCCATGGGGTCGTGAAGAGTTGGACATGACTGAGCGACTTCACTTTCACTTTCCACTCTTATGCACTGGAAAAGGAAATGGCAACCCACTCCAGTGTTCTTGCCTGGAGAATCCCAGGGATGGGGGAGCCTGGTGGGCTGCCGTCTCTGGGGTTGCACAGAGTCGGACACGACTGAAGCGACTTAGCTGTAGCAGCAGACAGCATATTAAAAGGCAGAGACGTTACTTTAAGCTATGGCTTTTCCAGTAGTCATGTATGGATGTGAGAGTTGGACTATAAAGAAAGCTGAGCGCCAAAGAATTGATGCTTTTGAACTGTGGTACTGGAGAAGACTCTTGAGAGTCCCTTGGACAGCAAGGGAATCCAACCAGTCCATCCTAAAGGAAATCAGTCCTAAATATTCACTGGAGGGACTGCTGAATTTGAAACTCCAATAGCTTGGCCACCTGATATGAAGAGCCAAATTGTTGGAAAAGACCCTGATGCTGGGAAAGATTGAAGGCTGGAGAAGGGGATGACAGAGGATGAGATGGTTGAATGGCATCACTAACTTGATAGACATGAGTCTGAGTAAGCTCCAGGAGTTGGTGATGGACAGGGAAGCCCGGTGTACTGCAGTCCATGGGGTTGCAAAGAGTCGGACACCACTGAGCAACTGAACTGAACTGAAAATGAGCACATTACCAAAATATAATAATGACCTTTGAGGAAAAAGTCATTTTTCACATAATTAAGAAAAATCTAAGAAAAATACCCTGTAATTTTTCTCCTAAAAGTTTGAGATGATACTGAGGTGTTGTTTTTCAGTCCCTCAGTCATGTCCAACTCTTTTCAGTCCCATGGACTGCAGCACACCAGGCTTCCCTGTCCTTCACTATCTCCTGGAGTTTGCTCAAACTCATGTCTATTGAGTCGATGATGCTGTCCAATCATCTCATCCTCTGTCATCCCCTTCTCCTCCTATCCTCAGTCTTTCTAAGCATCAGGATTTTTTGCCAATGAGGTGGCTCTTCAAATCAGGTGGCCAAAGTACTGGAGCTTCAGCTTCAGCATCAGTCCTTCCAGTGAATATTTAAGGTTGATTTCCTTTAGGGTTGACTGGTTTGTTCTCCTTGCAGTCCAAGGGACTCTCGAGAATCTGCTCCAACACCACAGTTGAAAAGCATCAGTTCTTCAGGACCCAGCCTACTTTATAGTCTAACTCTCACATCTGTACATAACTCCTGGAAAAACCTTAGCTTTGACTATATGGAGTTTTATCGGCAAAGTAATTAATGTCTCTGCTTTTTAATATGCTGTCTAGGTTTGTCATAGCCTTTCTTCCAAGGAGCAACTGTCTCTTAATTTCATAGCTTCAGTTACCATCTGCAGTGGTTTTGGAGCCCAAGAAAATAAAGTCTGTCACTGTTTCCATTGTTACCCCTCTATTTGCCATGAAGTGATGGGACTGGATGTCACGATCTTAGTTTTTTTAATATTGAGTTTTAAGTCATCTTTTTCACTCTCCTCTCTCACCTTTGGGCTTCCCTTGTGGCACAGCTGGTAAAGAATCCGCCTGCAATGAGGGAGACCTGGGTTTGATTCCTGGGTTGGGAAAATCCCCTGGAGAAGGAAAAGGCTACCCACTCCAGTATTCTGGCCTAGAGAATCCCATGGATTTACATAGTCCATGGGGTCGCAGACACAACTGAGCGACTTTCACTCACTCACTCTCACCTTCATCAAGAGGTTCTTTAGTTCCTCTTTGCTTTCTGCCATTAGGGTGGTATTATCCACATATCTGAGGTTACTGATATTTCTCGTAAGAATCTTGATTCCAGCTTGTGCTTCATCCAGCTCTGCATTTCATGTAACGTACCCTGTATATACGTGCCGCTCGTTGTTTGGGCTTCCCTGGTGGCTCGGACGGTAAATGTCTGCCTGCAGTGCAGGAGACCTGGGTTCAATCCCTGGGTTGGGAAGATCCCCTGGAGAAGGAAATGGCAACCCACTCCAGTACTCTTGCCTGGAAAATTCCATGGACTGAGTGTCTCCTTAGGGCCTGGTAGGCTACAGTCCATGGTGTCACAAAGAGTTGGACACGACTGAGAGACTTCACTTTCACTTTGACCCTGTATATATAAGTTAAATAAGTAGGGTGACAATATACAGTCTTGACATACTCCTTCCCAGTCTGGAACCAGTCCATTGTTCCATGTCCATTTCTAACTGTTGCTTCTTGACCAGCATACAGGTTTCACAGGAGGCAGGTAAGGTGGTCTGGTATTCCCATCTATTTAAGAATTTTCCACAGTTTGTTCTGATCCACAGTCAAAGGCTTTAGCGTAGTCAATGAAAAAAAAGTAGATGTTTTTCTGGAACTCTTTTGCTTTTTTCTATGATCCAGCGGATGTTGGCAATTTGATCTCTGGTTCTTCTGCCTTTTCTAAATGCAGCTTGTACATAAGGAAGTTCTTGGTTCATGTACTGTTGAAGCCTAGCTTGAAGGAGTTTGGGCATTACCTTACTAGCATGTGAAATGAGTTTAACTGTGCAGTAGTTTGACCATTCTTTGGCATTACCCTTCTTTGGAATTGGAATGAAAACTAACAACTATAAGAACAGTTGCTATAGAAAAGGAGAGAAAAATAATAGGGTTTTAAAAATATTTTAGCTAAAAGAGAAAAGTTAACAGAAAAAATATATGGTTGAATAATTGAATTAATGACCCAATTTATGAATTAATGATCCCATTTCTTCATCTCTCATTTTATGCACACCCTTTGCTATTTAATATCATGATGACTTTTCCTATTTGTCTCTGGGTTTGTCCAGGTGCATTCCCTTAGCCAAGGATGCTAGCAAGCGACATAGGAAGAATCTTGAGAGACATGTATTCCCTTTCTTCCATTTATACCATTGCCATAGATATGTCTAAGTTAGGCTTCTGGGTCTATGAGAGAGCTGCATTGGGCAAGGCTTCATGCTGGTAGCCTGCCAACTCTTGGTCATACTATCAAGCTCAGCCGACATTTGAAGAATTGCCCATTCAAGTCTCAGCTAATACTCCTCCTTAGGAAGGCTTTTCCTGACATCTCCACCTGATGAATACCCTCATGGGCAATTTTACTCATCACTAAATGTACTATTCAAAGAGGACCCATCACACTAAATGACCGTGTCTATGTTTTTGTGTTCATGTTGATTGTTTGTTCTACTTGAATGAAAATGCCATCAGATCAAGGACCTTGTCCATCTTCCTCACTAGCGTTTTTCTAGTATCCACAACAGTGTCTTGCATTTAGCAGGTCATCAGTAAGGATTTCTTAAATAAATGAATTTTAAAATGAGTGAATGAGTTGGCAGAAAGAAAAACTGAAAAGAGGACTGGTTATTAGCAGTGATAGTCAAAATATTTACCAACTGATATGGGCCATATTAGACAAATTAGGGAGATCATCATCCACAGGATACCTGGAGGCCACCCTCTTCCTAGATGAATGACACTTTACTTAGTTGATCTAGGGAAGATCCAGAGAATTCCTCAAGTACAGTAGCCACCCCATACCTGTGGTTTCATTTTCCTTAATTTTAGTTACCCCATCATTGAAGTCTTAAATTATTAAATGGAAAAGTTCAGAAATAAACAATTCATGACTTTCAAATTTCAAGATGTTCTGAGTAGAGTGATAAAATCTCACACCACTCTGCTCTGTCCCACCCAGGACATGATTCATCCTGTTGTCCAGTGAATTCCGCCTATTCACTGTCTTGGTTATCAGATAGAATGTCTTAGCAGAGTTTGTGTTCAAGTAACTCTGATTTTACTTAACTGTGACCCCATAGTGCAAAAGTAATCATGCTGGCAAGTCAAATATGCCAAAGAGAAGCTGTAAAGCGCTTAAATCAAGCATATATATAAAAGTTATCAACTTCAAACTGGTTATAGAAAAGGCAGAGGAACCAGAGGTCAAATTGCCAACATCTGCTGGATCATCAAAAAAGCAAGAGATCCCATTTGTTTATATTTGCTTTTATTTCCAGTATTCTGGGAGGCGGATCATTGAGGATCCTGCTGTGATTTATGTCGGAGAGTGTTTTGCTTATGTTCTCCTCTAGGAGTTTTATAGTTTCTGGTCTTACATTTAGATCTTTAATCCATTTTGAGTTTATTTTTGTGTGTGGTGTTAGAAAGAGATCTAGTTTCATTCTTTTACAAGTGGTTGACCAGTTTTTCCAGCACCACTTGTTAAAGAGATTGTCTTTACTCCATTGTATATTCTTGCCTCCTTTGTCAAAGATAAGGTGTCCATATGTGTGTGGATTTATCTCTGGGCTTTCTATTTTGTTCCATTGATCTATATTTCTGTCTTTGTGCCAGTACCATACTGTCTTGATGACTGTGGCTTTGTAGTAGAGCCTGAA